>JANPWX010000038.1:6105261-6173711 GCA_024734555.1 Trochalopteron elliotii
GCCTGGAGAAGAGGGTTGTTGGGGGGACCTTATTGCTCTCTACAACTCCTGAATGCTTTTCAGGATGTAGCCGGGTGGGGGTCGGCCTCTTCTCCCAGGCAAAAGGATGAGAGGACAAAGTCTTAAGCTGCACATGGGAGTTTAGGTTGTACTTCAGGAGGAGTTTCCTCACAGGAAGGGTCTTTAGATGTTGGAATAGGCTGCCCAGGGAGATGGACTTGGATGATGGATCCCTGTGAGGTGTTTAAGGAAAGACTGGACCTGGCACTTTGTGCCATGGTCTATAGCTGATATCATAGGTTCAACTCGATTATCTCAGATGCCTGTTCCAACTGAATAGATTCTGAGTGATTCTGTGATTACCATCATTATTATCATTATCACCATTATTACCATCAGTCACACTCTGCTCTCATAGGCCTGAGCTACCAAACTATCCTTCCAAGCAGCTGGGAAGGCTCTTCCCTCTGGGCTTGGAGTGAAAAAGGAGCGTTTGTTGTGGTCCTTGCACGTGTATGGGTCAACCAGAAGAAAGTGATGATGTGAGTCCTTGCCTCATGTACACCTCAGCTGAGAGGCTTGGGCAGAAGGTACAAGCACAAATTACAGCTCACTGCCTCAGCAGCTCAGCAAAGTGGCACAACCCAGGAGTTTCCTCGCAACACAAATGAGAGAAAACAGACATTTGGGTAGGTGAAGGGCATTCAGGTCTGTCCTGGTTTCAGCTGGCATAGAGTTAATTTTCTTCCCACGAGGTGGTACCGTTATGTTTTGGAGTTAGCATGATGGTAGCACACATTGTTTGGTTGTTGCTCAGCAGTGTTTTCCTCAAGTCAAGGACTTTCAGCATTCTGCCAGTGAGGAGGTGCTGGGAGGTAGCACAGCTGGGACAGCTGACCCAAACTGTCCAAAGGGATAATCCATACCACAGAATGTCATACCCAGTATGTAAACTGGGGGGAGTTGCTGCGAGGGGCTGATCAAGGCTCATTGAGGGGCTGGGAGTCAGTCAGAGGGTGGTCATTACATTGTGCATAACTTGTTTCTCTTGAGTTTTATTCCTCCCTTTATTGTCACTTTTTTCATTATTATTTTATTTCAATTATTAAACTCTTCTTATCTCAGTCCCCAGGTTTTTTCTTTTTATTCCCCAGTTCTCCTCCTCTTCCCAACAGGGGTGGGGGGAGAGTGAGCAGGTGGATGTGTGGTACTTAGTTGCCAGCTGAGGTTAACCACAACAACTCCATCACTTGAAATTAGAGAATAACATTAAGTAAAACACTAACAAGTCTTCCCTGGAAATCTTCATATCATGCTAAATGTCTGTCATTTCTCTGGTGAGCTTCCCCAGTGTTTCACTTTTATTCTTCATACTGTTCATATTAATGGTTCAGCTTACACTCACTGGATCTCAGAGGATGCCTTTTTTCCACCCTCCATTATCGATTTTTCAGGTATATAGGTGTCTGAAGTGTTGAATCCCTTCTTGTCTGTTTCCTGGATAAAAAAAAAAATGTAGCCAGAGCTAATTCAGTCTAATTCAGACTTATTCTCATGGAATTCTGGAGTGCCTTTTCTGAATATTTTTTGATCCTTCAATGTTCTTTAAGCACACAAAATAGAACTGGAGACAATATTTCTGTCACAGAGGGATACTGTTTTCTTTTGTCACCCCTCCCTCCCTTTAAATCCCTGTCTTTCATCCTCCCAGTTGTCAGGTAAACAAACACTTTTCCTACACACACTGACACAGAGAACACACATCAACAAAGCATGCCTAAAATATATGGTCTCAGTCTTATTCACAAGTACGGTTTGTATCCTTTCCCTTATTGTAAACCCTGTTGTTAAAAAAAAAATTGAAAGAAAAAATCCAGAAGAAACCAAGCATTTTTTGTTTCATTTTTTAATTTAGCTTCACGCTGAAAATTTTATTTACAAGCCATTCATGAGGAAAATGTCCAGTTGGGCAGAATGAGCCATGATAGTGTAACTGCACTCAACACTTGTAGTGTATCATTTAGGTCCCTTTCAGTAAACCATCCTTCTACAGCACAGTTTGAGCACCTACATCATATGCTCACTTCATCACACCCTATAGTCCATTTTAACCTATCAGACAAGTAACAAGAGAAGAATGCTCAAATTGAGGTATTTCCTTTAAAAATTTACTGATCACTGGCATTCAGAGGTAATGTTAAATCATATAGTTTTAAACATTGAAAAAATGTACAAAAACCAAGTTCATTTTTAAAAAATACTATCCTTAGTCTTCCATGCATGTTAATAAAAAATATAAAAATCAAATTTATAACACTGAAGCTATACCTTTTGTTCTGCAAAAGTATTTCCATAATTGGAGCCACAAGGTATGGTCATCTTTAGTACAATACTTGTTTTTGCTCTTCATTTTATGAAGTATAGTCAGTTCAGTGCAAAGGTAATAGTCTATGTACACAAATCATTTGAGCCTCATAAGGGAACTTTACAGCAGAAGATATGCATTTAGATCATTATTATCCAGTAGCACTATATATTGTTACAGATTTACACTGCACATCCAAGGGCTCTTACAATAAAAACCTATTTTTTCTTTAAACACACCAGGTCTGTTTGAGCAGCCCTGAAATCAGCAACAGAAGTTGGAACAACCATGTGATACCTCACAAGTGAGTCCCTACAAAACAACTTCCTGATCTGTCAGCACAGGTTTCCAGCTAAAAGCATCCTTTTCATGGCAGTGCCTAACTTGGATTCAGTAGCAGTACAAGAAAATTCCAAAATGTGACCATTTCAGTGTCAACTTCTTCAGTTTTGCATTTAAAGTTGCAAGTGTGTTCAAAACCATAGTAATCTTTTTTTTTTTATCCCAAAATATAAAAATGATATCCTCAATGCAAGTTTAACAACAGAGATCAAAATTATTTTTTTCTGAGTTATTTCTCAGCTTGTTCATTACTCAATTTTATTTTTTCAAAAAAGATGAACCTGTGATCAAATTAGAAATATCTCACACACCTGGAGAGATTGCTGGGAATTACAAAAAGGTTTAGAAAGTGGTCCCATTGAACAGATGTCAAATACTTTTAGCACAACGCTGCAACATTGAAGTAGTATAGTACATAATACAAGGTTAGCTGATGTTTACTCTTGGTCCTCTTCCAGGAAACAAATTCTATCACTTCTAAAGAAATTTACTCCTGACTTCTATTTCTAACATTGCTGATTTACATGGACTCTTAATACCCTTAGAGCGATCTGAAGAAGCAATATAAACAAATCACCAAACACAAACAAGTACAGAGACAGGCAGCTGTAATGGGTTTGCTTTTTTGTCTAAGTATGTACAGTTGCTAAGGAGCCATGTTTAACTTAAAGGAATTCTAGTTCACATATTTAAAAATACAATTTCATTTTTAGATGTTTACTTTAAAACTGCTTTTGTTGTCTGGAAAATACAGCACTGGTTAACCTAAATGTCCTTTTTGAAATATAAGAAATATTTTGCTTGAAGTTCATTATAAAAGAAAACATAGGACAAAAAATATATACTTAGGCCATAAAAGATCTTTCAAAGTTTATTTCTTTAGCATTTAAAATACAAAATTGTCTTCATGCTGGATAGTGAATAAAAGACATGTATTTGGGTTTTCCCCATATACATTCACCGACTTAGAAACAACCTATTGTCAGATAAATTTAATTTCCAGTACCATGGTAGGATGAAAAGTGTCTGAGCATCAGCTTTCTTCGGTATCCATGAGGAGACTTTGTTTCCAATCACATTTATGGATCCTGCATTTGGAACATGGAAGTGAACAGGCTCACACTCAAAGTGATATATATATATATATATATATATATATATATATATATATAGCGCGATTCAGGAGTCAATCCAATTTAAGGTTTCACTGTAAACTTCTAATACTTCTAAATTTAATTTCTTGTTGGTCACAGGAACAAAGAGAATCTCTTAAGCTCTTTCAGACCTGCTGTCACCTGGACACAGCTGCAGTGGTTGAAGTGTATGAAAAGAAAGAGCAATTCTGTACCTAATGGCAGGCACGAGCTGAAATAGTACATGGGCTTTTAGTTTTGGGTAGCATTACCAGAACAGGACTCAAATATTCACCTGCTGCTCCCAGCTCAGGGAGAAAAGTCCATGGATGCCACTTCAGCTTAAAAGGCAGCAGGGTCTTCTGGCTGCAACAAACCTATGAAGAACAGACAGCACAAGCAAGAACTAGGGATACAGTAAACTGAATTCACCAGCCCAAGAGGCAGAAAAGGTCCTTCTTCAGCGTGGGAAAAGGCCAGCTGTAGAGTGAAAGCTCTGCTGCCACGCTGGGCATGGATGGGATTTCCTACTTGATGGTTTGGGATCAGAAGCTCAGCCTAATTTTTCTTCACTGACTTTTGCTCAGAACAGGCACTCTTAAATAACACCCCACTGTCAGTATAAAAATAGAGTATTACAGAAGTCATGACTTTTTTCTCTTGCTTCTGACATTTTTGGTCAAAGTGAAAAAACTGAAACGTAACACTCTACCAACAGATTATCGTACAGCGCCTTTTTTGAGATCACCAAGATGTCTCAATTAAGCTCTGATGTTCATATGGCTCTGTGCAACTCAGCTCAGAATAAAGCATGATAACTGTGTTCATAAAAAATACCCCAAAGAGCTAAGTTATGTAACTTACTGAGGTGCAATCAGTGCTAAGATGATTCTACTGTTTCTGTTCCCAAGATTGATAATTTGAAAACTGCAAATAAATCTATACCCCAAAGCTAGCCTGCATAGAAGTACTCTGCCACTCTACTAAGGAAAGTGGAATAAACAGGCACTGCCACCATACAACTAGTAAAATGATTTTGCATAATGAACTTGCAAGACTATCTCGGCAGTTTCAACAACTACTGTGCAGAAATGTCTCAGCATATCTCACAGAAACATAAACTCTCTGTTTTATAAGCCTCTTATATCCTCTGCTCTCTTGGTATCACCCACTTCAGTTTAACCACATTACACATGATAAAGCACATCACACCATCTGGGGAAAAAGAAGCTGCTTTCTACAAAACAAATCACTCTTCCACTCAAAGAAGTCAAAGTAATTATTATCGTGAAAGAAACCTGAAATGTTTCCTAAAGAAAGAAACTGTCTCGACTTGACCACTATGAGATGCAGGAAATACTCACAGTACTCAAGTTCCAAACACATCTAAAGGATGCCCAGTTTGCTGCTGTGTTCTCTCAGCAGTTTCACCTCAGTGTTACCATTTATACATGGTTTGACCACAAGGTGTTGGTGACCAGCATTGTATACCCAGTTCACCACCATAACTATTCCACAGAATGATCATCTTTGTGCCTCTGAGGTGCTGGAGGGTTTTTACCTGTAAATTCTTACAGGATTCCTGTCATGGTTTGAATACTTCTTCATAGTTCAAAGAAAAACGGCAGGATGAGAAGATGAAATTCCACTTTCTACCCTGCCAGTGACCAAGACATTACTGGGATGTTGCAGTACCTTCAAGATGCTGCAGCCTCTGACTTCTTCAAGAAATCACCCTCTGAGTAAAGACCACCTGGCTTAGATTCTACCTGGTCAGGTTAGCAAAATTACCTGAATGACCATGTCAGCCTTCCTGCTCATATGTGAAACAGATCTTGTAGTTTTGCTGGACTGATCAATTAATAATTTAATTAATTAGTAACTAGTTATCAATGGCACTGATGATAACTTTTATTTTCCATTTTGTATTCTTCCTTTTTTTTTCCTTGTAATGATCTATTCAGAATAATTTGTTAATTTAAGTTTTCCTAATCAGCTGAAGTTCAGATACCTAAAAAGTAGCAAACTATTTGAAGTGTCTGGTTCACAGGGAACTTCTGTGCCTCAATACGGCTTTAGGAGCCAAATTTGCATTTTATTAATGTAGAACTTTTGGCCAGCGCATTTGTCATTTCCTGTTTCTAGAGCACTCATGAAAGCTCTGCTAGAGAAAAAAACAGAGGCTTCACATTAAGTGAAATGCAGTATTTCAGAAAGTCTTATGACCCACACTCCAACCTAAAGAAAAATTGAACTTAGTTGGTCAGAACTTTTAATCAGAATTTTGTTTTCTCTCCAGCCTAGTTTAGTCCCGTAACATATGCAAAGCTGTGCTTACAGGTTTTCTTCTTCTGAGATCACAGGACCTAAAGAATGTGCTACTAGAATTCTGCAACTAGTACTTTTTAAGTCAGGGCAAGTTTGGTTTTTTTTTTAATTTAAATTTTTTTTGTCCTTTAATGAGAATGCTATTCTGAGAGGAGCAGAGAGCAGAAGGTGACTAAAACAGTTAATATGAGAAGCTACAGTTACTACGTGGTAATATAAAAGTAGGAAGAATAATTTAATGGCAATACCAAAACTGAACTTATCAGGGAACTCGTAAATAAATAAAGCCACACTATTTTAAAAATTTATCACATGTTGAAGTGCAACAGTGACTTTTCCAGGAAAATGTCTACTGCATTTTATGAATACAAAAATACTTCAACCATCCCAGTGCCTAAATTAGCTAACAAAGGTATTCAGCTTGCATGAAGATTTAATAAAGAGCTCTGTGTGACACTTAGCTATTTACTTCTGGTAGCTGTGTCACTAAAGAGGTTGCATCACTCCCCTACTGCACACGTGTCCTGTTCAACCCCTGTGACCTAAGGATTTATACCTTGAAAATGGGATTAGCAAACACACACACTTCTGGTTGCTATTTATCACACCTAGATCATTCTAGTGACAATAAATGCATTGAAAAATATAGTGTAATTAATTAATATGAAACTAAGTGCACAGCCTAGTTTCTCCATAAGGCTTACAAATTTCCTATGAAGCATTTTAAATTTATCTGCTACAGCAACAGACTCCCCAAAAAATCTGTAATAACACTTGCCATACTGTGCTAGATACAGTGGTTTAAACATGCTTTGCACCTACTTAAGCATTTGTTTGGTTTTAGTGGGGTTTCGTTACGTTTGGAAAAATAAAAATGAAACAACCAAAAAACCAAACCAACCCCCCAAAACTTCAGATATGTTGGATTTTGTGGTTTTCTGGGTAACTTTAAATACTTGTTCAGGCATATGAGAAGAGACACTCAGCCTTGGCTGGGTATCTCATACAGTATGTAAAAATTCAGGTTGATGCAGAAACTCTGCTGGCAAGGGAGGGCAATGTTACATAAGAGTACAAAAATGCTCATCAGAAATGTCAAATGCCTTCACACCCCTGCATTTTTGTGTAAGGATCATTGAAGTTGAATAGTTGCAAAGAACCAAAGTAATTTCTGTGTATGTCTCCTTTTACATTTAGGGGGTGTTGATAGTACCTGTTGAAATATAACAATCTGCCTATAAAATCAGTAATATTTTAATGAATGTTTGGTGAAGGAGAAAGGAAGTTTTCACTTCTACTCTGACTTTGCATCAAGTCACTGAAAGCTGACTGTCACCATTCAGCTGCTCCACAGTCAGATGCCTCTAGAAAGGCTTCTCATGGGGAACTTTTGAAACACTTCTGCAGTTGGGGTTTGATGGATGTGTTGGAACGAGTATTGCTGCAGCCATGCAATGTGTTCCAGGCCTCAGCCCTCAAGAACTGAGTCCACCACCCAGTGGTAATGTGGCTTCTCTCTCACTACAAGGCAGTCTAATATTATATACTACAAATGCTAAAATTAATGGAATTACATTAATTACTCTCAACTTCAGCAACACAATGTGTGAACTAACAACATTTCCACGCAGGCTGATCCTTCATTATATCATTCCTCCTGTTATGTCGTTATCTCATTCAGTAATTTCTCAAAAGAGGGAGAATCACATTTCCTTCCAGAATCTGTTGTTTTGTCTTATGCTTTTTTTAAAATGATTTAATCCACCAATTTTTAAATGAGTTTTAGTCCACCAAGAATACTTGCCTGTGGCTTGTGTTGGTCACTGGCATTCTCCAGCAGCAGCTCTGGCCTGAGGTCACTGGTGCACAGGACTTTCAGAGCCTCTTCACTACACAATGTGGTGCCTGTTTAAGGGCCCATCTACTACAGGCTGCAGAGCCCTTCAATGCACTCTGTCCAGCTTGGGAGCACACAAGTACAGCTATTACACTCACCACAATTACAAAACACCTCAAAATAAAAATAAAAAAAAGTCAATGAACCTATGGGCCCTCAAGTTATACCATATCTGCAAATTAGACACACTCATATTCAGGCAACTTCAATCAGCTTTCTTAGTTCTTTCACAGATGTGGTCAATGTGTCTCTTCCTTTGGAGCTTCTCTCACTTCAGTTGCCCACAGGATTCTAAGCTTACCTCTTTCTTCTGTTCAGACACATGTTGGGCAACTCTCTCTCCACCCCTGCATTCTGAAATTCTCAAATTCCCAAGCTCACATACAAAGCAAAAGATAACTTAGACACCTTGAGCCAGGTGCCATAGTCCTGTAGAGATACAGTATGTCCAGACTACACCTGCCTTCTCTTATATACTGTATTATTACAGAAAACAGATCTCAGGGACATCTCCCTGTAACCCTGAGGCATGATCAACTAAATCAAGTGTCTCTATTGTAGCTGTCTTCTCTGTTTTCAAAAACTCTAGTGAAGTAAAGCAGGTTGTTCATCCCACCTGAAATAACCCCTCTCCTTAGGTTAACAAGGAGTATCGTAAGAGATTTTTCCTAAGCTTAACTTGCCTTTTCAATTAATAGTCAGCATCTACCATCCTCGTGGAGAAGAGTGTTCCTATTTTTGCTATAGCAACTTTTTCCATATTTAAAGACAAGTTCACATCTTCCTTTAGTCTCTTCTTCTCTGGATTAAAGGATACTTTTGATCTCTTTTTGAGTACTTTCTGTCCTCCAGACTTTATTCAGCTACACCCCAGCTCTCTCAGGTGTGCCACTATGAACAGGTACCTGAGGTACGACCTTTCACATCTTGGTAACGCAGAAATACCAACCTGCTTCTCACAGGCCACGTGCTGATGCATCCCTCTCTCAAAAGATGCAAAGATGCATCTTTTCTGCAGCAAAGAGTTAACAGTGCTCAGCTTGACATTCTGCCATCCATGCCTCAAGATACAGCACAGTAATACACACTCCCTCCTCTGTGCACCTGACTATTCCTACTTAAGTGTAGTTTCTCATATGCCTTATTTTTTCAATCAATTTCTCCTATTTTTCATGATCAGTTTTAACTCATATCTTCCCAGCCAGTCTGCTGCTGCCACGTGAGCTTGGCTTTTGTTACCTAGATAAATCAAAAACTTAATTATTACCTCCCCACACCCCCATAAAGCATATTTTCTTAGTTTTTCCTCCTACCCTCTTTATTAAAGCTGGTTCCAGTTTGGAGACCTGCCACATACAGTTTGGGATTTCTAAGGACAGATTCCAACACCCTAATGAGCTTTAAAACACCTCCTGCTATTTAAAAAATAGTTATAAAAGCATTTGGTACAAACAGACACCCTTTGCTATAATTCTTCCCTTTCAAATCTAGTTTTAAATTCCTTTATGGGAGACTCAAATCTCAATAGTTTTCCATGCACAAAACCCTACAAAACTAGTCATAAATGACTTAAAAGATTTTTTTGTTTAGAAGCAGAGTTGCCATCACAGTTATTTTGTAACAGAGTCCTCCTTCCTACTCCTTGAGGCTTTTGTCACATTTCCTAATCAATGAAGCTCTGTGGTTTTATAGAAATAACCTATATTTTAGTTTGAGACCTCCAGTAGCAGTTAAGGCATCTGGCTTTACAAAAGGAAACATAAGTATTACTAATACAAGTGTGATGGTTTTTTTACAGTTCTAAACTATTCTAAGCTTCATATATTCTATGAAGTATATGTAATGTTGCTATAGATATTTAACTAGCACTTCTTCAGGATGTTCTGCAACTTGTTGCTGGCTTGGCCTCTGAAGTGACTGCAACCTTTTCCAACTTGTGCTGATACACCAAAGTTTTCGTGATGCATTCCATGCTATGTTATCTGTACAGGCTTGCTACAAAAGGAACCTGTGACTCCTGATAAATCCAAATCAAATATAGCTCTGTAAACATCTCCCATATAATGTTGTGTGGACATGATTTGAATTGGTTATAAGAGAAAAGCACAAACAGTTCAGTTATGTATTTTCAAACAGTATGTGGCATGTCAGTTTGGAAAGAATTAATGTTTAATTGCATCCAGAAGATTACAGTAAAAAAAGTGTTAGGGTGAGGGATAAGGAGCCTTTCCTTTTCATTCTACCATGGAAAGAGAAACAATTTTATCATTCAGCAATAAAAATAAAAAGCAATCCTTAGCAAGTTTTTGTATTACTGTTTCCAAACTGTTCACTGAAACCAAAACAAAGGGCCAAAGTATGCTTGCTTTGCTCAAGAGAATAATCCCACCGAAATCAACAAGACTGACTGTTCAGATATGGACAGCAAAGTTTGGCCCCAAATAAACATCCCCATAACTAGGGAGAACACTAATCACCAAAGTGCACTTTACACCATAGTAGCTACAGTTTCTTTATACATGCACAGTTTGTGCGACACTTTGTACATGGAACTAGCCAATGGAATATAAATAAGTTGTGCCGCTTCCTTTTAAATATGAACATTAATAATGAAGCACATTCACATTTTTGCCTTTCAAAGACCTTTTCAAAAAAATAAAAACACCTTTCCCAAAGTGACCTGGAACATGTTGTTAAATATAGCACATATGATTCAAAGGATGGGATTCAGGTAGAACTTTCACACACAAAACTGGTATTTGCTGTATAATTGGAGTGACTTATGAAAATCCCAAGAAAATACAACCCTCTCACCAGGAGAGGAAGGTAACAGTTGTAGTGTTAATTCAGTTTCTTCTGCAAGGGCTTCCTTCTATATCCACTGCTGTCAGGGCTGAAGTCAGTACAGATACCATTAGGAGCAGAGAGAGATGAAGTCTCCAAGCCGCTCTCAGCTCCCATCTGATCAGCATAGAGATAGTCTTCTGCAAAGTGTGGGTGCAACACAGCAAATGTGTAGAAGTCATCTAAAAAAAAAAAATGGTTGTTGCACAGAATCAGCTCTTTGAAACAGAAGGATGCTAAATTTGAATACTTACACATATATATAATCACATGATTTCTTCGGAGAAAAATAGCAGCAGTTAACATAATGCATTCCCCGGTGCTTGTTTTAGTTTCTCAGCATAAGTTTATCACATCCGCAGAGCTGAGATGCTGCAAAGAGTTATCTAAGCCCTCTTAAAGCACTTCAGGCCAGAGCTTAGCTGTATGAAGGGGTAAACAGGCTCAGATTTGCATTAAAATGCATGATGAGCACCACATGCCCTGACACAGTATTTCACTATTCACTGGGGGAGTACAGAAGCCCTCCAGCTGAGATCACTGAACATCAAGAGTAGTAATTTCTTAAATTCTTAAAACTCTTGCAAATAATGGCCTTTAATGCTTTGCACTCATGGTTTGCTTCAACGTAACAGCAGCTGTCATTGCTGCCTTCTGCTTTCAAGATTTCAGCATTTTAAAAGTCCCAATATTTTACAGAATAATATTGAAGAGATAATTTATAACACAGGAAAAAAAATCCTGATTTTAATGTTGGATAATAACACAATAATAAGAAAAGCAAGATTAATTCTTGGGGGAGTGGGGAATCCTTAACATCAAGAAGTAGCATTTTGTGTTGAAAATCAGAAAATGAAACTTTGTCTCAATTTGCCCATAACACTTTAATCAGACGTGATATGAACACAAGATGCCATACAGGATCCAAGCAACAAGAAGTTATTCTTATAATGTAAACTGACACTAGAAAAATCTGGGTGTGAATGTTTTCAGTAATTCAGTCACCTACAGTGTATCACACACCTCCCACTCAAATTCACTGTGCTATCCCAGAAGAGCTCATGATCAGATGATGTGAATTCCCCGGAGTGCAGAGCAGATGACACCTGAAGAAGCCTTTCAGAGGAGTGAAGCCCAGTTCCTCCTACGACTGGGCTGGTATGGAAGCTTTCCCTCTCTGCCACTCTGAGATGACATGACTTTTCAGTACTGCAAAGGCCAAGGGAGCAAGGGAATTCCATATGGCTCACAGGGGCACTGAAGTTGTAGGGCAACCCTGCCTCTGAACTGTTGCAAAGGGATAGGCGAGGAGAAGGCAATAAACATAAGCCTATCTTTCAAAAGTGGGTATTCTTTATCCACAGGTTATATGGATCTAGAGCATTCTGAACCCGTAACTGCAACAACAGCTGACTAAGTTTAGGTCATGAAAACCAACATTACCATCTATGTTGAACAACTCTATGTACAACAGGCTGATGGATCACATAAATGATTAAGTCTTCATGAGGAAAGGGGAATCCAGACTGAACAGAATAACAATTTGGACAGATCTCAGTGAGCTGACATTCTCGGTCCTGCTGAAAGAAGTCCTGAAAGTATTAAGGAATATTTATTGAAATTGTACTCAGCAGAGTGCACTGAAAAGTGCTTGGAATCCCATTTGCCTTATTAATCAGAAATGTGAAACAAGGTGATGTAGAAAGCACCAACTATTCCAGCGTTACTTCTAATCACAGGTCTCATCTTGGAGCTCAAACTGAAAGCAACTGTGAAGCATTAGACTGAAGGAAAAGATCACCTCAGTCATTAACCTGGGGGAAAATGGTGATTTTGCTTCCCACCTCCACTAAAAACAAAGACATAAAGAAAGAAAGAACCCAAAGTGGAGCTAAGACTCATGTCTATATCTTTGCATTAAGTATGCATATGTACTACAAGAACTTCAACAAGTTTTTCTCCTACCCTTGAAACACCCTCCTACTACCTGATGCTCCTCCTGGAAGCTCTGTGTTCATTAATCTTCCCTAGTTTTTGTTTCCATTAAGCTAAATAATAGGATAAGCCTGTGGTTAATATATAATTATTTTAAGCAAATAATTCTTCCTTCCCCGATTCTTCATCCACACAGATACTCCAAATATGGCCAATTCTCCTTTTTTTGCTGGCTATAGCAAGCCAGGCAGTCTTCAGAACACTTTCACAATCTGAATTGTCTATCAAGAGCTGGTGGAGAATTTCCTAGAATTTGACATGCCCTCCTGGAGAACCTATTCAGACTCTCCAGAATCAGATCTTAAGACTGATAAATCTTGCCTCTGTCTATATTAGACTAAAAGGATAAGCTTTGCAATCAAAGTGCATCTGAACAACTAAGCCAACTGCACACTGCTTAAGAGAACTGATAGACAGAGATCTTTGGTAACCAGTGTGCTTTCAACCATGCAACAAAAATCCAGATTTCCAATAATTCAGATTCACAATTATCAGTGAATTGGTCTAGTTACACAAACTTGATTTTGCTCTTGGTTATTCTGTCTACCTGCAACCTGAACTTTTCCTTTGGGATGAGATCTGTGTCTTCAAGGACTCTGCCATGTGTGCAGCAATTCAGGTTTGATACTTTACCTATTTTATCTTTTGTTCTTACAATTAAGACTCAACCTAATATTCCTGCTCTTCCTAATATTCCAACACCCTAGAAGGGAGATTGGCAGTCAACCTCTGCTGTGTGTATCCAAAGTAACATTAGTTCCACCAGATACAATGTTTTGATTTCTCAGAATTTGTCTGGACAGTATCTTCAGAACCCTGTGGTCTGCATGTTTCTTCACCTCTCCTTTCTAGTAAGTAAATGCAACAAATTGAGCACGTGTAAAATTCCATATATTCTCAGGAAAGGCAAGAGGTTGAATACTTATGGCAGGAACTTGCAATACCAAAAGTTTATTTGCAACTTTTAAGTCTCTAATCTAATAACTTGGATATTTACTCCCACTATTAAACTTTCAGATATGTTAAAATGACATGTTTCTATTATAAAATGAGCGCTTCTCTCAGAAGAAGCACTAAGGAAAGTTTTAAAGAAATTACATAAACACCATCCTACTACCTACTTTGTATTGCATCACAAAAGATTATTCTTGATTACAGGATATGAAATAGTGAAAATGAGAGCCAAGTACTCCAGTGGCAACTGCTGTGGCTTGGTGGTCCAGATTTTCTTGTGATGGGAACATATGATGACCACTTAGGGAAAAAGTGCTGATTAAATGCAACTATTAAAGATGAATATTAAAATATGAATTCTTTGGTAGCTCACATGACCTGGTCTGAGTTCACTTGTACATGACTACAAATTTAGCTATTCTCAAACAATGAAATGTGCCAAAATTAAAATTCTGCTACACTTACCAACTTAAGATTTGTGCTGGTATTTTTGAAGTTGGTGATTGGGAGGTGGGGGGAAGACCTGAGTCACTGCAGATTATGAGTTGGAAGACAAGGAGCAACAATGATAGGCAGGAAAAAGGCAATGGGCAGCATGGGTGTGGAAATGTTGGGGATGTGACAGACGAGAGACACAGAAAGGAGAAGGGTAGTACAGCAGGAGGCAAGGAGGGAAGACAGCAGTTAGGAAAAAAGGAAAGGACAGTGGCAATGATATCGATTTAAGTAACTCTTAAATATTTGTGCATTTGAAGCTTTACATACATATTGTACAATTGAAACAGAGGAATAACTAGTATCGAAACTATGATTTACTAACACTGATGTATTATTTAGTAAGATTTTTACAAATTAAATACATACGGATTATCCTGAGGGAAAACAATTAGAACAGGTATGTCACCTCTATTGGAGATACTTAATGATGGCTATCAACAACTCAGTTCATACTCAAATGATACAACTAAATTTAGAACCTTACTGCATAAAACAAAGAATCTGAAGTAAAATATAGGTGCTCTGACTCCCAGCACAATCTATTCACTCAGGTCTCAATTTTTCAAATGCAACTTTCTTGCCTCCATTCCACCTACATTACAGACTAGTAATGAATAGGCAGCCTGGTTAACCCCCTCATTTCCTGCTCCCAGACGCAAGAGACAAAACAACAAGACAGAGCTAAGGCAGCTTTCTTTAAAAATACACATTCACATACACATTAATCATGGAACAGAATATGCTGAAGGAGCTAATCCTCGTAGTAGGTGACTTGATGTGGAAGGGAAGACTGAAAACATGCAAACATGGCACTTGATACCAAAGATGAAATTAGCTTTTTCAAATGTAAATTTACTTTGCTTGCAGTGCTGTTATCAGTATTGAAGTCACCAAGCCAACTAAAAAAAGGTAGAGTTTAAT
This sequence comes from Trochalopteron elliotii, assembly GCA_024734555.1. NCBI lineage: Eukaryota > Metazoa > Chordata > Aves > Passeriformes > Leiothrichidae > Trochalopteron > Trochalopteron elliotii. The sequence goes on from JANPWX010000038.1 coordinate 6,120,539, forward strand.
AAAAATGTAACTGCTTTGTTTCTCAACATGAGTGCAGGCAACTTTGACATTTTGTGACTGTTCAGACACAGTTCAAATACTTACCATATGTAATCTTTCCTTTTTCTTCTTCATCTACAGCTCTAAAAAGATGTGTAACATCAATGTGTGACACACCCATGGCAGTCTTCAGAATACAAGCTAAATCCTCTTCTGTTACAGTTCCACCTTCTGACTGGTACAGCTATGAATCAAGACAGCAAGATAAATCACTGCAAAGCTGAATGTCAACTCCTATAAACAGCAATACACTGAAGTAAAGCAAAACAAAAATTTGGTATTAGAAATTCTAGTCACTCTTCGACTGATGTGATATATTAAGGATTTCAGATTAGTCTGGGTAAAAAATATCATCATCAGTTCACCTGTGTATACTTAGAAAGTAAAGCTTGCTATAATCAGAAAAACGTCCTACATTCACATGTCTCACCACTGGAATTACCATGATATCCAGTGACAAGACTGTCAAACACTAACATGTTTTGCAAACATGTAACTGAGAATAATACTCAGTCCATTGAGCTACATGTCCACACTCCAAGACAGTCTGTGATATCGGGAGATATATTTAGGTCAGCCTAAATCAGATACCATTTTCACTTTGTCAGGTGTAAAACTCAAGAGGCCTTTGACCAAAATCTAAAAGCCTGCTTGCATAAAATGCCTGTATCTAAATGGTATTAATCAGGAGAATCCCTACCCCATACACCAGTGATGGGCATATAATTTTCTACAAGTATTTATTCTAGAAAACAATAATTTTCATAATCTTACATCCTAAAGAGTTACCTCACAGAAAGAGTTAGTTTTACTACAGACAGATTGATAACTAAGAATAATTGCTCATAGTCTCATTCCATCTTTGCACATGTACTGTGTTTTACCCTGAGAAATGGACCTGAATACTTCAAAACATCTGTAGCAAATACACCTTCATTAAGCTTCCTTAAAATAACTCAATTTGCCTGGGCAATGTAAAGTGAGAGAAGTTTTTGAAACTTTTCTGTCTCCTTTTAAAGCACGACAACACTGAAAATCTCAAACCATGTAAAAAGTGCTGTTTTGGAAACTTCCTTTTAATTTGTCTACATCATTGAGAAGGTGAGATTGAACAAAACAGGCATAAGTATTTATTTTTCATACAAGCAGAAGTTGTTGCCATGAGACAGCACATCTTAGTGGAATAAAAATATTAAAGTTTCATGGAAGAAAACATATGCTCAAATCAGGAATCTTGCCTTCTGGCACCTAACCTGCACATGGTTTCACAGGAATAGGGCAAAGAACAAGACAGTTCTTTAATAAAACCTGCCATGTTTTCACAGAACAAGCAGTCAGGCAATATTGGGTGGTCAGTATAAACACCACAGTGATAAGATTTACAACAGCCTTTAGTTCCTTTAGCAGTTTGGAAGGGAAAGTGCAGCACTTACACCACAGTGCTGCTCTTGGTCCAAACCCCCTGCCAAAGCAGTGTCACCTAGAGCAGGATGCACAGGAGTGCATCCAGGTGTGTTTGGAATGTCTCCAGAAAGGGAGACTCCACAACCTCCCTGGGCGACCTGCCCCAGTGCTCTGCCACCCTCCACGTAATTAAGTTCATCTTGAGGTGGAACTTCCTGTAATTTAGTTCATGGCCATTGCTCCTCATTCTGCCATTGGGCACCACTGAGTTTGGCACCACTGTCATGACATCCACCTTTGAGGTATGTACATGCATTAATGAGATCCCTTCTCAGTCTTCTCTTGTCCAGACTAAACATCCCCAGCTCCCTCGGTCTCTCCTCCTTAGTGAGGTGCTCCAGACTCCAAATCATCTTTGTGGCCTCTGCTGGACCCTCTTCATTACCTCCTTGTCTTGTGCTGAGGATCCCAGAACTGGACACAGCACTCCAGAAGTGGCCTCACTAGGGATGAGCAGAGGGACAGGATCACCTCCCTTGACCTGCTGGCCACACTCTTCCCAATGTACCCCAGGATCCTCCTGGCCACAAGGCACTGCTGGCTCATTGTCATCTTGTCACCCAGCAAGACTCCCAGGCCCTTCTCTGCAGAGCTGCTCTCCAGCAGGTCACACTCCAGCCTGTGCTGGGAGTTGGGGTTATTCCTCCCCAGGTGCAGGACCCTGCACTGGCCTTTGTTGAACCTCATTGGGTTTCTCCCCATCAAACTCTCCAGCCTATGGAGGTCTCACTGAATGGCAGTACAGCTTTCACATCTATCTCCCACTCCCCCCAGTTTTGTATCAACTCTACATAATGATAATATTTTTCAAGTTCTTCAGTCATATATTAAAGGCTTTAACTTTGAAAACTTGTAGCTATGTGAAATGTTGCACTTTTCCTGAAAGAAGTAGCACATGGCAGAGGACAGCACCTGTTCGAAGTCATACACTCATGAACTAGCTAGGTCCTTCAATGGCTCCAGGTAAGCTGTGTGAATATCTTACTGTATGTGAAGTCAGGACAGGAGGTAGGAAAGGATTAGAAAAAGGTTCTCTTTTTTTTTTTTAATCCTAGAATAAGCAAAATTTCCTCAGCTTGAGACTTTTCTTATCCCTTCCAGTCACCACTATCAGGATAAAATGAGCCATACCTGCTTCCCCTCACAGAGTACTTTCCCTTCTTAATACATGCATAAAGCTTCTTTGCAGTTTTACAGCTAACTTTATATTTTGTAATTAACAAAGTGACTCAAAATTATGCATTATGAGGTGGAGAGTGAAGCAGATAATGAAGAACAGAAATTTTCCTAAGAAACAGTTTAATTAACTTCAAGTGCTTCCAGAAAGAAAATAGCCATCCAATCTGAGCTTTTCTTCCCCTCAAATGATAAAATTTTATTGCACATTGTGAAACATGACAGCTAAATTAAAAAAAAAAAATCCCCAAAGCCCCCTTTACATTTACTTCAAATCTGTTCATTTTAGCATGAAGACACAGAGCTGACCTAACAGCACCTGACTATTTTCTATGCCATTTTATAGCTGAAATGGACTGAGTCAGGACAGAGAGCTTTCTTTCTGCTTTTCCCTCAGAAGCAGCAATAAATAACAGCAGCTACTAATGGCAGATTTCCCACAATATTTGTAGGAACTAAATATTTTTGCTTCTTCCTCCTTTGCCAAATTTATTGGATTCTGGCCAAAGGGTAAGAATGATACATGTGAACACTATGCATTCACAGGAGCCTCATTTCTTCAGCAAAAAACAGTTAAAGTCGTCATGCTGAAGAACCTGAATACAACTACAAAGAAAATAAGGCTGCAATGTAGCACCATGCAATTGAATGCTCTGAGCTCCATGCATTCACTAGTGAAGACAGCATCAAGACTTAGCACTTCTCAGTTTCAGTAACACTGAAGACCATGTGAATTCAAGGCAAAGAGAAAAGATGATGCAGGATGCAGCAGAGTTTGCATCTTGAAACAGTGATATTAAAGAAAGTAATTGAAAAGTAATACATCAAGGTGTCAGAAACCCATTGGTTAAGCATTGCTGCTGTTAATTTCCCAAAAAAGCTTGCATTAACAATCTATGGTGCTGCTACCACAAACCACTGAGGCTAGAGCAAGATCAGGAGCACTTCTGGGAAGCATCAAGTCTGGACAAAGACTGCAGGACAACCACACATAGATGGTAAGACTAAGAGGGAAGAAAGTTTTAACAAGAACAAAAAAGGAGATAAAAAATAATCTCTATTAATATGTAGGAAATTTTAAAAAATACTTTATTAACTGGAAAAATTAGATTTGATTGAAACATTCTAAGAGTAGTAAGTACAACTCAACAGACTGTTTGTTTGGAGGAATCAATACAAAGGACTTGAGGTTTGCGACCTAATTTGCTAAAAAAGATTCTACCAGAGTTCTACAAAGAACAATTTCAAACACAAGCTTCCATAATTTTACACAGCTTACACTTGCAATGCATTCCCTGTTAACACAAACTCTTAATCTAACTTTCTATTAAATATTGTTTTAAAATGTAATTAAGTATTAAAAGGAAATGTTGAAACTTCTATTGACTCTAATTCCAGTATTCATAATTTCTAAAAATAAGTAAACTACACAGAGCAAAAAACTGCAGCTTACCTGAAATGCCAGCTGAATTGTTTCCAGAGTTTTGGATGGTTTACAGACAACTGACAGAGCAATGACAAATTCCCGAATGTCAATTACACCATCTTCATTCTGTGAAGGAAAACCTCCCCTCAAAATAGTGCAGTTTGTCTGAGAATTTTCATAAATAGCTAATAGTTGCTAAAATTGCACAATATTCAGAAAGATTGTTACATGTGCCATGACAAAAAAACAGTCTCACTGAAATGAAATCACAGGAGGACAAGAACCTGGGTGACAGCTCTGGAGATACTTTTCACAGTCTCAGTCAAAAGTCACAGTTTAAATATTCTTGGAAGACAGTGCTGCTACTGTCACCCTTCACTTGCATATTTAAGATTTTTCCATTAAACCATCTGAATCGCTGGGGTGAAATTAAAACCAGAGAACCAGAGGACAACTCACACTAACTGAAGCCCTGAACACATGACATCTGCTCCAAGAGAGAACACTGTGGACATATCCACCTCCTGGTCCAGACAGCATTTCATCCAGACAAAGATAATCATCATTTCCCCATTCCCACTGATTACCAGAGGAAAAAAAAGCTGGCTCATTTGCCAAGATGCTACAGGTTTCAGGCTTATAGAAGAAGTCATTTATATACAAGGTAAATAAAATATCAGCTAACAGACACTGCATTCAGCTGCAATGAGCAGCAGAAGAGGTTTAGCCTGACCCTACATTTTTTCCTCTGCATATTTTGCATCTAGAAAACAGACAGTTTTTGTCCAGCTAATACTCCTTTTAAGTTCTACCTGAAGGAATCCTTTATTTAGCTGATGATAGGTGTCCTTACCTCACTGAAACGGAAGTGCAGAAAGCAAATTTTATGGCGAAATGCTCAGAAATCAGACCTCAGTGAATTCAATTGAAATGGAAGCAGGCTAAAGTGGAGTTTACAAAAAGCAGTAAAATTTTTAAACTTAATGTTGTTTCTTACCTCATCAAAAAGTGCAAACATACTTTCTAATGTCTGAGAAACTGGAAATTCCAAGTAGGCTGAAAATTCTTTGAGATCAACCTTTTCTTTCTTCATTTTCATGGCACTTGCAGCATATTTATCAAGATCATCTTCAAGTTTTTCTGGCTTCAGCCTATAAGGCATATTATTTTTGCACATTTCAAAAATCAACCCAGTTTTAACAATACGCATTTCAAAATATCAAGTAAAAAAATGGAAGATTACAGCATGAAGCATTACAAAGTCTGGATTAAGAATTATTTCACAACTTCATAATAAAATAACGTATTTCTGTAATTTTAAAGCACCCATTAGTTCTCAAACTGTATCAGGAATTACTGCAAGGGTTTAAGAACCCTAGACAAACTCATGTCCTTTAGTCTACCTTGACTATAAGCCGCATGTGTAAGCAGTTCAACAGGAAGAAACACAGTCTAGAACTAGCTAATAAACTCCAAGCATGGAGAACTAGGTGGAATTTAGGTCACCCAAATATGGCTGTATTGTAGGACAGTAACATAAACCAATTATGTTTCCAAATTTACCAATGTCACTGAACAGGAAGGACATGATGCATCTTACCTAAAAAAAAAATTTCAGGGATTATGTAATAGTGATTATACTGCTAATCCTGTTTATCAGTCCTCATTTTTCACATTCAGTCTTAAGTTGGACACCATTATGAGGTAACCCAAACTTCTTGCAGTTCCTACAGCTACAGAATTTCCTCAGTCCTTCCTTATTTCAAAATCAGACTTTGACTGACGAATGGACAACTTTATACTTATGTATATATCTACTGCATGGTTGTTGGTTAGTTTTTTGCCTAAGTCAAGCTTCCTGTTTTGGCTTTGCTAAAAAAAAAACAAAACAAAACACCAAAACAACAACAACAAAAAAATGCCAAACCCCCCAATAAAAACAAAAAAACCTACAAAAAACCCCCCCCAAAACCAACAAAACAAAAAAAACCCAAACAAAAAAGCTTTAACGAGTAATCTTGCTATGAGTAAAATAAACGGTGCTGCAGGTATGATACAAAGAAAAGCAGTTTTCCCCCCTAATACAACATCAAACAGCTCTGGATCAAGTCTCCTCTGAACTGATTTGGGCTAACTTGGGCATCTTTCCACTCTGAAGAGAAAAGATGCCAGTAAAGTCTCCTACAACGTCCTTCTGCAGTTGCCTGTTTTGCTGCTTGCTGCTGCAGAGAAGGAAAAGTAGTTATTCACACAACTCAGAAGCTTACACCAGAACTGTTCCCAGACTGCAGCTGGGACTCCTCAACAGCTTCCTCTCACTAACAAGAATGAATAAAATGCTTAATATCAGCATTCTGAGGAGTTTCTGAAAAAAGATAAGAGCATTTTTGATAGGAAGATGATCTGATACATCAGCTCCAGAATTTGATTGCTTGCTGCAGTGATCCTTCCTAAACATTGCAACTTCTAAGTAAAAGTACAATTCCCATGTGGTCTGTAATGACCTATACTGACTTACCAATATGTAATAACCAAACCATGCCAAGACCTGTATTTCTGAATTATAAGACTTGAACATGCAAGAATTCTTCCAGAAACCCACGGCTCCTACAGAACATTCACAAGTTCTCCATGTTAGTATTAAAGCACCTATCTTAAGATTTAGTCCTACACAGTATAAAAGAGTGAGATGCACTTCTGCAAACATTCATTTTCCATGATCAAGTAGAAAAGTAGAAGGAACAATAAAAAAAAACCCATAGAGGATTTGAGATGCACACAGGACTCATCTTCTCACATGCAGGATTACATGCAAGAAGTGTCCACTGATAATACATCCCAGAGTAGTAGCTGAAATGGATTTTAACTGTAGCACGAGGACAGCTGGCATCTAAATCCTCTCTCGAGATAAGCCCCCCCTGACACAGAATATGTAGTGTAACGTTTGTCTCTAAATCAGAGAGATTTTGTTTGCAATGAATTGTCTCAAAATTCACCTTCTGGAACTGAGGGAGTACTCATTTGACGAGCAGCACTCAAGACTTGCAAGATCTCCTCTTCACCAGTAATCAAGCCTGAAAAGCTGTAGAAGCTTGAAGGTAAAATCTTGTATGGGAAGTTAACACAGCTCACCATGAATCTTACAGGCATCTTGTGGTTTACGTTTTGTAAATACAGGAAGAGATGTGAGGCAATCTCAAAAGCAGTATGTGGATCAGTGAGGCAAAACTGCTTCAACCCGAGTATGACCGCATTGTATTTCTGATAATCCAAGGTGGGCTCACTTCCCTCTAGCCCTTCAAAACCAGAAAGTAATTAATATGTTGATGACCATAAGTCTTCAGAAGCCAAGTGCAAATCTCATAATAGGTTCTGAACCAATATGAAAAGGTTTGAATGTCCCAATTCCCTTACAGTTGTTACTTTTATCCCAATGGAGACCAGAAATTATAGAAAGTCAACAGGAAATGTCTTCCCTCATGAAATCATGCTTGTTGACTTAATAGCTTCCATGCAGGATCTAGACTTTAAATAAAATTATTTGCTGTTGTGGTGTTTTGCTTCATTTTTTAGATCAGTGCACACTAAAGAGAACAAGAAGTATTCCTGAGTCCATGAAGATGGAAAGGACATTTTTCAAGATTAACAGCTCTGAACATTAAATTCTTCACAGCAGACTTCACAAGGAAAACCAGATCCCTGAAGGTAAAATATTTCACAGCATAATTATCACTATTTTTAGCAAGCAAGCTAGTTTTAGCTGTATTTGACTATTTGAAAACAAACTCATTCTTTGCATGCTGGGAACCTGCCAAAAGCCTTATAGTGTCTCAGAGAGCTGGAAGAACAGCTGGATCTTGTAGTTAGCTACTGTAAACTGCAAGCACAGAGAAACATGCCCTAAGCCAGAAAAGCACAATAGATTCAGTTTTATGTCTGCTGACGCACTTCTGTGCAACTTCTTGCCACCATAGAGCAAGTATACTGAAAAACTGCATAACTGACCTTCTTGAATACTCTTGGCACACCCTGCCTTGATCCACAAAAGCAGGGGTTACCATGGCTGGTATTTGCTGTCATGCCTGATCCATGATCACTTCCTGTAGTGAAGAGCATTGCTTTTATCACAAATGCAGATGGTAAACATCCTGCAGAAGTTTTTTTCCTTGTTACAGATGACCTCTGAGCACTCTGAAGTCACAGCACAGGTAGTTAGCTGTGGAGGTTTATTACTCCGAGGACACAAAGTTCTACCTACAGTCCAGACCATCATTTGAGGCACACATGGAGAGCAGAAATCTGCACTGTAGTCTGGATGGTGGAGGCACTAGAGCAAGAAGAGGCAGGCACCAGGCCTGAGGTCCTCGCAGATCTTGGTAGCCTACAGCTCCAATGACTACAAGGATCCTCATGGTCAACTTGATCAGGTAATATTGGGAATTAGAACAATCAGAAGCTTGAAACAATAGGAGCAAATCAATTCAAATCACAACTCAAGGATCTCCTTGCAGGCAACTACTCTAAAGCAGCTCATAAGAAGTATCTCAAAAAGACAGAGACTAGACTTAATTAACTACATTAACATTTCCTGAAGGAGAAGATATCCAAAGAGGTCTTTAGTAAGGCACAAAATCCAAACTAGATTCAATGTCCAGAAAATGGCAATAAATCCAGTTTGGGCAAAAAGAGATTCACTTTAAATAGTGGGGTAATTACTTACAGAATACATCATCAAATGAAGCAGAGGATTTACAATGTACAAAAAAATATGAAAGCTATAACATAAACTGCACATGGTTTAGCAGTTAGCTTGTTGGTCAGACAAATTATCAGACTGCAGAAAAACATGACTCCTTGAGGAGTAATGAATACACAGTTTGAAAGGATAAATCTATGATCAATTGATCTCATTGACAAAGTCATTTTATCACAGAGTTTGATAGAAGCCAGTTGTACAGATGTTAACAGAGCCCGAGCTCTTCCTTAGATGAAGCATAAGAACTCACTGCTGTGCCTGCACGGATTCTGGATTGGATCCCATCATGCTGAGCAAAGGCTAAGCAAATTTTACAGACAACGATAATGATCAGCTGTAGACACATAATGTGCACAGAAGTAACTCTTCAGTATAGCAAACTGAGGTGTAAGTTGATTTCAAAAAATCTAAACCAAAAAGAACTCTGAATTTGCCTTACTGTAGGAATCTTAAAACTGGATGTTACCTTGAAAGTACATGATTGCTCAAAAACAAGTATTAAGACTGGATGAAAAATCCATTGCATAAGATTTACTGTTCGAGTTATGTAGGGATGCTAGTGGATGATCTTAATGCCTCCCTGACCTCAAAACCTTTGAATAAACAGCAAAATGACTACATTATTATCAAACATGCATTAGAGATGAAGTCATTACAATCTTCATCCAATTGTGCCAGAAAAATACCATCGTAATATCCTTCTTATTGGCACATGCCCAAATTCAAAGAGGATTATATTTCACCAATGATTAATTGCTCATGCCAGAGAGAGAACTTCTGAACTGCAGTGAACCTCCCTCACAAATGCATGTAACTGTTTCAGAGGCCAAAACAAAACCCTAGAAAAGCATAATTTGAAAGAACAGCTTTAAACTGAGCAGATAGAAGCCAGACAACAAGAGGATTAAACTGAATCCCAGGATTATCAACTGCATAATAAGAGATGTAGGTGGTTGGTTTGTTTTGTTTTGCTTGTTTTTCTTCCTTAGTACTGTAAATTCAGAGCCTTCTAAACAAAGTGAGAATCTTTCTTTTCCCTTGGAAGCCTCTCCTATCCTAATGGAAGCTTTTCAGATGGAAGTTCTGACAACAGATTAATATATGCTTGTCATCTGAATTCATGATGTGTGCTGTCCTACATTCCTTATTTTCCAACAGAGCTTTTTCTTCTTTATTTTCATTTATGTACACAAGCTGAAATGAAGAAAAATTACTGAAAGGAAATAGAATATACAATGGAAACATTCAACTACGCTCTGTACTTTCAGGTGATGAGACAAGAAAATGAAAAAGGGTGTTTGCATATTGAGAGTTAATAGGATGAGGCTGTCCATTTAGCTCATGGTTGCTCAATAAGATCACTGAAGAAGCAGGAGAAATATTGGAAAACAGCAGCAAGTTCTACTATTTGGTTTAAGTAAATTTTTCAGTTTTGCTGAGGCTTTTTTGAAAGGCAAAGCCAGCAGGAAATGGCACCATGGGAAGAAAGAAGAGAGGACCCACGCTGCACGCACTGACCTACAGGTGCATTAGAAAGTTCATGTGGCAGTGACCTGCTCAAAAGATCAACCACCTTGTCCTTCTTGGAAAGGGGTGATCCTCTGTCCTCACTATTACAAGGTTAATCCAGTCACAAGATTGCTATTGGCAGCACTTGTTTTCCCTCCACAGATGTCACAGGAAAAGGCAATTGACTCTTAACTGTATCAAATACTAGGAATCCCACAGTATTCCCGATTCTCTTCAGAAAGTGTCTTCTAGCTCAGGAATGAATGCTTCAGACTCTCCTCACTTGTCAGATGGAAAATAAGAACTTTACAACCTCTACTAAGAACTCAACTGATTCAGGGATGCTTCTTGCAAGTGAAGTGTAGTACTGTTTCAATTTTATACTGGTGTTTCCCTGATTGCATGATGACAACATTCCATATATACCCATAAATGTAATATTGTTACATGATGGGAAAACTATATTAATATAAACACAGATGTATAATAAAGATGCACCTTACATATAAACATTGTATATGCTCACCCAAGGCTTCTCACAAGCTTTGCAAATTCTAAAAGACACGTATCTGATGGCAGACGAAGCTGTCCCTCAGCCAAAGCCAGCTGACAGTCTTCAAATGTGTAGTCTGTCACTGAAACTCCCAATGCCCTTGAATAAACCAAAGAAACACTGTAAACAAGACACTCTAAAAAAATTGATCAGAATAACTTTTTTCATAGCAAGAAATCCTGTAACAATGATGACCTCTATTCTAAAAAACTACAAGGAAGAGCCCATAAAAGTAATTTACATAGAATGAAATATGGCACACAATCCATTGCAGAGCATCTGCTTTCACTGAGTCCATGAAAATATGCAAGAACACAAGGCAAAAATTAGGCAGTGTGCAGACTGTCACAGACATAAATTTCATATAAGAGAATAACTAGGGTTTCAAAATTTTTAATCTAGAACACAAATATATATTTATTAACAACTGTGTCCAGTACTTTTATTATTATTAATTTATTAATGTATTACCTTCAGCTAATATTAATATTATACAAAAGACGTATTTCTATAAAGAACAGCTAGAACACAACACATAAAAACAGGTAGAGTTAAACTATAAGCAAACAAGTTATTTTTAAATGTATGACATCAGAAAGGAAGAAAACAATACTCCCAAGCCTTTATACATCAAACAATTCAGTATTTAGAAAGCCAACACAACTCCATACAAGCTGCTCATCTGCCACATTTTTTATTATACTTGATTTTATTTATTGTAGTGAGGAGCATTATCTCCTTTACGCAGCCTTTTCTAGTTTGATGAAATCTTCACAAAATTTTTTTGTTTACTTGCTTTCATTGTTTTCATCTATAGTTTGTCTACCGTACTGCTGGCCACCTTTTTCATATGGGAAGTTAATAAACACTAATGCCAAGACTGATGCAAAACCCTGAGGTCTGCCACACTAATTCTGGCTTTGATGAAAACTCTGCATTCAGTTCTATGCCTTATTATGAATAGTTTGATCTGTAATGGCAGTTACCTCTTATGCAAACAATTTCTGTCAGGCTCTTCCTCAGAATCTCATTCCAAGGCCTTTGAATACCAAGGTAAATAACATAAGTCACCAATTAATTATCAAGCTTCAGGAATTCTGATGTATAGGACATGCACTAAACCTTAAGCTACTGATCAGGGTTTCTCTCTTCTTTTTAAGCCTGAGAAAGACAAACATTCAGGAAGAACGCCTCACCAATAAATATTCAAGTTCAAAAGTACCAAATATGGTAAAAAATGAATAGTATTTATAAGCTATTTATGCACAAAACAAGGAATTAGAAGGTAGCGATCTTGGCTGAATAGCCTCCCCCTTCCTGAAAAGAAACAACAAAGAGAAAGGAACAAAAGGACAAAGCCAACTAAACCAAGTGACTTAGGTACACAGAAAAGGAGAATGTTGAAGATTAGATTGCATCATACTGGTGATCTAAGCAATTAAATCCAGTTCCTCCAAAATTTTCTCTGCTTGATCTGTTCTTGTTTCACCAATCCACTCCTCCTATGACGTGTCCCAGCAGTATTTGTAAATCAGTAAACCACCTTAATGGAGTGGACAAGATTCTTGTGATACCTTACCTCACCCCAAAGACTTATGGTTAACATAGCAACAAATGTGTAAAATACAGATGAAGAACTCCCCCGTGCTGTGGGGATTTAAATCCATTTCCAAGTTCAACTTGGCTAAGAGATCAGGTATTGTAAGCATGTCAAGACTTCTGTTTTATAATATTCAGTATAGTGTTGTATTATACAAGATGAAACCATTGGTATTTTACAATATAAAATCAATTCTCCTCAACAGAAGAAAAAGGAGTGGATGAAAGAAGCAAAGTCTTTCCAGCCAGTTTCCAGCCTTCTTTGTACCATCTGTGCACTCGATTATCCCCACAGACAACCATGTCAACTGTCTCCAGCAAGGACATGCTACAGGCAGTACTACCCAGAGCAGTGCCATAAAAGAATGGGGCAATAAACAAAGATCTAGCCCAGCCAAGCACATTACACAAAAATTCATCATTTCTCCAGGCCATACTAGGTACAGCATGTAACAAAAATACAGGAACTTACAGGCGATCAGCTGAAGCACAGGGGAACTACATGCAAAAGGGGAAGCTTGTTAAAAATAAGTTAGGAAACTGAAAGAGTAAAGTCGTCCTCTGTTGAACATACTAGGGAATCATGAGAAGTGGTAAGACACTTAAATTCTGAAAGGACAAAAAAAAAAAAATAGTGTCATTGAAACTGATTAAAGGTGGCAATTAAAATAAAGAGACTTTAAAGAAACAAAAGAAACCCAAGCATTCTCACAAGGGAAACAGAGAGGATGGACAAGTCAAAACATAACCATAAGGTGGCAAGCCAAAGAAAGAAAAAATAGCTTGTTAAAGCCAAAAGCAAGATGCTTTTGCAACACATCAAAAGAAAGATGACTAAGAAAGATCAGGGCATTCAGCCTGGGGGAAGGGTTGAAGCCTGACTGACTGCCAGCCCAGCACCAATGCCAGATTTAAATAATTGCTAAATAATGGGCCCCAAATATGTTGAAGGAGCCTAGCCAAAGAGGAACAAAAAAACCCCCCACAAAACAAAAACAAACAAACAATCAACAAAAAAATAAAACCCAAACTTAAGATACAAAATAAATTCCAAACAAAAGCTGGGGTCATTTCAGACACAGCCAAACCACAAGGGGAAAACACAACCTGCATTTTTTTATGGCTTTGTACACCCTTTACAAAAGAGGTGTACTTGGGCCAGACTTATATTGCCATCAATAAAGGAAAATCCCCACTACAATTAATACCTACATGTATGTTCAATGTCAACACATACACAAAATGGGATTCAGAAAGACAAAAGCAGCTTCTCTAGTTCACCTGTTGCAATTTTCAAGCTGCTTGACTGAAAAAAAAAAAAACCAACAAAAAACAAACCCTTAAACAGGGTACAGATATATACAGACTTGCACAATAACAAAGATCAGAAGAGAGGAAGGAAAGAAACACTTTTGCTCAAAGCAAAGCAAAGTTCTATCATAGAATCAGCCAAGGCCAGAGAGAGTTCAAGGGGCTCTTGAGTTCAGAAGCAAAGCACAAGCTGTATAGCTAGCAGCTTAAAGGACCTTGAATTCAGCTCAGAATGTTGAAGAAAGTGAAGCTGGGGAACATATAAAGGCCATTATTTATGCTAAGAATGGTGAATTTTTTAATTTCTTAGAATAAAGCCTGGCATACTACAGTTCACTGTAAGGCCTGGGTACAACTGCAACTTACAGAATTTTCTACAGAACCTACAGAATCAAACTATTCTAACTTATCCTCCAGGGCAATCTTTTTCTACTTCAATTGGAAAACAAAACCAAAACAAACAAAAACAACTCCAATTTGAGATGCAAGTCACAAGTCCAATCCCATATTTTTAATAAACTAATAATAAACCAACTTTTTTCATACCTTCATTTGAAAGCATTTCCCCTCCTATTTTCTTCAAACTACCTCTGCTTTCACACTCAGTTAATGTGAGCCTAGCCTCTTAAAAAGTCCAGCAGATTTATATGGCCTAACATGAATGTCTGGTCTGACATACCTTGAGACTTTTTCCTTCCCTGCCTGCCCTTCCCAAGATGCTGGCTAATTTACCATCATGATATCACACCACATGAAGTTTCAAAGTCAGCAAGTCGCTTGAAAATAATAAACTCAAATGAAACAAAACCCCAAAAGCTTTCCTGCAAACCCAGTCTGTTAAACACAACTGTTGTACTTGTTATATCCTGATGTCTTACACCAAACAGCTCCCTATGTCTAACATTTGTGCAGTCATAATATAAGATGAATTATTAACTTCCTCATTCTCTGCATACCAATCCACTATGCATGCAAAATGCTGAACATAAAACAATGTGACTGCTGGAATATTATGTAAAGTGAGAGAAAATAGTACAGGCCGTATTGTGACAGTCGGAATCTACCCTTCAACAAAGCATTCTCAAAAGGTTTTACAGTGTTCATAAGCAGGACTGTGAACTAATCAAGAGAATATTCCACAGGCTGCTCAAAAAACCCCTTTAAATCAACTATGATCTTTATTGGGTGCCGAAAACATTAGGATTCTATCTAATTTGGTATTTTTCTTCATTATCAGATGTTCAGCAAAAAGATATACAAAACACAGTGGACAAATAACTGCAATTATTAGTAGTTATCTGTACATGAACTTCCTGAACCAGAGACCTTCTGTACCACTATGTTTCAGAATCACTAATTAACCACATATTTTTTACAGTATATCTCAGCTCTGAAGAAGTAATTTTATCTATCTGGTAATGAATACCACAATTTTGCACATTTTGAAGAATTATTCCATTTACTTTCAGCTGATCTACTGTTGAGTGCTTTCCATCTCTTCTGCTATGAAAAGTAAGACTTCCTTTAGTATGCTTTTCCAGAACACTGATGATTTTCCTGACCTCAAAACAACCCTCCACTCTTTTTTTCCCCATCCTTTCCCAAGCTGAAGAGCTGCCAACTATTTAGTTTTGGAAGGCCAGAGTAGATAGTCCCTTTTCTCTCCTCAGACTACTACTTTGTGACATTCTCTAAGCAAAAGAAGGTTCAGTCATGAATCTGAAGTTCACATAAGGAATCTATTATCTTATAATGGTTTAATTTTTAGACAGAAAAAGAAGCTGCCAACAGCTGTATTTCTGCCTGGCATTGTTTGAAAATGGGTCCTGTAATTGTTGGTCTTGTAGACTTGCACATCACAAATCTTCAAGGGGCAAAAAAAAGAGGAGGTTCTCCTTGTGTTGTCAGCATTCAAAAACCAGTTCAAACCAGACTGTTGCAAAGTATTACTTAACTTTAAAAAAATTATTTCTCCCTTGAGAGAATAAATGTAGCAAGAAGCTGCACAGTTAGCCCTGTTCTGTGACTATGTTCTCCACCTGTGACACTCACAGGATTCACAGAAATGAACAGAGTGCACAATGTATTTCTCATCTCCATTTTTGTATATGGCCTGAAACCCAAACAATGCACAGAATCTTTTAGCTGCGAAAAGACCTATGAGATCATCAAGTCCAACCTTTGATCACTGTCTTTTCAACTAGACCATGGTGCCACAGCCAGTTGCTTCCTGAACATCTCCCTGGGCAGCCCATTCCAATATTTAACAACACTTTCCATGGAGAAATTCTTCCTGCTGTTCAATCTGAACCTCCCCTGGAGCAGCCTGAGGCTATTTCCTCTCATCCTATCACTGGCTGTGCTGGACAAGCCCACCCTTGGAACAAGGTTGGAACAACTTCCTTTCAGGCAGTGTAGAGAGCAATAAGGTCCTCCTGAGCTTCCTTCTCTCCAGGCTAAACAGCCCCAGCTCCCTCAGCCACTTCTCATATGATTTACTCTCTAGACCCTTCATCATCGATGCTTCAAATGGATGCTTGTTATCTCCAGCACTACAGTAATTCCACTTATACCGATGCTTATGCCTTTGGTAGTATAAAAATGCCAAAAAACCAGTTTGGATTTCAAAGCTGAATGCTGAGCACCCAAACAATACCTGTGCAGAATCATACACAGAACTTCAGGCAGCACAGGCACAGAGCACAGCAGCTTTTCCACTGAATACAATAAACAGCCATGAGTCAGACCAGTAAGCTACTGTAAACTCACACCCTCAAGGCTACTCTTCAGCAACTAGCATTACTCTATCACATATATTGGCAAAAATCACATTCTGATGCTGTCAGAGCCTGCAAGAAAAAAAAAAAAAAACAACCCTGATTTTGACTGTGTAGAAGATGACAAAAGGGAAGATGGACACAGAAGACTACCTGCAATATTTTTTTCCTTCACCAGCATGCTGGATAAAAGTACTCATTTCTCAAAAGCAAAATGTAATGCTCATATGTCAAGCTGGTAAGTCAGTGCTTTAACCCTATGACATGCTCCAACATGGGGAAAGTGATCTGGGCAAGCACTTGACAGAAAACATCAGGAAGACGGATGTTTCAAGTTCCATGTCAAACATGCTGCACTTTAATCAATTTCAGCATCTACTGCAAATATAAAAACAGGTCTTTAAATGTTTCTGTAAGTGTGTAAGAAAAGATTATTGGAAAAATACAAACTGGTCTATGACATTTTGTTATTTCTCCAGGAAGGCTGCCTTTCTGGGCTCACCAAAAATGAAAATTCAGAACTCCCGGACAGTGTCATACATTATTACAATGCTGAGTTTAACATTCAAAAGATCTAGGAAAACGAAATGTTCAAATCAGGACTACTGAATGAACTTCAGTTCTGAAGTGATTACATTTTGAAAAACAAAGGGGCAAAGGTGTGTGGTTTCCATCAAGTTTCAGTTTCAACATCTGCCACATGCAAAAAGAAATTAACAAATTTGCAATATTTTGTCTTCCATTTTTTCCCAAATTGTACCACCTAACATATTCTTCCCTATTTTGAAGGCAGTCTTTAAAAGAAACTAAAACTAAAGGAAAATAAATTATGCTTGCATGCTAGTAAGTGACCTGTGGGTCTGTGTATCATCATCTAGTCAGCTTATATCTGTAATTACAGGTGAGGTTACTTTAGACTTGCACAAAGAGCCTGCAGTGCAGATTTTCACAATCAGCTGCCTGTACTACCACTGTCTTATGTATGTACAAAATGAATTTTTGCAACTAACTAAAAGCTAAGCTACAAACATACTTCTTTCAAACATCTGAGTCCTAAAGAACAGCAGGGTAACAAACTTTATTCCCCCCAACAAAGTGGGCATAAAAGTTATCTACTTTTTCCTTTAAACAGAATTTCTATGCCCTAAACAGTATTTTGATTACAACCAAGATGTCCTTCAGAATACAGTTGCTAATGAAAATTAGCCATTCAAGAAGAGTAGCAAATGGGTACAATCCTACAAAGAGAAGAGGTAACTAATGTATTTCTTTAGGGGAAAATACCCCAAACAAACCACAAATCCTTCTTCAAACAGCTATCAGTAAATTAGGAACTATGATGCAGTAAAACAACATAGAAAGGTAAAAATGGATAAAAAGTTGCAATTGATGCAGCTAAGAAGCCTAAGACTTTTTAAAGCATAAGAAAAAATACAAGAAAATAATGTAACTAACTACTAGCTAAGGATAGCAAAATTGTCATCAGGAAAAACATCCTCTGTCATGTGCAATACTTTACACTGGGAGACAATTAAGATGACATACCTTATGGATAAAAGTAAGTATTTCCCAATGCTCTAAGAGTGGTAGTGATATTTCCTCTACCACTGAGAAATTTTTAGAAATAAATACTTGTGATGGCAAGGTCAAGTGATTTGTTCCTAATAATTCTGGAAAAGATGGGATTGAAGTCTCAAGTGGCTGACAATTTTACAACACTAACATAGTCCTAGTAAATTATTACTTATTAATTTGAAGATTAAAAAAACCCCAAAAAACAACATGGGTCAGAAAGTTTGATACTCAAGTAGAAAATATATAGAAGAAACTGTGGAACTCAATAAATTAACAGACCAAAACAACCCATGTTGACTACCATCAACATAAGATGATAATAGCTTATGCATATGAAGACCAAAATTATGATTTTGCTTAAGTAATTTATAAGTAAGGCAATATAATATTTATTGACATGGCATGACTTATTAGTAGGGCTGTTTCAGAATTTTGTTAGAGCAATAAAGAACACATGAACTGAATTAAAGCTCAGAACAGCACCACACTTTATTTATTGATTTTAAGCAGAACTGGCCAGGACTGTTGCCATATTTAAAAGTACTCAACATTTGCCATGATTTGAAAGTGACTGTAAACACAGCCCCTGATAGTGTGTCGTGGGTGACATGAGCATTGACTAAACTGAGCAGGAGTCAGAACAAGGCCAGAAAGACCAAACAAGACAGACTCACTCAAAAATAGGTTGTATTAGAAAATTAAATGTGAAGCATAACATTAAAGTATAAGTAGGGACCGTATTTTAAATGGCAGATTTATCTATTCTGCACATACCTTTTGTGCAAATTAAGAAAATGACCCAAAGGATGGCAAACATGTTCAGCAGCAGTGGCTATTCTGTATGAGTAATTCCAGTACTGATAACACAGGCACACTTCAGATTTCACTTTTTGGGCAAGTAAATTCATCCAACATGCAAGAAACTAATGTCCTAAAGAAGCAAACCTTTGTGAATGACAGCATCTCCTTAATAAAATAGTTCATGTTCACTTATATATATAAATCGAGTATCTGGAGACCACTATCACTCCTATCTGTGGCCACGCACAGAAAAACTAGTCAAATATGGGTAAACCAAAAATTATTCAGAAAGTCAACAAGCAGAAGCAACATAAGTTACAGACATCTTGTTAAATGCTTTGTTCAATGCTAAATAGAAGCTCTTCACAAATTAAGATTATTGTTAAAGCAAACAATTTCGAGAGCAGAAAGTGTATCTAATCCTGCACTCATCAACTTCTATCAACTCCCTCTGAAATCAAGAGCAAGACAAAAGGTTTCCACGATGCTGGTTCCAGACTCACAAATACATTATTACCCAGAAGTGCCACCTTTGATACTGTAAAATATCCAGGAGAATTAGATTCTTCTGCCAGAGAAATATGATGGGTAGGAGGGGTAAGCGGACATCTAAATAGATCCCAAGAGGACCTCTTGAAAACAAGATACTACATCACCACTGACTCAATCCTCAAGAACAGCAAGACAAATCTAGATGAAGCAGTAATATTGTCCTTTATCCAGCAATGCAGAATGCAATGTTGGCACTGAACAGCACCTGAGGTACTTGAGCTGCAACTGCTACAGCCCCACAACAGCCTTGACAGCATTTGAGCTGGAATCTCCTGTACCAAAAGGTGCATGAATGAACTGGGAAAGTCTGGAGAACTGACATGAGAAGAAGGCATCTGGAAGTGGTCAGAAGTAATTTTTAACTAGGTTATCTCTGTATTCCAGGCATCAGCATTCTGTTTCATTCCCATCTGCATTTGAACTTCAAAACTTTGATATCAAAACACATTTGTTTTCCCATTCACATCAACAGAGCATCTACAGCCCCTGCTTCATCCCAAATCAAGTCTTTTTTGACATCTCTAATTCTGACAGTCTTCCTGTTAGATCTGCATTCCTCTTCTGTGACCACAAATGCTTAATTTGTCAGGAGGGGGAGGGAGAAACAATCACGTCTTTCCTCTTAAGTGCACTTAGAAGGGAAGGTTTGAGACATGGCAGATGTTGTAAACTTCTGTAGGCTTTCAAAAATTTTCCTTATAGCACACAATCCCTATTCTCTGATTGGAGCAGAGTTCAAAATGAAGATTTAGTAACCTGGCTTTCCACACAAAGTCTGAGGACAATACTTGCCAGGTGATGGTCTTTAATTAACAACAAAAGTCTTTGAGGCCAGTGCCTCAAAGATTTTTTGACTCCAAGACAGGATGATTCAAACAGGTCCTTTTGTTCTTCTCTCTTGTGAGAAATGCCTTTTTGTACAATGGATCTATTGTTATATTATTGTCCCAATATCCTTAAGGAAACTTACAGACCTGGGTTCAACCAGACAAGAATTCTCAGTTACTACCTACAAACCGGCCATTGGCTTAAATCGGAAACTTGGAAATGGAAAAGAAGTTACACAAAGGAAATTATGATTTCACAAATTCTTTCAAAATCAGGATTAGGAAGATACATAAATCTCTCAAGAGTTATTAGTAATTAGAGGCCTGAGGGTTCACTGTAAAAATGAAAGAGTTATCTACTGACTAATGGATGATTTACTGAAAGGACAAAAAATAATGAAAAAGTCATTAATAAAAATGCAACAAAAAAGTATGAAAGTATTAAATTAAAATAAATTGCCTTTATTATACCCTACAGACAAGTGTTTTAACTTACATTAACATTAACTTAAATTAATTTGCATTGTATCAATCCTCTGTTTTCAATGGAAGTAAAGCCACTTCACTGTGCTTTACTGTTTGAAATAGCCACAGGCTAACAATGAATACATGAAACTATTCTTAACCTCATTAAAACAGTCACAGCTTAAATGCAACCCCAATACCACAAAATTCACTTACATTAACTTTCCTAAAATTCAACCATATCCTTCCCCCAAAAGACTAAATATCCACTGGAGCAAGCAGAACTGACTTGTTATATGAAAGCATGTTAAAAAAAACCAAACCCAAAACAACCAACCAAAAAACC
The DNA here is from genome assembly GCA_024734555.1 of Trochalopteron elliotii. Lineage (NCBI taxonomy): Eukaryota > Metazoa > Chordata > Aves > Passeriformes > Leiothrichidae > Trochalopteron > Trochalopteron elliotii. Next base: position 6,141,715 of record JANPWX010000038.1, read on the forward strand.
TAATATTCCAAACCCATCAGCTCCTACAGTTCTTGCTGTATTTGTGGCTTCCCAGACTCCTCAGAGGGGAAACCAGCTGCTGTGTAAAAGGTCTTGCAGACACTCCTGCAGACTACAAGGATCTTTGTAGGCAGACAACCACACCAACTTGATTTCATGATATTTTCTTCAGTCTAAACTTAAAAAATCACACATCCATTTTTATGCAGAATTACAACATACTTACTCTGCCATTACACGTCTGACGTTATTGGCGTATAACACTGGATTTTTTCTTTCTTCTTCTGAAGGAATGTACACGGGTAGAAACTGCATACAGAGAACTGAATTATACCAAAAATATTTAACACTTTAAACAATCTCTTACAGCACTATGGTGAAAGTTGTATACAGTTTGCTGTTAATCACAAAATTATATTAAGACTACAGAAAATAATAAAAACTAGACTTTTAAATGCTCATGTATATGTCATACTTCTAGAAATTAATATAACATTGACTCTGCTCATTTCTTACCTCATGGAACCCAAGCAGAGTTTTAACCTAATTTTGTAAGTGGGACTCAGAATTTTTAAATAATATAGAAGTATTAGCACTTTCTTGCATAAACCTCACTTACATCCTGTATTGTTCAGCTCTTTCCAGTTAACCAAAAAAAGCACATGCTAAAGGACTATTGTTCTACAGCTTAAAAATTAAGAATCCAAATTTTAAGGACATCAGGTATTTACTGATTCCCCCTGCACATTTTGAAATCATGCATGACTGCCTAATGTACACATGAGAAGTGTGTTTATTTTCTGCTGCTGGATGTTTTGAAATTTTTTTCCCTTCAAATTGGACATCAGCCATTAACACTCCATTGAAAGAAAAAATCTAAATGAATGCAGATAACCACAGAACAGTTGATGTTGAAAGTGGAAAATTAAACCAGAACTGCTGGAGACCCACAACAGAAAGGGCAGCTTTCAGAATGGCATGGCTTACATTAAAATATCTTCCAGTGATTTAAGCTGTTTTTTTAGTGTCCACCGAAAAATTTCATAAGCACCAAGATCAGGCCATTCTCACCAACAAAAACCTTCAAAACATTTCCTTCTGCCAAGTAACTAACTTCTCATATGGGAGGAACAAGAAGGGACCACTCTGATCACCACTCCCACTCAGTACCAGACAGACAACCCTTTTAGCAGAGCAGCACAACGAGATAATTTATGCGATAAGTGAGCAAAATGCTCGCAATCCTCTGAATTAGAAAAAAAGCTGCAAGAAGCTTAGTTGCAGTACATATAATCACCTATGGGTAGTGAAAATGGGAACTATGACCCAGAAATTTCACACTGGTCTTTAAAATAGAAACTAACAACTGGGTAAAATTGTTAGTCTCTATTTTAAGGTTTATACTTTCAGCAAATACTTCTCAATAACCATGAAGCCAACTGTGTTTTTAAAATTACATAATGGTACAATCAACAGTACCCAAACACTGCCATTGGACATTCATCTGTTTCCTGTAATGGACAAATATTGAATTTGAATTTTGCTGGACTTTTCCCTATATGCACCACTGCAGCAGAAAACATATGACTCCTGTCTTCTAGGTTTACATTACAAGCAGGTACACCAGCCTCATGTAATATACAAAACCACAAAGACCATGATGTTAACAGAGATGGAAAGGCTGTTCCTTCAACTTCCAAACCTCATTCCATTTATTTGAGTTGCAAACAGCTATCAAGTATTTTGTCCAAACACAGGAGAAGTTTGAATATGAGGTGATTTCAGAGGTGTTCTACATGTCTGTGCCTAACTTGATATAAATAGCATAATCATTTCAACATCACTAACAAAACTAAGAGAAGAACTCTCAGCTGCTGCAGGCTGTCATGGATGTATGAACACTGAAGTTGACAGGTCAGTAAAACAAACAGACACGAGCCAAAACAAACAACATGTGCAGATGATCACATATTCTTTCTTCTTCACACCATTGCCAGCATGCCAGTTCTAAGTACGGGATGGGTGGATGGGCCAATATTTACAGAAACCTATTATAAAACCTACATAGATGCTCGCTTCTCAATACTGGATGACACACAACATCCCAGAACATGTATTATATGCAGAGAAGCCCAGACTAGCTAACTTTGGATCCTGATTGCTGGCTGTTAAATCTTACTGGCTGTCATTTAATAAACAAAACCAATGAAGTTGTGTTGTTTTGTAGTATGTCTCCCTGAGTTATTGGATGATCAGCACAAACTGTGGTATCCAGGCTGGTAGGTATTTGCCAGTATCTCTGTGTTGATGGAACAGAGCAGTAGTGTCAACCAACAAGCTTCAGAGACCAGGGGAAAAATATGACTTTGAACACAAACCAATTTTTCCTATACGTTACTAATCTTCACTGCACTTCTTTACAAAAACAGATTCAACAAGTAGCTCTCCAGTACTCTGCCTCATACTTGAGAGCAACCTTGCAAACAGGTCTGCTCCTCTATCCTCTGCCAACTCCTGCTTTAGTATGGAGTATTTCAGAAGGTCACTAGTTGGTTTGCTTTTTTTTCCCCAAGAACTACCAAAGATCATAGCCTGTTATGCAAGATCTGTAAGAGCTATAGAAACTGAACATCTGCTAGCAGCTGCTGCCTCAACAATCAAGAAAGCTCAGCAGTGTTCACTCCTGTGTGAAAGAACCCATTTTACTTGCCTAGGGCAGAAAACCATGTTCCTGAGAAAGGGTAAAAATACTGCAAACCAGCTGGTTTGTCTTAGCCCTGCATGAGGCAATCACTCCCTGGCCCTTCTGCAAAACACAGGCCACTACTCTGGAAACCACACTTGTTTTTTATCCAACTAAATTGATAACACAAACCACAAATTTCTACAGCACATGCAACTATTAAGTGGCTGGTATTTTCCACATCCATCAATTTTGAGAATAATTGATTGCAAAAATAAGCAAACACAGAGCAATGACAAGTACAGTGATTAGCATGCAATATATGTTACTATTGTAACACAGTGTATGTAAACATGCAATGGTTCTTCCTACTGATTTACTCTGCCATCAGTTCCATCTGTCAGAGCTAAATAGCTGCTTCATTATTCAAAAAGCAAAAGAATTGCAGAACATCTGTCAAGTATCCTATATGACACTTTTCAAACACAGTAATTGTCCGCAAAAATGTAATTATTCTGTGTAAAATGCATAAGGGCACCAACTTGAAAGGAAAGGCTATAATTGCTTCCACATTTTCACTACAATAGTCTTCAGCCTTAAATTACAGTACTTTTCTCAAAACAAAGTTACGAATATAGATAATTTTTTTTGTGTTCTTCATTTTCATATTCTGAACAGTGCAGCCTAATGAAAAAATTAGCCAGACATAAAATAACTTATGTGGCCTATAAGAAACCACCTACAATTTTTCTCTACAAGACAGTCCTTAGTTTGCACGCCAGTGTTCAAACACTTGAATGTCTAACATACAAAGTTGCTACAGTAATTGAAACAGCAATCAGGCCATTAGAATACAAGAAATTTGTTCATAAAAGATGCTTTAAACTGAGCCATAAATTTATCTAGTCAAGTTTAATCAGTAAAAGAATAGTCTTATGCCAACTGGAAAACTGTATTTTGCTATTCCATTTTTAGACTATATTTTCAGATACAGAAGCCATTTGTCTAAAATACAAGTGGTATCTTAACCTGTTTTTACAGACATACATAAAAGATTTGAATGCAAACTTTTACTGCAGAATTAAGCACAATATTATGTATTCTGCAACTGCTCAGAATACACTGGAGTTTTTTTTACTGACCTCGATTTCCACAGAATTGTGAAATTGACATAAAGTAAGCCACAGAATTTCAAACCTAAAAGGGGAAAAAGATAGGGAAGGATGGAGGGAAAAAAAATTACATGTAGTGAAACTGTAATACATTAGGCTCCAAAGTCTTCATGTAGCATCCTACTTGTAGGTATGATCATATTCAGATAAAAATTAACAGAAAAGGCCTTTGAAAGTACTTCTACATATTACATTCTGTAAGGTGAAACAAAAGTAGTTTACACTGAATTGGTATCTTAAAAATAGTAAAAAATAGGAAGACAAACAGTGAAAGGTAATATAACGCATAACATGTCAAAGGAAGAATAAGTCTGTTTCAGAAAAACGCTGCATTCAGCACAGAGTTGGCAAGATTAATTATGTAACCACTGAGATTTTATCATTACCTCAGTTTGGGATCAAAGTTCATTATACTTCCAAAGTCTGTTAATGAAATGCAGTATGTGTGTTTTAATAGCCTAAGATACAAGATAACTGGAATCAACTTGACCTTAGAAAGCATTAAGATTCCAATCCAGGAAAGGATTTAGTAAACCTAAATTAAGGAGCAGTGTCAAGTAGCCACATTTTCATACGGTATCTAGGTAGTTACAGCAGTCTAACATTGTGAGGGGACAACTGGTCAAAATCCTCTTACACAGATAAAGTGCAGTTCCTAGAAGCAAAACCCTACTCATTTTGTTATACATCCATACAGGGCTGCAGAACATTTTCCCCCCTCTTCCTTCTTATTGAACTTCCAATACATTAAACCAAAGAAAAGAATCAGGAACAAAGGAGCCTGCAATTTGAAGTCTACGTCCCTGACAGAAACATGAAAGTCTGGTTTCTAGGTTCTTGTTGAAGAGCATTAAAACCCCCATTAAGTTACAAGTACACTTTTCTCTCTGGCATCTCTGTAATCCTCAAAGATTAAACTCTGAGTTTAAATAAAAATTTAAAACTCATAGAACCTGTATCCAACTCAACTATGGTCATTCTCTGTTTTCAAGCTGGACTGAGTTATTCTTATTCTGCTCTGAATACAGTCAAAATGGTAAAAACATTATTTTCAATGAGTGTAAGAAAGTGTTTAAGTTTGCATGCGACAAGTTTTCAATCAATCTGACAGGCTACAGCACCTTCAAACAAACAGAATACTCCTAGATACAGAAACATTACCAGACTATGTTTCGGCAAACACTAAAACAGAAAATATTTGTTTTCTGAGAAAAGGAAGCCTGTTATCAGTCTTAATAGTATTTTCTGCTATGAGATCACAAATACATTTTAGGTCACCCAGGAGAATTAATCCTAATTAAGCCAAGCTGTAATTTAAACTGACCCAGTCAATTTGTATAACATCACATGCTGCTGCAGATTCTGATTCAGCTTTAATTTAATTTAACTTCATTAGCAGAGGTCAACACTTCAGAATAAGGGTTTTCTAGATATTATAGAGATCTGAGGCAACACACCTACAAGTTTCTTTCCTATTTCTCTGTGTTCTTGAGTCCTCAGGATTCTAAGGTGGAAGTAAGCTACCCACCTTTCTCCTCTATGGCTGAGTTACTTTTTTACATGAGTTGCAGTGCAAATGCAAGGGAAGAGGTGGGAGCTCACGAGGACAGAAATCCCTTTACCCAGCAAATGCTGCAGTGTCTATTTACTTTATACACAACCATGGACTCATCTACTTCCAGAGTGACAAATTAATTGTAAACTGAACCTTTGAAAGTGATCAATGATTTCCTCAAATCTCCAAACCATGTCCTTAATTAGACCTGGTTCCTAAGTGCAAAACTTAATTGACAAAATTCCAAATTACTTGAATCTTGGCTAATCCCCGTGGTTTCCTCATTACTACTAAAATACAGAATCTCATGTGGGATGTTCAAAACAACACAAAGCATTAACCACAGAAGGCAACTCCCCTTTACTTAGGGTTCAATATTTGTGATTTTTATCTTCACCTAAACATTTTGGAATTTCTACTCAAATCCCAATGAAAAAATAACGTTTAATTTTTTTTAAACAAGCAAGAACTGCTTTGTTTAATATTTTGTATTATATGAATTTGCTAAAGAACCTTTAGAATAACATTTTGTTTGAAAAAAAGGTCGAAATTATATTCAGACAAGATAATGGAAACAGTATCTCCAAATTCTTTGAGTGGATCGACAGATTTCATGACAGTAGACCAGTTTCAAACAATAGCCCAAGATTTCATAGAGTAAGATACCAAAACAACTTGCAGGCAATAGAATATTTAGAGCAGAAGCAAGTTGTTTTACTTCAGGCACTTGGAAAAAAAACCATTGAAATAAAAACCTAAAATTCATTCTGCAAATCAACAAAATCATAGCAGCACAAGTACGTTGTTTACACCTGGATTCCTCTTAATGACTATTAGTATAATTAAAGAATAACAGATGAAAGATAAATTAATCTTAAAGAATAATCAAATTACCAGCAACTGATTGACTATATATAAGTCACATAAATAAAAACTAATAGAGGAAAGCAATGAAAAAAGCAATAAAACATGAATCACTTACGCTCCTGGCCCTTGCCATGTCCATGTGATTGTGTCCTAAGAAAAGAAGTGTGACATTTAAAATTAATTGTTGTGCTTTCAACTTTTTACATTGCATACAGCATAACTGACAATATATGACTAAGAAGTTTTCATGGAAACTTCTATGCTGTCTTTGCAAAAGTTCTTAACCCTGTTAGGAATCAGCCCATCTTTTACACAGCTATATGGCCAAAATGAACACTGTGTGAAACACTAGGAGAGGACAAAGAGCAGTAAAAGAAATGAACAAGATGCAAATAACAAAAAATGGAACATAGATCTGTAAAGAAATATATAACAGTAAATTAGTTCTGTTCTAACTGGGGAAAAGAGTTCAAGTCATTAGTGTAAAGACATGAGGACTCATTAAATTCAGGTTTCTGAAAGACCTGATCAGAAAGATTTTTTTTTTCAACCTACTGAACAAGTTTCAGGTCAGTTCTATCCTACCATCCATACCCACTCTAGAGATTTCAGGTAATCACATGCACCATGACCATGAAAAATCAAGTTAAACTCAAGTTTTAATTACCATTTAGAGCAAAAGGCCACCAAAAGTAAAAATAAAAGAAAGCAAACCCATCCATAAAAGGTGAAAAATGTGATTAATGATAGAACAACAGCTTGGAGAGTAAGGTCAGTATGTCATAGAGATTCATTAAAAATTTAAAACTTAACATTCAACAATTATTTTCAATCAAACAAAATATGATAAAGGATGAGTCTACCCGTGGCAATCAATTTATCTGCATTTAAAAAACCCACCTCCATGTAGTGATCTTTTAGAACTATAATGTGGATAGTTTGTACTATTACACTGTTTCTGGCTATTTTGATGCCTCTGATAACACTGCAAGTAAACACATTATGGGGTTTGTTTTTTTCCCCACAAGGAACTTTCATTACAAACCATGAGAAACCAGAGTAAGTAGCTGATAACTTATCTAGAGACTAGATCTGCCTTATAGAACACCAAGCACTGCACAGCCCAACTCAGCTCTCTAAATTGCAATAGCACAGAGGGAGATAAAGAAAAATGTGATCGCCACAAAAGTGCTGTGATCACTGAACAGTGCCTAGGTATTTTCAGCATCCAGTCTCATGCTGGCTAGCTGACAAGTCAAACTCAAGTAAGCCATGTTCTCTATTAACAATCCTACAAGAAATTCCCAGTGCAAATGTCATAGTAGACAGGCATGCTTTTTCTGGTCAGAACTTCAGGATGTATCAGGGATAAAGGCCAGAAATGCTGTCTAGGGGAAAACAGGATTCTGATCTGCAAGAGGCAGATCCATGTTATAGGAGACTCCTACCAGCACAACCAGTATCTTTATGACAAAAACAACAAGTGGACAAAGGGAAGTAGGATCTTCCTTAACTAAGTTACCTTCTCTATTTATCACAGTGACCAGCTTAGGCTTCTGGACAACATTCTCTTTGACAGCATTCTGAGTACACTTTGAAACTACTGTATCTAAGTAATGAATAATTTAAACTGTGTGGAAGTACATTAAATGATACAATAGCTTGGTTGGAAGGGACCTTTTTAAGGCCATCTATTCCAACTCCCCTGCAATGAGCATGGACATCTTCAACTACATCCTGTTGGCCAGAGCTCCATTCAGCCTGACCTTGAATGTTATCCCCTCTGGTATTTCCCCTTAGCATGAGAGGAAACAGGGAGAAGAGCCATCTTCCATAGAGTTTGTCTTTGCCACAAGAAGATACTGAGACTCATAAGCCAACCTTCAAACAGGAGATTGGCTGTGTTTTTATAGATTCAGTTAACCCTGATATAACAGAACTGTATAAGAGCTGCTGCCAAACCTCTTATCAAATAGCACAGTTACTTGTGGAAAACATTCAGACATGAAATATATTTTAAAGGGCTCTGTGATATTTAAAATGGTATATAGTTTATGCATTTTCAAAATTTCATAAGTAATAGCACTCTGACAGAAAATTGAAATGAAGGAGCAAAGAAAATAAGTAAAAACTTTTTTAAAAGGGTAGCAGTAGAGAACCTATGAGTGAAGACATTAGAGCATTTATTTTTATCAGAATATAGGTTGCTGCTCTCAGGCATCCAATATCTAAAATGTTATCAAACTAGACAACCAGCAGCAAATTTTGAATACCAGGTCTAAACAACATTTTAATGCTTAAAATTTCTTTCTGCTTATGCACCAAGAGGAGCAACATACTAAAATATTACTACTAAAAAGCAGTGATACAGGACCAGAGATGTCGTCTAATACAAACAGTCACAAGCCCCAAGGTAACTTATTCAGGGAGCAACTCTAACTATAAAAAAATATAAAACAGAGTTCACAGCAACCAGAACTAGACTTGTTTGCTAGAAAAAACTTGAATTTACTTCCTCACTTTTGCCCTGTGTCAGCCCACTGCAGAACAGTGTTTTCCCTAGCTCTTCAATAGACTACAATGAAATAAACATGCTGGAGTGCAGACACCCACTACATTCACCCCAGGCTCTGATCTTAAAAAGCCTCTCAAAACAGCCAGGTGCACTCAAATCCAAGAATGCTCTCATCTATACTGTGGAACTCAAAGCTCTGAACATAGATCAGAGCAGGCACTTCAAGCAAAACAAGTGGAGTGACTGCACACAATGTATATCTGGAGTTCACTGCCTAAGCAAAGATCTTAAGTTCCTTTATAAACCTAAAATTATAATATTCATCAGTCAAACAAGACAACAAATAGAAAGCCAGAGGCATTTAAAGTTTGCTAAAAATGGTATCTTAGTATATGAAAACCAATATTCATTCCCTACTCTGTTCCTACATGTGTTGTGGTTTAATCCCAGCTGGCAACTAAGTACCACGCAGCTGCTTGCTTGCTCACTCCTCCTCCCTCAGGGTGAGCAGAATTGGGAAGGAAAGGTGAGCCTTGCCTTGTAGGCTGAGATAAGAATAGCTCAATAACTGCAATAAAATAATATAACTCTGTATCATAACCAAAATAAACCTCACCTTTACGTACCACATCATATTCCTCCTGCCTCTCCTCCTAACTCTGATGCAACTCTTCTGCAACTCCCAAGCTAATGTAAAAATAAAGCAGTAGTAGCAATTATCACCCCTGTCATTAATGCTTAGACCTTTGGAAGGTCTCTAGGAATTAGATCATAGGAGGTTAAATGACTCACTAAGGCACTGAAAACTAAATGTTTTACAGCAATTAAAAGTAGTAGGAAAAAGTAAAGTCCCATACACAAACTCACACCAGCTCACAATAGATATCTATACAACTAGTTACAATTTCTTTTCTGACATTTTTGCAGTAACATAAAAATTATGAATATTTTCATTTTATATTGTTTTACTTCAACATTGAAAGCTCACAAATTTCTGTTAATAAAGTGTTAGGAACATTTACTATTGGTTTACAAACATTGCATATTATGTACTACAGGCAATAATGACATTTCAATACACACCTGGATTTTGAAGATATTTACAAAATAACATTTGATAGCTTTATATTGCTATGGGCTTAACATTAACAAAAAGTTACAAGGCATATTAAGTATGACATAAGCCACGAGCATATTTGCCATTTTAAATGGCAGTACCATCAAAACTTCAATCTATTTTTAGAAAAGAATCTTTCTTCCTGAAAATATAACAATTATGTAATGCAAAGTCCCAGGCTGTCTGCTACAATGCACTTGACACTATGTAAGCACATCAGGCTGCTATTCCTGTCACAGCATCTGCAAAGAATTTTTGGGTTTGTTACTGCAAACTGTTTGATTGTCATTACACCTTATATCAGCCACGAGCAAATGGTGGTCTGTGTATACCAACTTTGCTTGGATCCTTTTTTTTTAATCAAGCATGTGTTTTATATCCACCTGTAAATGACAGAAAGAACAGTGGATGGAAATATTTCTAAGCTACTCAGGTACCAAAATCCTGGAAAGAAACAAAATCCTTCCTTAGAATAAGGAGTTATTAATGGGCTAGGCAGAGATCTTCTGATGTGACATGCAGAGAGACCAAGTGGTCCTTCTTTTACTTTGGACACACTTCACACCCTCCCTAAGTAACCTCTACTTCAGAAGGGGACAGACTGGACATGGAAATAGCCCCAGTAGGCTCCAAAAGAAACTTCACATATTGTAAATAAACACTATAATCTGCATTTTATATAAATATAATCTGAATATAATTTACATTGGAGAACTAGTCCAAATCAGCTAATTCCTTAGCCAAGGGCATGGTTAATGTGAAACAGATGAAATGCCACTTGATAAAGGTGCAGCCGTCCTCAACACATTATCCTATGCCATTCAGCCAGTCACAGTAATTCATGACTAACACCCCCAAAGGCAGGAGATGCAGAAACATCTTCCAGCAATAAATGACATTAAGAAAAACTCTCCAGCACACAGTGCAGGAACAGGGAGCACTTAGGAACACAGATCCTGGACGGAAATTGCCATTTGTCTCATCATTTGTAGAGTACTTCTTGTAACAACCTGGACAACTTTCAGAGAAGAAACATTTAAACTCCCAGTTAAGACTCCCTATATTACTTGAGGCTTAAGGAATAAGTACTTAACTACCAATAACTTAGTAATGATTTTTGAATTTTTAAACCTAAAAGGTTACACAAAGGCTGATGCACTTAAAGGAAAATGCCCTGAATTTCCAATGACACTGCAAACTGAACTTACCAGTTTGTTTGGATAACGTAAAACCACAGGCTGTACGGGAACCCCAGGAATAAATGCTCCTAGAAGGCACATATGATACATAATTAATTTATAGTGCATTTTGGTAGAGAAGAAATTTACTGCAGCAAGAAAAAATTATACAGCTAATGGACTGACAGGAAGTAGCTGATGGTGAAAAAACAGAATCTGAAAGTAGCCTCAAAAGTAATCAAAAAAGCAAACACTGGAGAATGACACTGTATATCCACCTTTTCTGCAGACAGGTAATTAAAAATGTTTCTAACATTATCTAAATTATCCTCTACCACTTACATATATTGTCATTAATACAAGTCAAAGCTTAGTACCAAATTCAACTCAAGAAATGAATAATAAAAAATGAGCGTGCACAAGGTGGTTAAGTTAATTTATTCCCTGTGGTCAATAATATTTTTGGTGAAGACCTTAGGCTCTTATGTAAAAGAAGCTTTCTACTTTTATCTGAACAACAACAATTCATAGGCAATTTATAATCTCTGAAATAAAAGAATTAATGACACTTCCATTCTGTAGCTATGGGAAAACTAATAGTTATAAATTGAACTAGAGCTATATCGAACTACAGCTATTATTCAGAAGCATTGCTTCACTTCATGGGAAAATTACAGTTCTGATAAATAATCAGCACAAGTTCCATATCATTTGCTAAGCATTTTCTTGGTTTCTAATACAAAGAGTGGGTAAGCATGATAACTATCTTGTTCAAGACTTCCCTTAACATCTCTTTCTCTCATGAAGAAATTAAGTTTCACTCAAAGTATGTTATTCTTGACAATTTACTAAGGTCTCCCTAATATTCCAACTAAAATTAAGAACCAAATAATTGAAGTACATTGTACTCCTAACATAACATTTGCTTTACAAAATAACTGTCGAGACATAAAAGAGGGATAATTGTTTATGGAATATAAACATCTTTAAATGAATATGTTCTGTACAGATTCCCTAAGAGATTTGGAGTGGTACTTTCTGCTCAGTCTCAAAGAACAGTCTAAGCAACTTTTGAAGCAGTCCAAAGCTGACAAAAGCTGAGTGGTAGATGACAACACTACCATTTCAACACAAAACCAAGAAAATGTGTAGTAAGAGCAAGGAGTGTAGGCCATGTTAGTAGAATGGGGAAAGGCATTCTGATAGAACAAACTTGAACAGAGACCTAAAGGAATCTGATATAAGTGAGGAATTTTGAGGCAAAGGATTTCTGGAAGGCTGGATGAATACAGAAGCAGGTTTCAGTAGGAAAAGTGAGACAGTCAAGAGGCAGACAGCAGCATGTACTATACCAGAGCAGAGGAAGGTAGAGTGAGAATGTAAGGATGAAATACATGGTGCCTGGAACGTCTATGGCACAGAGGGAGGGCAGGAAATCAAGGCTTCAGGTGAAGGATTCAGGCTAGCTTTCAAAGCATGGTCAGGATTTAGGTGGAGAGAGAATGAGAGCAAAGAGCTACAGAAGTGGATGTTTCCCTAATCACCATTCATTCATCTAAAAAGGTAAGAGCTGAGAGAAAAGTCTGAGATTCCTCCAGCCAAATGAATCAGTGCAAGGAACCACAATGCTGACTCACTGCATGATATTCCAGGTGACATTTAAATTGCAAGCCAAACAAAATACAAGACACACTGTAAGACCAGAAACTAGGAAGTCAAAAAACACATTCACAACTGTCTTGCTCACTCAAGCTTCTTCATTGACCACCTCCCTACCTACATGATAAAGGCAAGTTTACATTAAAGGTTAGTGGTTTACTGCAGTAGTGGCATTTCTCCCTACTGGAAATGCAGTTTACAGCTGCAGCAATGTTCAGTGTTACACCCTCTACTAATCTGATAAACTAAAAGGGTGATACTACTGAAAAGAGCTTAGAACATGGCTATTACATAAAAAATACACTATAAAGCTTAAGGCAGCAGCAAGTATCTAAATGCTGCATGACAGACCCAAAATAGGAAACGGAGGGGGCAAAAAAAAAAAAAAAAAAAGGCAAAAAGACACAACCACAAACTTAAACCCAGGAAGAAACCTTGATCCTCCAGCTCATATGCATCTCAGAAGCCAAGAAAAAATCTGAATTATCGAATCGTTTTGTTCAGTGGTAGAATTACAATCTTCCTGTAGCATCAGAAAATTTATATTCCAATTTTGCCCTACTGCAATTTTTAACTCAACTTCTGTAACAGCAAGGAAATTAAAATGCCAGTGGTATTTCAGAAAATGAAGATACAAGGACATTCTGTAGAGAACAGAGAAATGAGCATAATACCTACCAGGTTTGAATGTAATTAGACAGGATCGGTTTGTGCAAGTGCCCTCTGGGAATATCATTATCTTGAAGTAAAAAAAAAGTTGACTTTTAAGAACTATTTCAATGTGAACTTATTTACAAACACATCTTTTCAAAGCTGTTATTAACTGATTACAGCAAAAATGTTCTCAGGGAAAAACAGTTCAGTTAGAATAAAGGAAAAAAAAAGGTGCTAAAAATGTCAAAGTTCTATCTTAACAGCAAAAACATTTTTCTTTATTTATCTGTGATTTTGCTTCTTTCTTGCCCTCCAATAATAATTCTTTTTATTGGAACACTGACAGTGACCGGAAACACTTGTTAAGTATGACTATTTTCACTGAAGACTTTGGTGCTGGCAAAAGCATCGTAGTCTGTTTTGTTCCAGAACAAAATTCCTACTCCCAGGTTACCTGCTTACAGGCTATGAAAAGACAGTTGTTTTCACTTTGCTATTACTCGGCATGTGCACAGATGCCCAAACGACAGGGACTGAAAATACCTGAACAGAATTCTAAAAATAAAGAGCAAAAAAATGCTTAAGTTGAACCAATTCAGCAGAAGAGGGTAGACTGTACAAAAAAAAAAAAAAAAGCCCCCCTCCCCAGCCCATACCATAAGGGAAAAAAGCAATGGACTATAATTAACATTACTAGTTTTATTGCCCACTCTGTCCTAGCTTGCTTTGAAATCTAACGATGAAAGTCATGATGCAAAAGCATATTACCTGTCACACTGTTTATACATGTTAATAACGTTTTTGCAGTCCAGTATGCAGAGGCATACCCACTTTTAGCAGCAATAATCCCATAAAAAACATACAGTACCCTAATCTCAAAAAAATCAAATTTGCAAAATAATCACATGCTTCTTAGAATGTGAGATCTTAAACAGCCATCCTTTCCTTCCCATTACTCTCTTTCAAGGCACATTACAAATAGACACATTTTAGGTGCAGAAAAACTCCTGAGCCATTTATTTTATCCATGCTTTCATCATGTGTTTTAACAGAGGTGGTTATCGGAACATCCAAATTTTTTGGGCTGCCTTGCCTAGTACCACATCTCCAACAATGGCAGTGCCAAAATCCTGCGAAGGGCAAGGGATTCTGCTGAGCACTTCATTTTTTTTCTTCTTAAGAGGACCTCCTCACCTGCTGTGGTCTGTCCATTTAGTATCACTTAAGAGCTGTCTACCCATGTACTTACCCAGTTCTCCTTGAAACACAATGCAGTGAGAGACAGATGAGAATCTTACATTTTATCTTCTAGGAAGAGGGGTGGGGGAAATTTTACACACACACCCTATCCCAAACCATCTAAAGCCACCCACAATGAAAAAAGTAAACTGCATATCCAAAGCCTGGAAACGCCAAATACCAACTTACAGAGCAGCAGAATACAGTACCTGTGGCCATTTACCACCAGACTGGGCACGTCTCTTTATCTCTTCAACAGTTTTCCTGCGAGAATCCTGGTCTGCCCGAGATACAAACACTGGTCGGATATATTTGATCAGAGCTGAAGAAGAGGGAAAACAAAAACAAGGACCAGCCTTTATTTTCCCTTTGTTTGAAAAAAGATCCCCTCCCCCCATTAGTCCTCTGGAGAAACATTTTTGTATAGAAGAACACAACTACTTTACTACATTACACTGTAAAATCAAATACTCAGCTGAATTATTGTAGTTTTGTTGAAACATTTTCATAAGTTTCTGTGCGGAAAACAGTTTTCACAATTTTGGCATTTTGCACTTTTTCAATTTTTAATAGATCAATACATACAACACAGATAATGTAAAACATAGTGGCACATATTATGCAGTTTTCTGCAACAATCCAGCTGTGGCTGTCTATAGGCCATGCCCTCCTTCCACAAAAATCACAAAATCTATAGCCACTCCCAACCTAACAAAGCAGCTGGAATCTCCCTGCTACATAAGTGCTTGCAAAAGACATCCTGTCAGTCAAACTGTCTCTGCCTTTAGAGCTTTTGTCTTCTATGACAGCTCAGCTCCACTAAAGGTACACCACCAGAGATATTACATATACTGATGTTATTTTTTGTGAAGAATCAGTGTCAACAGAAGCATGTTTATTTTCTCAGTTGTCACTCGTTTGCCTGTTCCTCATACCAGATGAATTAGATCTGAGACATGCTCTTCCTGGCTCAGTGGGAAACCTCTTGTACATAGCCAGACACAAAATAAACATGAGCAAAAATCAGAAATCAATCCACAAGATACTTTCCATGCATGTCTGTCAAAAGGACACCAAACAAAACTTTCAAAACAGTAAGAAGCCCATACAGCTCTTTTGCAGTGTCCAAAAGCACTACAAGAGAGACACCTTCAAATAGAGTGCTTCATGCCTTTATTTAAGCATATTGTCTTCAAAAACCTTTTAATAATTTTTGTATCATGTAATCTTATTGAAGATTCAAGAGTCACTAAAACATTAGCTATTCTACTTGCCCAGGATACAGTTTTCATTTTTCCAGCCACTGTGAGAGGAGTTCACTGACACCATATAATTGGCTTTTGTCAAGGACAGACTTGCTACATTAACGGATCAGCCAGTGCTTAAAGTGTGAAGAAAAAACAGTGTAAGGAATTACAGCCCTGTACTCAGCAAAACCTGCTGGTTATGGTGTCATCCCACTGGAAGTCTAGCCACCAACCCACCAAAATCCTTCAGTTCTGAAGGTTCTGAGAAACTAACCTGTCAAACCTTACAGCAAGTTTCTAAACATTCAGCCAGCCTCTGAAATATTACTTTTATCCCACAAATTGCCACAGCTCAGGAGACAGTGTATCAGAAAAGTTGCCTCACTCATGTACTTTTTCCTACGTGCCTACTCTTAGACAATATCTATAGAACAATGCTTGTCAGGGGAGCAAAGATCATCTTTGGCCAGCTAGGATTACTGCCAAGGCAAGGTAAAAACAAACAAAAAAGCCCCAAAACAAACCACAACAAGACTAACACACAAAGAATAGGAAAAAAAAAACCAAAACACAAACACAGAACAAGCAATAAAAATAACAAAGGAAACCATACTTGGTATCATAATTATTCCTTCTTACTGATCCTACTCCTGATTTGCCCCGCTGTTGCAACTTACTATTTCATAGCAAAAACATTCTAAAGTAAAGGAAAGTAAAAGATGCAACATCCCCAGCCTTTACTTGGAAGTTTCTTTTACATTAGTCCCAAATGACAGAATTTAGGTTACTTCAGGCCACGGAATGAATAAGAGAATTCCAGAACTCTCAGGCTCTTCTGAGGCCATGCTGCAAGCAGGGTCTTATCTATAACACATTAAATTAAACAAGCAGACAAAGCAGACAGATTTTTCTTTGGGCAGTGTGATAGAAAACATGAGACTACACTGATGTCATCTGTATCTGAAAACTGTACAGGAAAATAGTGTAAACCTGGGAACTTCACTGTTACAACCTTTCCTAAAGCAAGCTATTGTAATGTTACTAAGCTCCAGAAGAGCACAAGGTGACAAATGACGAAGTGACATCTTACAAATGGCCAACAGCAACATACCCCCATGCAAAGAAAAATTGGTTTGGTATGCTGAAAGACAGAGGCAACTGAAATCTTAGCTTCCTATGGATGTGTCCTGCCTGTTGAATTAGCCTATTAGGGTGGTTATACTAAGCCTTACTCCCTTAGACATTGGACTAAAAAGCTGACTGAATTCTTGTTTTAATATTAAACAGCAACTGAAGATCCTGTGAGACACCAGCTACCAGGCCCTTAGTGGATAAGTCCAACAATTAAAGTGAACTTGAAACTCTCAGTCATCAGTAAAAAGCTGAAAATACACACCGAGGGAAGTCTAACTCAGTAGTCTTTTCTTAACTCCTGAAAACAGAGCACAAGGCTACGCAGACCTTTACTCTCACCACACATTTTCATGTTCAGTAAACACACAAATCTGAAAATTCAAAGGCTGTACCAATTTGATCTGTGCAAGAAAGTCAGGAGCAGGGCCAAAGGTCTGTAAAGAGAAGCTGAGAAACATACCAAATAGGCAACCAAGTTGAGACTGCGGTCAGAAGTCAAGTTGAAACACAGGGAGACAGTACCTAAGGTAGTGTGAGATGTAAGGAATAGACAGGACTATTAGGGCAAATAGGGCAAAGTCAAACCAGAAGTGAATGCATAAAATGCTCCAGACAGCTGGCACACTGAGCAACTAAAGGAAACAAGTAGAACTCTGCAACATGTTCAATAAACAGAACATAATCATATCCTTCTCTACTCAGCAATTTAACTGTCCAAGACTGGCTGTAACCAGACAGTGAAGACCACAGATCAAGCATTCAGAGATTCTGAAAAACATGCTTGGCCAGCTCCTCTCACTCCACTAAAACCACCCTTGAATTATCAAATCTAGTGGGCAATGACACACAATCCATCAATTCACAAAATTGATCTTGTGTCATTATTCCAGCTTTTTCTCTAGCACTGTCAGTCCTATTTCACCTAGTCACTCTCATTCCCAATTTCAGATCATACAAGGAGTCCTGAGGACAGCTGACATGCTGTATTCTACCTTCTTAGACAGGTGCCTGCAATTTAAATAGTGCTGCCAGTAAATCATTAAAATTCTGCCTCTCAGGGCAGCCAGAATGTCACAGAGATTCTAACCAACCCAAAGTTGCTCAAAACAGCATTTTTAAAGAGAGTCTGCAAAAACTCAGTATTGCTTCAATTAATAGCAGGGTGGCAGCTCCAACTGATTTCAGAACAATAACTCCCATGCAATCAGTTTCAGCACCAGCACAATGCATAAGCGAAACCCATTTTTTTTTTCCTGATAAGCTGAACACATACAGTTGGTGTCTTTAAACTTCTTAGGACAACAGCAGGGAAAAAAATTATTTTTCCTCCCTCTTCGCAGGCAAGTCTGTGTGAGGAAACCTTGTTTCAATTCAAGACACAAAGTGCTGTGCAACACACAACAGCAGAAAGTATTGTAGCAAACCACTTATACTGGCAACATCATCACTGGTTCTACAGGGCACCAGAGAACACAAAAAGCTACTGAACAGCAAGGTGGCACTACATACAACTCTTCTAAAATGTATCCATACACACATTTTTGAGTGGGCAGTTACATTTTCACCACTGTAGAATCAGCAACAAACAAAGTGACAGCTGCAAAAGTAGAGAATGCTGAAGTCGAGGCTTTCACTTGGCCTCCCTCCCAAACAAAACAAAACCCCATCACTACATTCCCTGACACTCTAAGGGAATCCTATACAGGCACTACAACCGACTCTGCTTGCCTTTAACATGGAGGTAAGCTGTACAAGTAGCCTGCAGTGGGATACCCATTTACAGTATTTACTGCACAGCTTTTTCCTAGCATGGAAAACATACAATTATTTTTCTAATAGCAGTGGCCATGTTGTGCATTGTGTACTGAGGGGTACAAAACCCATGAAGGGTCTTGGGCTTAGCTTTCAAGAGTTGCCTTACTCAAATGTACATGCTCACAAGGTTCTGAACTCACAACTCTTCTAATGAAGTAACATCCAATACGAAAACTGCTCTTTTCTGTAGAGAAAAGAAGAAAAGAAATCTGTAAGAGGCTCTAAAGTCTTCTGAAAGTTATAGGGGAAGAAAACCATTAAGGTTGTAGATTACAATTGCCTCCTGTGTACATGGATACAGAGACCTTAAAAATGGAAAAACTCAAGAACACACACACCAAAAACACGAAGTTGTATTAATGCACAAAACTTAATTTAACCAAAATTAGGATCTTTTGGACTTGGAATTACATTGTTCTTACAGAAGAAGTGTTTTTATAGTCATGATGCTCTATAAGAGATTTGTAAAGCTAGTGGTAGTATCTAATAATATATATATATTTTTATATAATATATATACTTATTTGACTCAAGTCTGAATTAACCACTGAAGATAAATGTATGTCAAGAACAACTTCTCCAAGTTTCACTAAATGCTTAGCAGAGGGACCACCTAACTGAAGGGATGCCAAATATTCATGGCATAGAGGCAGTATTAATGGGAAAGTTCTCCTCCCTACTTCCAAAGAGAAAGGCAGGAAACAATGCAGGCTATAGGTCAAGGAAAGGTCAGTAGTGGGCACTGTAAGTAAAAAATTGGTGTTCTCTTTAACAGAAGTAAATTCTGTGCTCTTTGGGCTGGTCTTTCAAAATGTCACCTATTTCCTTCAAGGACTTCTTGAAGGACAAAGACTATTTTTTAATCTCAGAGACTGGTGTTTGCTCTCACACCTACAATATCTGTATGAGGACACGGCTTTATATTTTAACTTTCTGCTGCCAATCTAAAACGTATTTAAGGCATGCAGCAGTTGGCTTGAAGGTTTCCTATACACTGCAGTTTGTAACTTCAATAAATGATATTAACTAGTAATGGTGGTATAAGCATTCCAGCATCAGTTTAAATGAGAAATAATTTTTACAGAATTTTCCAGGACTCCAAGCCAAATGATAAACACATACCTATAATACACAAGTGACAAGTATTTTAAGTCTCTCTTAGAGAGCTTCTGTGAGACTAAAATCTTGCAGGACCATCCGGGTGCCCGCAGTCTGAGGAAAACATTGAATTTTGCAACAGAGGGTTTAAAGGAGAAGATGAAATGGATCAGCTTGGCAACAACTTCAAGATGCTCCTCAGGAATGGGGAGCCCAAGTGTGTACTCAAGGCAGGCTGCAATGCCAACACAACATAGCATGTTGGCATTCACCCTGGTGACCTCAGTATTTAAGCCCCTGATTTACAGTGTATAAAAAGAGAAGAAATCTGTAATGCCTTCACCTTAGAACAGATTTTTTCATAAGGAGTTTAAGGACTGTTTTAGTGAATCTCAGAAGCATTTAAATGCGAGATTCTCACAGAAGAGCTATGGGTCTACCACAATTCTCTTCCTTGTGTGTTTTTGAAGGAGTGGGGGGCACTTGGGATGCAGGACTAAAGGATTAGGTTGCACAACAGAACTGGTGGGTAATTTGGCACCTTTTAAGTTTTGAGATGAAAACCCTCCCAGCTACCTGAGCATAAATCCCTTCCCCTGAATTACTTATTCTCATCTTTTAGTCATGATGCTTGAGAAAGGCCTATAATGCACTTTCAAAAAATGAGCTTGAACAAAATTCATGAGTTTACTAGATGTGGAAAGACCATCTACAACAGAATTGATGGTTTTATAGCACTATATGATTCTCCCTCTCCGTAGGTCTGCTGCATTCTGCCAAACACAAATTACCTTCTTCCCCTTTATAAATTTAAGGTAACATATCATCCTGTACATTTCACAGGTACCAACCCTCTCTCCTTTTCAGAAAGTGGTGTTAGATTTGTTGAGAAGTTGCCTAAAGTTTAAATTAACTTTTCATTTGTATTTAGTTTCTAAAAGCAGACCACTGATAATGTTCAAATCATAAAAGTGGTCCAAAGTCTCCATCAGTTCATATTTACTGATAAATCCCTTTTCCTTCTTACTGACGCATTTCTGCAGCAGGACCAATCGTTTCACCAATGAAAAACTACTTTTACCCAGGGTGCTTCAACAGCCAAAAATAAGATAGCAAAGTGTAACTATCCAGAATTTATGCACAAACTTTCTCCTGACTTGAAGTGGGATTCAGTAGACAAAACAGGGAAGTTTAAACATTTGTACTGATAAATTGATCTGACTTATTCAGGCCATTTAAGGTATAACAGATTCTTACATGTCATTTTCCCACTGTAAGATTTCAGTGGTCCAGCAAAGTTCGCATCTCCAATCTATCGAAACCCTGGAAAGTCATTGTGTAGAAACATACATCTTCCTTCAGCATCATGACATATTCCATCTGTTCGGCATTCTCTGCTTTCCAGATACTGATTTTTTTTATGATCATTGAAATACTGTTTATATTTGGGCAAGAAGTTCCTCTCCAGAGTTTGTTAACCTTGTGTGTGTGCCAAATGGATAATTTTCCTCACTACTGACCACTGACTGAAGAGTTCATAACTCTTCTCCCAGAACCAAGGAGCATTTTTAAATCTGGTTTTCTTTATTTTCCTAAAAAGGATGAAGATATCTGTGAGAGTCACAAGATGTAAGTCTGGTTCTGAAACTGGACTTTGCAAACCAGGAGAGCTGCCTTCAAGTTAGACAGCAATAAAACCCTCGTACACAAACACAGTTGTGGAGTACTTCCAATCCCATAAAGAACAGGCTTTTAATCATCTGGACTTTCAAGTGGATCAGAAGCTTAATATTCCATGACTGGCAAACTAAGGGTACAATAATACAGGCAGCAGTTCCAGAAACCTATTAAAGTACTTGCAGAACCAATCTTAGTAACCATTTAGCAATCAGATAATTTTGTGCCTGCTAAAGCACCTGATCCCTCGGGTATACAATGTCTCAATAAATACTGTCATTACATCAAAAAGCCAATTTATTTATATCATACTTGAATATATTGGATGAGGATGTACTCTTCAACCAAAGTCCTCATCCTTGGAAATTATCTTTAAATTTCCACTTCATTTTTTACCTGTTTAAGTCTGCTCAGATAGCTAAATGAATGTACTTTATTCAAAGCTTTCCAGAAGATTCAGAATAACCATTAACGAGACCCAAGGATAACAAGGTTAGGATTATCAGTGACTGGCTCCAAGACCTTACTAAAGATGGCATACCAAGCTTGCAAGACATACAAAACTGAAGAACACATAACACAATTCTCACCTCTCTGGGATAAATTCTGAACCAATGTTTTGAGTGTTGACAATTCACCAGGCAATCCAATAAAAACATGAGCACATTATCACATAAGCACAAGAGAAATATCAATGGTCTAATAACATGAAATGCATTTTTTAAATGTGTGTGCATGTAGATAGGTGTAAATAACACTGGGATTAAAATACAAGATCACAGGAGAGGACAGTCAGCACTATCTGCTTCATAGAAAACTTCTCTCAAAGCAGTAAAAGAGAAAAAAAAAATCACAGTTTTACAGGAAAGTTCTCCCTAATTTTTAAGCCAAACTAATCAATACAGTGACTGCTACCTCCCTCTCAACGTCCATTTACTTAAATAACACAAACTGCTGTAATTAATGTTGCTCATATAAAAGTCCACCCCTAAAAACAAAAATGGTTTTTGAACTCAATACCTGTTACAACCTTTGGCATGCCTCACTTCTGTGGCATTTTTGTGAAGCCTTCATGAGTGGCTCGTAACTTGTACAGAACTTTTGTAGCTATACAGCAGAAAGCAAATGCAGTTATGCAAGACAAAACATTCATTTATTTGACTGCACTGTACATTCCAGTAATATTCCATCAGATCACTACATGTTCTCCTTTTCTGTAATTGGTTTTACTCACATATGAATTAAATAAAGTGAATAAGTATTAAAATGTATTGTAGGAAGTCTAGACTTTCAATGAAATCATGTAAAAGTAATCTCAAAATTAAATTAGATATTGAGAAAACATATTTTCTCAATATCTCATAGATATTGAGAAAACAAGTTTGATCTACTCGATACACATTATTTGTGTTACATTCAGGGAAACTACAATCTCCATATCCCTACAGATTCTCCTGGTTCCCACTGAATCTACTATGTGGGATACTAAAGTAGCCATTACAGCATTGTGAAATGCCATTCTACCATTTCATCACATTGCAGTAGCACAACAGGGACTGGAGTTACCTCATTTAATTTGGGTCCTCCAAACAGACCACCCTCAAGTCAAAGGTAGCTCCACACAGACTATTTTTATTTTGCTGAGCCAGCAATTATTAAACAGTCAACCGAGTCACCTGAGAAAGAAGATAAATCAGCCCCTGCTTCTATATCTGGACTGCTCCTAAGGCCCAGGCTGGCCTGGATACACCTGTGCTGTACAGGACTGCCAACATACTGTCTCACAACAGTATCTTCTTTCAGTACTGAACAAGGGAGTTCAATTTCTTTTTGTTTTCACACTATGCTTGTTTGCATACACTTGTTTTCAAAAACACATGCTTGCCTGAGCCCTGTTTCTTTTTGTTCAAAGTATCTATTCATTTTTACATAAATTTTTCATTGCCACAAATTTCTAAATGTCATTAGCAACATATTCAATGAAATTAAGATACAACTACAGATCTGCCTGTATGAGGTAAAATTGAGGCCAGACCCTTATATGGCAAGATTCCTTAAATGAAAATTCCATACCTAACCACTCACCCTTTGTGGCCATGTCTCAGCTTCTGCTTTTGAATACGACCTTAAAAACACATTGTCTAATTAACTTTTAGAAGGATGTCAGCACCAACAGCCTGATTCCACTTAGTTGCAAAGGAACTCAAAGATTTTGTTTAGCCTTTTACATTTAAGAGTCCTACCTATGGCCAAAGTAAAGCATTCTTTGATTTTACTACCCATAAAAATCTACACAATGATAGATGGATATTCTTTGAACTTTGCTGGTCGCTAGACACAAGGTGGTGGGTTTCTCCAAAATGCTTCCACACAGACTTTAGTTAGAAGTTTACAAGTCCAAAAACTTACACAATTTTTTGCCTGTCACAGCTGCACCAAAAATCACAGGTGTCTCTGAAACTTTTGTGAGAACTTACACAAATAATTCCAAAGATGTATTCAAGCACTACTGACACAAGCATCTGCTTTTCTCATGACTAAACCCAAGTGCACAACAATCTGCTTTTATGCTCATCTCTCACACTCTGGCTGAAAAAAAACTTATCGATGTGTGAAGGATTAGCAGCACTCCCTCAAGGCAGGGTAGCATTCAGAGCAGACCACATTCCTAAAACACATTTCTGGGAGGGCACTCCAACTTGCACCAAGTCTTAGTGATGCTTTCTCCCTAGCATCAGTCTTTGCTTTCATAGCCCCATCCTAATTTGCTTTTCCATCTGGCAGGGCTTAAAATGTTACAAGTTCACTGCAAATTAAACCATGAGTTCTGCAGGACTGCTTTGACTTCATACAGGGATTCAACTTCGGAAAAAGTGGAAAAAGAATATTCCCTTCCCCCTCCTGCCCCATTTTTTTCTGTTGACATTCAGAGTAGACCAGTAAAAAAAAAAAAACAAACAATTCTCACCATACCTTATAGCAAAATTACCTTTCTATTTCAGTATTTCTCATACACACATCGTAAACTTCCTAAGCAATCATTTCAAGTTGTTCTTGAAAAATGAACCATCTATCAACTTACTTCCCCAAACAGGAATATCTTTGCTTTCTGCTTTCATCACAATGGAGGCGAAGGTCATAGTTACTGGAATGGCATCAAAGTAGGAGGAGTGGGGAGCCACTGTTAATATTGCTGCTTCTGCTGGCAATGCCCGTCTGCCTTTTACATTTATCCAGTGGAATCCACCAGCAAGCCACATCATCCTCATTATTGTCTTCAGCAAAACATCCACTATCCTGTAAAGAGTCGGGAAAACAGTTATGTTGCCACAGGAACATCTTAAAATAATGAAAAAATTACATGCATGACAAAAGTTCAGCTAGGATATGATGCTTAAAACAGAGCTGAAACAGTGCACACACTTTGTTCTTCTCTTTCTCAGCTGATTTAAAACCACTTTCAAGGTAAGATGCTGTTCAACTTCATTTTATACCTGAACACTAATTCATTCTAGTCCCCAACACTGGCATTTAGTTCATTAATTTTAATTCAGACTATGACTGTTAAGTTTCTTCTACACAATGCCTAATAAGGTTTTCTAGTAACACCTAAAAAGCTCCAATAAATTGAGTCCTGAAATACGCTATTAAGATATTGCCAGAATTCACTTACCCTGATTCTTCATTTCAAGTTCATCCAAAAAAACCAGGGGACAAATGTAGGGCAGAGATTCTCAAATACAGGAAGGCCTACAGGATACATATAAGAGCTCTGGAAGTCTTTTACTTTCTTCCCCTTCCCCATCTTCTCCTAAAGTGATTTGGATTTTCTTTCTTGGGGATTTTATTTTTTTTTTTTTTTTGTGGGGTGGGGAAGTTTTTTGTTTGTGGAATTTTGTTTGTCTGTCTTTTTAAACTGTCTGACAGTCATGAAAAGAAACTTTGTACAAACAGAGTACAAAAATCAAACACCACAAATTGTAACATGTACAGGGATTGGGAGGCTAGAGAGCAAGGTAACACTGAAAATTGAATTAAACGGGTAAGGGAGAATCTAAAAAGATTCAAAATAACTTTATGCAAGACTGAAGGGAGCCAATTATTCCATTAGTTATTATATTGATATCACTCCAAAAGAAATGTAAAGTGACATGCCTCGGTGGTTCTTAACCTCCTTCCCTCCTATGATACAAAACATTATCAGCTTCCTTCATGCAAGTGTCAGCTCCTAATTTTAAAGTGGTCTATAGAAGAGGTGATACACTCCTCCTTTTCTGCTCCTCAAATAGCAGTTTTCATGGATGGGAGGACACTGTCTTACATTCCACCTTAATTACCATTGCAATACCAAAGCAACCACAGACTTTTAGTAAGCACCGAAGTATGGGCTAAGCCCTCAGGGAATCAACACAAGTTTTGTCAGTTCACCACAGAGTAGAAGACAATGGGGTAAAGCAGTTTAAAACAACTATTGAAAATGTGAAATCTGGGCACATTCCATAGAGTCAATCTTCATGACCAGAAGTTGACATTACGGGAATAAATGCTATTGAAGATACCACAACAAAGTATCACACTACATCCTCAATAAAGATAAGAAACCAGACATTATGACAGCAATGCTTGGATCACCTGGCAAATCAAAGAGTTGAGTTATTTCCAGTTTCCCACCTAAGAAAAGTGTTTAATATTTTTTATATTTTTCTTTTGAAGAGAAAAGTAGATCTCTGAGACAGGTAAAATGTATTTCCCATCTCCTGTATTTCACACTGCTGAACTATATAATGATTCTCTTAGTACTCCATCACATCAGTGACTCACTTTCGCCACCAGGAGAGGGGCTTTTCAAGCTCTTGCTCATCAGATCCCATGGAAGCAATGAATGCAAAAGGCCAGGCCAGCAGCATCATAAAAGCAGCAAAAAAGAGTCGGATAGGAAACAGAGTCAAGGTCATGAAGGCAATCTGCAAAATAATAATAATAAAAAGAAGCATTATTCCAACACAGTTTCAGATTGAAAAGGTCAGTGATTCCTAGAAACTGATACCATTTCTTAACTTGAAAATATCTAATGGTAGAAACAGCAGAATACCATTCAATTCCAGATATGGCAGATAAGGTTAAAAAAAGCACACTTTTCAATATCACAATAGCTGGGCAAGGATGAGTAACAAGGCATAAGGTGCTGTCTCCTGTTGTGCTCAATCTGATGCATCTCCAGGCTGCTGTGGAAAGATTAATTCATATTCTTCTCTTCCCTGATGCAGATCTAGTCATCATGCAGCTCACTCTCCACTTCCTCTCACTTCCCAAAACAGCTCAACAACCAACTCACTCTGTAGGTGCACAAATCTGTAAATCTAGGGTAGGTGCAGGGAACACACAGCATGAGAAAACCCAAGATACCACTTTCAAGCTCTAAGTTACCAGCCCACTGCAGTTGGATTTTACAGTGATGGTTCAGACTGGCACCATCATCTTATAACAACCATGATCTCACTTTCCAGAACAGGATTCTAGTCCCTACGGAGACTCTGCTTCAGTTTGCAGAACTGACAGAAAAAGGAATATAATTTTTTTTCTTAGATAGGCTAGTTTCCCAGATGAACCAGTAAAACTTCACACACTACAATGGTCAGATGAGCATCAAAGGTACACCAACTCACACAACTCTGCATCCACAGACAAGATCACCACATCTGGCAGCAAATAGAGGAGCATTCTGGAGATGAGAGCAGCTGCCTTCTAAGTTTGTAAAATGAGAAGGACCAGCCACTAAGAAAGAAGTGAAACAAAATGCAGGTGAGGACACAAACCTTTGGGATTCAGACCTCCTCCTTCCCTCCCACTCCTCCAAGCCTTCTCCTACTCCAGGGCAAAGCTGAATGCTGGGTGACTGGTAGTGAGGTATTCCATCCCTTGACTCTCTATACCAATCCTTTGTACCAAAGATCATTTTAGAGCCACATCACAGAATGAAAGCAGAAGTTACATCCCTAATGCCATAAAAGATGGCCTAAATGTGCAGAAAAGGCCTCTTGGTCTTCCAGAGACAGCAGGGATGGTAATGGCCAGCAAGAAGCAAATGCACCAAATGTACAAGGTCTGGCTGTGACACCAGCCTCTTTTTAGCAGGCAGTAGTTCAGTAACTGTTCACACAAGAAATTTGGCAGGAGAGAAAAGTATGTCTACCTCCTGAAGAAGGTTAGGAATCAAGAAAGTTGTTAACATTTGAGAAGTAGCTCTGTCCATATCTACATTCAGACATCTTCCCAGGCAAGAAAGTTTCTATTCTGTAAAATCTATGTACGGCAACCGTGTCGGTGTCAGGCAGAAAAAAGGAGAAGATCCGGTCCCCACTGGCCACTGTCAGAGACCAGAATATAGGGGACATACACTCTGGGTCTGACCTTATGTGGACACTATTTTGGTGTGGAAGACATAGAGACATGTCTTCCATTAAAATTATGAATTCTGTTTGGCAATAAGTAATACGTAAACACCTGCATTTTGAGATACATTAAAAACCCCTAAAGGTCCACCCAGAGTTGTACTTTGAGGGTTTCAGTTCATGTCCAAAGAAATCTCAAGAGGGGGTTGACTACAGCTTATTTAACATTTGCTGGTCTACAGCATCAACTTAGTTTTTCAGAAACTGCAGTGTATACTGTGAAAGACCTACGGACAGCTTGCAATGGAAGGCTGCCCTGGGAAACTGATCTCCATTCTTCCATCAGAAAGGCTTAAATCTGATATAAGGCAAGTCACTTAAACTAAATAGGTATCATATGTTCTTCTTGTTTAGAGAGACTGCATTCAGATTTAAGTATGACCTCACCATGAAGGTATAAAATATGAACTCAAGTTTCAAGTTCTCCAAAATATCTGGTCCTACATATCTAAGCACTGAGCAAGAGAATCACAGAGTACCTTTGTGTCTACTTCTCTAGGTCTGTTTCCTATCCTGAAACCCCCTATCATAGCTCTCATGCATAGGGAAGTTGAAAAAAATGCAACTTGGAAATTACCAACACCATAAGAAACAGCACTAAAAACAGTTCCTTCCCAACAAAATTTCCATGACTTGTTACAAAGAAGCAGTCTTGGAGAAACTGAGTTTTACTGAGAAACAAAATACTATTTGACATGGTAGAGGTTTTGATTTTTTTTTTTACACTTATCAGATAGAAATTACATCTCACCCCACACCTATACTTCCTCACTATTATCATCCCTATAGCTCAACTCACCAAAGACGGCAGTGAAGGAGCTCGGAATTCACCCCTCAACAATTCTCTCACTAGCCACTTTCCCACTCTGCAAGTTCCCCAACAGACACATTCATGGAGATAAATACAGGAGGAGAAATTTTCCTGTGCAGCTAAGCCAATCTAACAGATCACTGCTGTGAAAGAGTGGTCCTGTTCACTCTCTTCAATCCTCCCCTTGAGTCAGCTCTAGCACTTTTGTGAGCTAGCAATGAGCCAATATAGCTCATTAGCAAGAAAAAACACAGCCATCCCAGCAAAAGAAAATAATCAGAACACAAAACCACAATCATATGCTGGTTTAATGAGCCAAATCAGCTCACCAAGGCACCAAATGAACGCCAGCGCTGGTGAAATAAAAGGACCAGAAACACTGGAAGAAAGGAAAATGGCATTATATTGTGTTTTGAAGTAGCAGGGAAAAAAGCTACAGATGCTTAGTGACAGCTCCAGTAATGCTTCTGCCTGTTCTGCAGTGGTAACAAGAATCAAGAGCTTGGTCTTACATGACAGGTGCCCAGAATATGTTCGTATGAACAAAATCCATGGTTAATAAAATCACGTCTTTCTCCCAGAAAGAATCTTTTTATTATTGTACTGAAATAAAACAGGTAGCTTCAAGAATTACTCCTACTGTCACCCTCAGATCACAGTAAAACAGCCATAATTTCTACTGATGAGACTCAGTTCTGAAATAGTCTTACTGCTTTTATGCTCTTGCAATCTCCCAGTTTTTATAAAGTCAATGAAAGATGACATGAACAGTTCCTTGACAGTCAAAAGGATTTTTTACTGTTGTTCTTTCTCCTCGTGGTTGTTTTACCCTCTCACTTTCTACCTTTCTTTCACTACCATCGTCTCGGGCTGGAAAATGCTAAAAAGCATCTACTCAGAGCTGCATTAATGAACAAAAAAGCTAATCTAACTTCTTGCAGAGTGCAGGACGAGTTTGTAGCAAAGATAATGGGGCTATCTGGCAGGCCATCAGCAACAGACACCACACCACTGGACAAAGGAGTCTTTGTTTGCCTGTGCCCTGGTTTCCCTGCTTCTTGTACCTACATTCCTAACCTTCCTCGATAGCCTGTGCAATCCCAGAACCCCCAGTTAGATTCACAGGACAGACAGAAAAGCCTGTGACACAATACATGCCTACAGCTGAACAGGAAGTGAGTTCAGCTGCAATAGGACACACCGAGCTCTCCAAGGCGGTACAGAGGAGAATACACACTTCTCTAATTCACCTGGGGGCATTTCTTCTCAAGTGGAGCAGTTCCATAGCTCTGCTTTAACAGCTTCTCTCTCAAGCACAACTTTTAATTAGTGAAGAGGCTGGAAAAGCATGACTAAGGCAAAGAAAAAAAAACTACCACAGTTCTGTATGCCAGCTTATTGGATTTTTCCTGCATAAAACTGCAACAGTCAGACTGAAGGGAGGTTGGGTTAAAGAACTCTGTGCTGCCGTAGATCAGTGAAAGACTGCTCGCTTAAAAAGCAAGTCTGCAACACACTCTTTGGTGAGGAGCTGCTCCTTTGGCCTGTGCACTGTGACAAACTACAGTGGTTTAAGCACATCTCATCTTCACTGGAAATAACAAACCCTTGAAATCCATTGGGCAAAGCTCACACCTCATACCTATGAACAGGGCAGCCCACACAGAAAGCAGGTGTGTTCTACAACCAGTTGCTTCCCTGACAAAGCAGCTCAAGGTTTGTCAGGATTAACATCAGATCAGCAATGCTAGCAGCTCCTGTGAGACTCAACACTGCAAAAACTGTAAAACAGAGTCTGCTCTCCTCTCCCAGCAGTATTTTTAAAATTTCTTATAAATAACCAAGTAGAAAGCAACATTAGTTGTTATAACTGGAGACAATCTTAGTCCATATGAATGAACATGTGCTATCTTTGCTTCACTCTGCTCCCTGAAAGACTTTTACCTCATTAATTGCATATTAACCACGACTTCAGGAACAAAGTATGGTACATGGAAAGGAAATTTTACAACCATGCAATTTATGGAGAAAGATCTAGATACAAACTAAATGAAGCAAATGATACGAACCTTTTTTCCCTTTTCCAGCTCAAACAACAATTTATGAGCAACCACTGAATACATACCGGGCAACTTAATAAAAAGTGAAAACCTTTTCTACTGGAGTGTACTATAAATTCTTGGGCTGCCCGATATGTAACATGAGGCACATTCTTATGTTTTTTAAGTCAGGACATCCATATCTTGTGTTAAGCATCTGGGCAGCAACAGGGCAGTGCAGCAACGAACTTCACTCAAATGCAAATCAAAGCCGGATCTAAAGCGCCTTGACCCAAGAGCTTCAATATTAGTGTTTTATCTATAAGCGTCAATAATTTGCAATGTTGACAGGTACTGAAGGCTGTCAGGCTCCCAAAACAATAGCCTTATAAAGCTGAAGTATTAGAGTGATGGAAGTGGCAGAAATGACCAGCCCCTCATTAGGTGAGCCTCTGACATTACGTCTTCCTCCAGCAAGTGACCCAGATCTTACCGAAAGCCTAAGACAAGGGCCATGCCCTCTGAATACCCAGCCACTTACTGCTCACTGTGCAAGGTGAGGCAGAGGCAAGGAGGGGGGGAAAAAACCCCCTAAAACCAAACAATGAAATAAAACGCCAAGGAACTGCAAATCTGCATTTTAATACCGCTTCCTGTAGTCTCACCACTACCTGCACAATACCTAAATTACGCCGCAGGGACTATGTGCCCAGGGGCAAAACTTCGGCTGCACTGGGACGCCTCGGCCCAGGTTAATACCTACCTTAACTTGACGCTGAAAAAGAGCGGCTCCCGCTCCCCATTAAAAACAAACAAACAAATAAAAATAAATAATTAAAAAACACCACCAAAACCAAAGTAGCACAAAAAATCCCCCGAAAACCAGAAAAACGAAAAAAAAACCCCAAACCTCAAAATGCCAACAAAACCCATAAAAACCCCCCAAACAAAAAAACAAAAAAAACCCCCACCAACTTTTTTTTTTTCCTTTGAAGAAGGCATGGGAGCACAAGTTGAGGCGCACGCCCTGCGCTACAGCATCACGGCCGCCCCCCGCCCCCCGCCCGGCCCGGGCACGGCGGCCC
>JANPWX010000038.1:6174106-6268867 GCA_024734555.1 Trochalopteron elliotii
GGCACCTCGCTCGAAACCCCCCGGACGGGGGTTCCGCTGGGCGTAAGGCAGCGGAGGGGAATTTAGAGAAAAAGGGGAACGAGGAGCGGCGAAGGGAGTCGCTCCGGGTTGGAGATTGGTCTGAGGGGCCGCGGCTGTCGCGGAGCGCCCGTCGGCGGTGTGGGATGAGCATCGCCGCCGTACCTGGGAGAAGCCAGCTGTTGTGCTGGCATCACGTGGCTGGAGTCGGTGAGGTCCGTGGGGAAAGCTCTGTTCCAAGCAAACCTAGACAGTTTTTAATGAAGTCTGGCTAATTTGCACCGTGGGGATCTTGGCAGAGTTGGCTGAGGAAGTAGCTAAGTTTGGGGTTTCATAAATCTTTAAATGGAAAGTGAGTTGTTAAGAAGTAAAGAAAATCGTTCGTGTTTTGTCCATTTTCAAAAGACCGAGCTGGATGACCTGTACTGTTCTTGACTGTTTTAACATAAACCGCAGGTTAAACAGTAGAAAAAGATACGAAAATGGTTTGATAAATAAATAATTAAGATATCCTTAATGTCCATCACCTCGACTTATAAAACAGTTCTGATAGCCTTATTCAGTAACACAGGTGAATTGATAAAAGTAACTGCAGAAACATCATGGCTTTTAATCTAGAAGGCTTGGAATTGCAAAATAGTCTCTGAGTCCTTTGGTTAGTACCATATATACTTCTAATGGCTAATGCTGTTGAACAGTGAATGTGTTAAATGGAGAAATAGTTTTTGACTTCTGAAAGATCAGAAGAGGTTTCAGAAGCTACTCTTCATGGTTTTGGGGTGTGCAAGTTTCTGTAGGCTCAGCATTTTCAAGATGGACCAGAGATCCGATATAAACTCACTGCTAATAAAATCTATGGATGTGCTAAATGGTAACTTAGTAAACTGCTGTGAGAGCAACTGCAACATCATCTGGACTGCTTAGTAAAATTAACACTTTCAAACAGCCAAATGTGCAGGCCAAGCTTACTGCCAAATTTTCCAGGAATACAAGCCATGTCTCAGGAATGAGAGCTTATGTCTTAGAAAAAGTTGTCTAAAAATCATGTCAAGCAAACTGTTACAGATAAAGTGCAATGTGTCCAGTCTGGCTGTTGGCTGTACAACCAGCATTACAGTAATGGGAACTGATAGTAGAACAAGGCGTGTGGCTCTTGACATTAGTGGTGAAGGAAAGACCTGCCAGAACATTGTTGTACTGGAGGAAGTCTCTTATACTTGTTCAGTACTTTCTGAACACATTATCAATTTGTGAAAAAGATCTGCAAGATTTGCTGTGCTAAAGTTTTTTAAAATGGTAGAAAAGAATATAAAAGAAGAATCAGTGGTCAGGAGATGAGAGAATGTAATGCAAACGTAATGGTTTTAATCACAGACAAGCTCCTTAGTCTAGTGTGGGACTGGTAGTAAGACTTACTGGCCTGTGGTCAGAGTATGTGATTCAATGATCCCTTTTAACCTTAAACTCTCTCAAGTATTTTAGCTGCATTCCAAACAATTTGGCTACCCTCACCTTTTTTCCCTCTCCAGTGACTTCGAGCCAGTTGCTAGTTCAGCCATACGGGGCTGATTTCAGTAATGAACGACAGATTTTTTTGCAGAATGAAGGAGAGACTCTCTCTAACAGGGCCCAGATGCCACGTAGCCAGGGAGGAGTTCGTTGCAGCTCCCCTCAGGGATTTTCCAGGCTCTTCAGCCTGTAAAAGCTCTCCTGCAGGTCAGCAAGGAGGAGGTGGTAGCCACTGGCTACCCAGCATGTGGCCTGTCAGAGCACTCCAGCTTTGTGTCCTACACCTTCCCCATCTGGTAGGTGTAGGACACAAGGTGCAGTGAGAGCATTGGAATGGGTTAAGCTGTGAGATGTAATCAGGCTTCTTTATTTCTGCTGGTTGTGTTTTATTTGTTTCTAAAGCCAGCTTCCAAAAATGATTTATTACTATTAGTCTTACTTGCACCAGAGCTTTTGATATTTGTAGTGTCCTCAGTTTTAAAACCTAATGAAGTATTAGGCACCTGCCTGGTCCTTTGGCACTTAAACCTTTGCTATTAGAGCACTTGTTCTGTATTACTGAGTGAATTCTAACTTTTTATTACTGCTTTCATGGGTTTAGTCAATTATTTTCTAATTAGCACATTAACACCTGACAGAGTTCCCAGGACACTTTGTAGTTTTATAGAACTCACTTGTTCAGTAGGGATACTATTCCATGAATTGTAATTTGATAACCATCTCCTGGCTTGTTTTATAGGCTATATGTACATATACATGGACTACTAGGATGTTAAGGGGTGCTTTCCTGGTTTCTGGTTCTCATTTGTTCAAAATTCTGCTGTGATCAGTATAACTGAAGACAGATAACTTAAAATATTTACAGCCTAGCGGTCTTAAACTTGCAGGAATGTGTTGCCCTATCACTGTAGTCCCTTTAATCTGAAATTGTAAAAAGATGAATGTAAGCCCTGTTTCTTGTGTAATAAAATTTGCACAGTGAAGAAACTGAGCATGAGCCCCGGAACAGGGGCAATCCCGTGGCAGGACTTGAATGGGAAAGGCAGGCTAAGAATCTGAAAGCAAACCAGTTTGGCACTTGATGAAGAGAGGGGTGAAGGGAGCAGCCTACATGGCAGGGCACAGTCAGCCACACACAACAGTACTACTTTGTAGTAAAATTTATTTGATTCCATCCAGAGACACATGATAAAAAACTTGCTCCTGGAATTTTATTATATGACCCTAGGAGGATGGGGTTAAGACTCTGCAAGCATGCATGAAAAAGGGTCAGCAATTTATACTTACAATACACAGAACCATAGAATTATTTTAAAAAACGGATCATTTTTGTGAATTAATTTGGAGCTTGAATAAAGTATGTCTGTAGTATTGGGGTTTGATTGCTACTTTTTTGTGCAAATCACTAAAGAGGCATAACTGTGATGTTGCTTTCAAGGCTGGCATGTGCTACATAACAGCTAATATGGACTTATAGGGACACAAGGAGAGGTGACGAATTTATTGCAGGATTTGTGGAATCTACCTTGCATCACAAGTGGAGAAAATGTGTGATACATTATGTTGGATACAAGTGTATTGTGATTCAATTGGAAAAGGAAATGTTGAAGCTGACTATCATGAGAATAAATTGCAGTAAGCTCTCAAATAATCTCCTCAGGGAAACTGTGGAACCTGAAACCATTAAAACGAGACTACACAACCATCTAAGAGCCATTCTACCCTGAGAAAGCTCTAATTGGTCCTTTCTGTCATTCATTTATATGATTTATAGGGAGCTGTATAAATAAGAGGACTCATGCATAAAAAGCATACAAATATTATGAAATCTGCTTCTGTGAGCCTTGAAGTAGGAAAAGGAGTATTCAATATTTAACAGCTAAACTGAAGTGGGTTTCTTGAAAATAAATCAAATAAGTGTTCATAAAAAGCAAATATATTGACCCCAGCCCTGAACTTTGTTTCAAAATTAAAAAAAAAATTAAAATTCTTGCCTAGGAAAAGTCCTTGCTTTGATTTTTATGATGGTCCTTGATCTTGATGGCCATTTGGTAGAATCAGCTGATACCTATTCAAGCATGATTCAGGTACCCTTCTACCCTCAAAACAATTTTTGTACAGTTGATTTCACATGTTCTGTAGTTTGTTTTTTTTTCTTTTTCTTTCTTCCTTTCTTTCTTATTTTTTCCCTTATGGCTTTCGTCATAAATCTATTCTGTGTTTAAACTAGGAAAAGTTTTAAAAATATTTGGAAAAATAAAGTATTTTGTGAAGGGAAAAGGCATAAAAGTTCATGTTGAATTACTAGAAGTAGTACAAATTTTTGCAATGAAAATGCACTAACATTTTTCTTATGACTTGTGAAGAAACACAGAATCCATCTGACTTTGAACAGGAAAGGAGTGGCTGGAGTTAGTGGCAGTCTGTGTGAAGAAGAGCAGTTTCTTGCTTTGGTAGTTAAAGAAAGAGACCTCCCTCACTCAGAAATTATTAAGAAAGGGAATAATGTAATTCAGAAATTTCAAGAAATAATTGTTCTCTTGATACCTGTGTTTCGCCTCAGGATTCACAGTATTACAGTTCACACAACCTTGGCTTTAGCATTGGAAAGAAACTCTGTTTCCCCCTGATAATGGCCTCTCAGTAGTGGGGCAGCAGCAGGCTGATGTTTTAGGTGTCACAGGCTCTGCAGGTGCTGAGCTCTCCACACTTGGTGCACAAACCCTGCCCCTGCAGACTACTGGAAATACTGGAAATATGAGAGTGGGTGGTTTTAAGGTGCAGTGTTGCTGATTTCATCCTTTTCCCATTGAGGAAAAGAAATTTTGGTCAGGGGGAGCCTTGCTCACCTCATTTAATGGCTGATGTAAGACTGTGGAACAAATTGCTGTACAATTTGAGATCTGCCTCATACTTGATCAATTGATCAATAGTATCCCAGTTTGTCCCACATATTTTATTTCTCTTTTATTTTTCTTAAACTGAAACACAGAGAAAGGAGTCCATGCTAGTCATACTAGATAATATCTCAGAGACATTTAAAAATATTTGGTTGTTAGGGATGGTTTAGATCTAGACTGAGCCTCTCTCAGTTCTGACTTGGAAAACCACATCCTTGTAAATAGTTATACACACAAGGTGTAGGAAGAGTAAAACAGAACAGTAAAGGGAACAAAATAGGTACAAAATAGGTGGAAAATAAAGTAGCAAATATTTTCAGTGCTTCACTATGATTGTAGCCCTCTATATATGTGTTAATTTCTTTCTCATATTCATATATTCTTCTCTTTCTGAGTGTCTTGGCAAAAAACACTTTGTTTCTAGTTCTGTCAGGAAAGTGCAATCCTCAGGAAATGAAACAGTGTGCCCCTGACATAGGATAATCTTGGAAGGTAGGGAATGAAATCCTTGATTTCTTATCTGTGCCTCTCAGGTACATCTGTGATTTGCAAGTAGACTGTACGTGCTCACCAAATTCTACAGATGTACTTATGCTCAAAAGTAGTATTTCTCTGCCCCCATATAAATCCCGTGCCTAGGTATATAGCAGCTAAAGCTCCATGACTGTCATGATACTTTCTGCAAGTTAGGACATTGAGTAAATACTTCCCGTCCTCCAGATCACATTATATGAAGTAGATAAGAACATCTAAAGCTTTCTAAATACTCCACTTGTGTCTTTGTGCAAATATTGCAATATCTTATGAAAATACCTTTTGAATTCCGACACATTTGAACTGTAGTTTGCACTTGTTCCCTTCCACCCACTTCTTACAATTTCTCATTTTTAAGTTATTGTACTTATTTACAGAGGTTTTGTATTAGGCAACCTTTATTTAAGGAGTGCTACATTAACATTATTCATAAGAGAAGGAAAACAGTATCCAAAGATTTATTTTAGGAAGCTTTGTTCATTATTCACATAACAAATAGTCATGGAGATTGCTGATAAGATGAATCAAATTAATATAAATGATATCATCAGAAGCAGGCTTCATGAAATTAATACCAAAATCCAATTGCATCCAATACTGTGTTCCAATCACCCAAATTCTTAGTTTAATTTTTCTGAAGTAGTATGATACTTAATATGTTTTAAATATTTATTTGCTATGAGCTACTAACACTGGCTAAATATGCAAAGCATAATATACAAACATTTTATGCTTTTGGAAGTGCAAATAGGATGACCTGCCAAAAGATCCCTGGGCAAAAATGTCCAGATTCAATCTGTTGCTTTGGATTTTAGGGAGGCAAAATCACAACCTGAAGCCAAAAGAAGCTCATGTGGGAGTCACAGTGGTGCCAGCAGCCTTATGCCCAGCTCATGCCCCTGCCCCTGTTAGCTCCCTGCCAGCTGCAGCCCTCAGATGGAACAGAGCAAGGGAGAAACAGGCATCCATATCTTTCATACCTGTATACTCCCCACACTCTGCTGGGGAAAGGAGTGTGTGTGTGTGTGTGTGTGTGTGTGTGTGTGTGTGTGTGTGTGTGAATGTTGCTGGGGAGGGCATGGATACACTAACTGCTCTCCAAATACTCATGGGTCCACAGATCTCCCATGGGGTCAGTAAAATCCAGGGATCATGTGAAAATAAGATCCCTGGATTTTTATGGCCCCATAATACGATCCCCCATATTTTTATGGCTGTGCCACAGTGAGTGTTTTTGGCTTCCACAAGTAAGAACCACAGAGGGCTGCACCTGTATGTCTGCAAGTCAGGATAGCCCAGGGGCAGGACAGGACACAGGGAGAGCAGACGGTGTAGCCAGGAGAACCAAGTAAGATGATAAAGAACTGCCAAATACAGATACGTTGCTTCAGGATGCGTCATGGACTGCGTCATCCAGTGGAATAACCCATCTAAATCTAGGCATATTAAGTTCTCCAGTGAGTTTATTAATGTGGGCTAGCACCATCTGTTTGTGGATGCAGGGCATTTTATCTCTCATTAACATGATGCAGCAGTTAAATTTAGACAGGCTCTTCTATGAGCTCAAAATTACTTAGCTGTTCTTCATGCAATGAACAATTGCTTGGTGCTGGAGAATAGAGTGGTTAGTTAATATGACTGATTGTACCTCACTTTTCTACAGCTTTTCTTAAATTCAAGATCATCTTGCCAATAAAAAGACGATTCTTTGAATAGAACATTTTGTGTTAGTAATATTTCAAAAGAAATATTTTACAACAGTGAGCCATGATGACAAACAATCAGGTTGGCTGTACAGAGTGCATTAATTTGATGTGGAAGTTTTAAACCCTGTCAAGTAGTAATAGTCACTTGAAATGGTTCAGTTGTAAATTGCACAATCCTGTTCTATACCAATCTTATATAGATTAGATTTTAACACTTTTCATTGGCTTTTCCCAAAAGGTAGTTGATTTTTATGTCTGTTGTGTAAAGTGGAAAAAGATGGCACTAAGTATCCAGTTTTCAGTTTGCAGGAACTCCCTGTTATTGACTTTTGATTCATCCATGGTGTGCTATTGCTGGCTGGATCAGATAGTTTTCCCAGAACTTTGATAAGGATGGATAGATCTTAGAAAATCTACTCAGTGGCAGAGAAGAATAGTCATAGTGATAGTCCACAGAGCAGCCCCTGTTAAACAAAATGTCTTACATGACCTTTAAGCTCTTCTGTGTGACTTCACACAACTCCACCCACAATGACCAGTAATCACAGGTCAGCCAGCAGAGGATTTGCAAAGGGAGCAAGGAAGATTATTGCCCCTGTGCCTTGCCAACAGCTCTGAGCTCCTCACTTGCTGTCTCCAGGAGGCAGAGGTAGTTGCATTGCCCTGCCTGGTGGCTGTAGCCCCTCAGCAGAGCAACCCTATCTGTATCCTTTGACTGATGTGCTGTAATTCTCTGGTTCACATCACAGTGAGCCAGAGACAAGGGAAACAGTATTCAGAAATGATGAATTTATTAAGAGGGCAAGAAGATCATCAGCCCAGAATCAGCTGATCCTCCCTACACAATGTTCAGGCTCCAACTCATGTCACAAGCATGCATTAACATGGCTCTCTTGTTTGGGTTGAGCATGGGACAGTCCTTTACAGCTTGAGTGAGGTTGTTACCAGAGGATCACAGCCTCATAAATGACACTAGTGTTTAAGTGAGGTTTCAGCCAGAAAACAAAAGAATGTTCTGTGGTCTGGAAAAATAAAACTGGCTGGTGATAAAATTGGGAGTCTGATGTATCCTGTAGGATTCATAATTACAGGCACTTAAGGAGATTGCCAATGGTAGATGACTCTAACCCTGCAGAAAACAATATCATAACAAGATCCAGTGACTGGAAGAGAAGCTAAAAGCATGCAGATTCAAATTAATTTGGAGAAGAGCAGTTTTGGGAAACAGCTAGTGAAAAAAAATAATTAAACATTCAAAGGTTTCCTTTCAGATGCTTACATTTCTCGCATTAGCTGTTGTAGTAAATATTTTTCAGTCTTTCTTAATGGAATTAGAAATCATGCAAAAGTCACTGTCTGGGACTTGGGGTCAGAAGTTATAGAAATCAATTTAGGTGGTCATGTGATATTCTGCTTGAATGGCCATTGCTCCAGAAGTGGTGGACTTTACCTCTTTGACTAGTGAGTTAGACTAATGAACTGCACAGAAAATCTGCCAGCAGCCGGGGACTTAGAGAGTGGTTGCAGTCAGCATCAGAGACAAAAAATGAAGTGTGACAGGTAGCCAAGATGAAATATATTTCAAGGCTCATCTGCCCTAAAAATCTAAAGTTCACTATCTGTAGCATGGGTGAGACTGTTTTTGTTGCATGAAGTGTTTGTGAAAGTCAGGGAATGGCAATGACTTAAAAGGAGGTTTCTCAGAAAACATCTTTTTCTTCAGATACACTGCTGCTATAGTGTAAAGCAATTTTTCTCCTCATTTTTAACTACTCTTTGGGATTTTTCAGAAAGCTTGAGAAAAGTTTGTGCCCCTACTTGTGTCTCTTTTGAACCATTAACTCACTGTCTTCTGATGTCTGACATGATGAAGAAAATCTTTTATACTGCTTTTCAAAATGGAACCATGCCAGAGTCCACAGTCCATGAGCACCCTCTTAGCTTGGCTCTCTCCCTTGTGATGGATGTCAAATTTTTAGTTACTGACTTATTCTATGACTTGCAAGAAATATAGCTCAGTATCCTCCTGCCCAGTTCAGCAGAAGCTTGAAGCTTTGCAACTGCATCGTATTTATAAAAAGATACTAAATAGTAATAATAATAATTAATAATTTATATATATTCATGCACACAGATGCATACGCCATACTTTGAGTTCTTGGTCTCACATCATTTACTGTATAGGAACTGGTTGCATGCAGGTAATTTGTTGTCACAGACCACATACAAAAACTGTAGTTTCATATCTCCTTTCAAAAGATACAGGTCAATTAATCCACAGTGTCTTGTGTTTTTCTGTGAAACTCCCAAACCTCTGTTACTCTGGCATGTTACTCTTCTTCACTCAAGACTGCTGCTTAAGGTTCTTTCCTCACAGAAAAGAACCCAAAGAGAGTCAACTTCACTGTATTTTGCAGTAAAGGTGCATTGACAAATTGTACAGTAGGCATTTATGTTATTGGTAAATTTTTTAGCCAGTCTTTATATTCTGCCATGTTTAATCTTAAGTCATGGAGTGTGCAGCTTTTGATAATTAAATCAAAATTGTTTTTCATCCATTGCCATTTAAGTTGAGGCAGTGTTATTCTGTAGCAATGAATTAAGGAGCTGAATTCTACATCTGCGTGTGGAAACTCCTGAAAGGAGTAGGTTCCAGAAAGGGTAGCACAGTGCATATCTGTTCTTCTTTGATGGGTTTCAAGTAATGGCCAATTCCAGTTATCTGGCAGCAGTCATCAAAGAGGCTGCAAACCCATCTACATTGACCTGGTAGTCATGGTAGGAGGCTGCCTGGCCCTTGAGAGCATTTTCAACTTCCAGAAAGCATGGTAGGTCTGCATCATATTTTCATCACAGGCTTTTCAAACCACGGTGAATCAATCCAACAAGTCTATGTCTGGTGGAAGGGGACACGTCAGGGAGCCTGATGGCTTTGTAAGTAATGGAATGGGTCCAAGGACTTCTGCTCTGGAGTAGAGACCAATGTTGTCTCACAACCCCTTTG
The DNA here is from genome assembly GCA_024734555.1 of Trochalopteron elliotii. Classification (NCBI taxonomy): domain Eukaryota; kingdom Metazoa; phylum Chordata; class Aves; order Passeriformes; family Leiothrichidae; genus Trochalopteron; species Trochalopteron elliotii. The sequence continues at coordinate 6,183,778 of JANPWX010000038.1, forward strand.
AAAATTGGTGACCATAAGACACCCCTGTTTTCCACATTGAAAGATATTTTATTACCACCTCTGCAACCAGAAATACACCATTGTAACAGAGGTTTCAATACCTTCTCTGTTCTGTTGGACAGGAGAATGCAGCCTAAATGTTTTTGTGCAGGACATATGCTGGAAAGGACATCAGGAACACTCTGAACACTGCTATCACTTCTCCTTGCTATACCAGGTGCTCTACAAGGTAGCACTGGGGCATGGGGCAGGGGAGAAGACAGGCAAAGGAGGAGACACTCACTAGTGAGGGTCATAAATCTCAGAGAGGATGTGCAGCTATTTTTATCTTGGGTAATGTCCTGAACACTCAATGTCCATGGTGATTCCCTTTAAGGAATCATTACCAGGTGCAGAGGTGTGCAGTCTGTAGCATGGAGTCAAGGTTCAACATGGTAAGGCAAAGTGGGCTTCCCCCATCAGTCATGGAGTTTCATAGAAGGGACATCTGCAGTTCAAACTTCCAGCAGTTCTGTCTCTCTCTTTCTTCTCTATGTCTTGGTCACCCAGAATAGGTTAAATGGATCTGTCGGACTCAGCCTCATATTTCTCATTTGCCTGTCAGTACAGATTTCACTGTTGGTCAGCCTAGGGCCATGGCCAGTCATTCCTCTCTTCTAACAAAGTAATTATTAAAGGGATTTGAAGCCTAGAGAGGAAAACAAACTGTCCTTCTCTATTAAGAATGATTACCAGTCTTACTGTAACTAGACTTTTCTGTAACTCTATCAAACAGAGAAGTATTCTTTCCATGAGGAAAATCAGTGTATTGAATGCATGAATCTCACCAGCAGCCCACATGACTGTGTGGTCTTTCCAAATGCATTGCACCACTGTGGACTGCTCCTTCATGATGTCAGTCTGGACTACTGTCACAACAACTGGTTTATCAGCAGTGTTCCAGTGACAGCAATTGTAAGTGGTGATCTTCCAGATGTCACAGGAAAATCTTACATTTTGAAGAGAAATCTCACTTTAGTGGCCTGTGGCAGTATGCTTCTGACACAAAAATTGTGATGGTGCTGCCAGCTGCTGGGCTGTTCCACCCACCAGAGAAAGCTGTTTTGAGCCAGAGACAAACAGTTCATGCAAAAAAAAAAAAAAAAAAAAAAAATCTCTTTGGGAAGACTTCATAATCTGCTCAGTTTTAGCCTCTTCCGTCTTATAATGCACATTAACTCTGCTGCATACCAGTGCTATCTTGGACTGAACTATTTTTGGTTCTGTACTAATTCTTAACTCTCTTTTCCTATCTTGGGAAGTGATGGTACTTAAACACTTTTAAAGTGGACAGACTTGAGCTTTTTGAATCTCTCACTGGGACATACTTTTTCTTATCTTTGATCATTTCTGCAACTCATCTCTGAAATGCCTGCAGTATTTCAACATCCTTCTATGTATGTTGCTATTCTGAGGGGGCTGATGAAAAAGCTGCTCTGCTACCAGATGGAAGAGTGTATGGGAGAAGGTATCAGTTAGTGTTACCCAAGTCAAAAGAATTAATGCTTGATGGGTGAGGAGAGGTGATGTGGATCTATACTGCAATATCTGCCAATGGAATAGCAAAAGTGAGTGTCTGTGAAGAGCATTATTTAGGATTTTATTTTCTTTTTTTACCTGTCAAAAATTAAGAGGATGGTAGCCCTTATAGAAATAGTGGAGGAGATAAAAAACAGTAAGAATGAAGATGATCGGAAAAAGAACTTGCATAATACATGCATATAGATATTTTCTCCTGAAGCAGCATTTTGAGAGATGGGGTTTCTGCACTAACCTGTTTTGCAGAAAATGTTTTAGAGACATCTTTTTAGACTTTGTGAAATTTTGTGGCTGAAGACTAGGGCAGTCTCTGTGGTGAGAAGACTGGAACATGAGAATGAAATGGAAAATATGCTTGTGAGTACTTAACAGGTGTGAGGAGAGAGCAAAATTAATGCATCCTCGGGATCTAGGAACATGGATTGAGATCTGCAAGATGCCACTTTGTGTTTTTTGGTTCACCAGCTCATGAAATATCTTTTTCCTCCCCTCACAGTGCAGCAGGTTAATCTGTTCATGGCTTTCCCAAGGCTAGGAGCACCATCTAGCGGAAACCTGTGCTGGTCCAGCAAACAAACCCGTTCTTACAGGACAACAGATTTTGTCTTTACGTTAGAAGTACGTACACTTTCTTTTGTCTCTACAAGCACAGGAGAGAAATTCAAGTCTAACATCACAAATCAAATGAATTACAGAAGTGTTTCTATTCTATCCTCATTCCTGTTGAGCCAATGTTGCTACCAATTATTGTGGCCATCATAAAAATATAGTATCACTTTAGACAGTCCTTTCTTTTTAAGTGTTGTGGGCTTCCCACTGCTATACTTAGTATTTGATGTTTTCATGTTCATATGACAATGCTCAGTGTCCTCACTAATTCCCTTAGAGTCAATTTATGTGCCTATAAATATCTGAACTATGACAGAGGGGTGCAGAAGAGTCTGGTATAAGGGTAGAGTCTCTAGTCCATGAAAAATCAGCACAACAAAAGACAATAATAGGAACTGAAAATTATCTATAGAAATAAACAGTTATCTTTTAAATTCCTATGCTTTATCTGTAGTAAGTTTTGACATTAAACTCTCAAAGCTACCTCCTAAAGTATGTACGTTCTAACATTTTATGAGAATAATTTTGCACTGAGGGATAAAATATAAATAAGTGGATGAACTGCTTCAGGCTAGAAAAGAGCTGTATGAATGTGTGGAAAAGAATATGATAAAGATCCCCCGATTTTTTAGTGTTTTCTCCTAACGTGGTGAGTAGAGCCCATTCAGTGAAGGTGCCAAGTGACCTATTAAAAGTAACAAAGATGAAGTGCCTTTATACACAGTTTCTAAACAGAGTTTAGAATTATTGTTGCAAGATAATATGGCAACCAGAAACAGGTTTAAAAAAAAGGGATGAAGCATACTTTTGGAGGTTAAGACTGATGTGACTGTCAAACTCAGCAGTTTAGCTGCAGCCCTGAAAATCTCCCAGCTGCTGCTAACTGGAATCTGGTAGGACATATCAATCTTTAGAGCAGAGGAGTGGCTGGACTGGTACCGATCATGGGCTGACTAATCCATTATCCTGTCTCCAGCAGTGTCCAAAAGCCTGTGATTTGGGAACAATAAAAGCAAATCTATAGAATACTTCCCTTCTAAAACTTCCCCACCTGAGGGTATTTCTTGAATATTTTGCAGCACTTAGGACCTTTTAAGTGCTCCTACAGACTCTATTTGAGGCCCATCACACTTCTTGAAGCTGCAGCCTCTTAATCGAGGAGTTTCTCATCTCCTTATCTGCCATGTGGTGAGCCACTTCCTTTTGTTTGTTTTGAACATGGCTGCTACTAAATGAATTTTATGGCTTTTGCTTCTGTACTGGACAAGACAGGGAACAATCAGTCTCTTTTCCATTTAGGATATTGCAAAACCACTCATTATGAGCCCTTGCTGTCCCCATATGTTAGTGGAGAACTGCTCCCAACTCTACATCTCCTTAGTGCACAAGGGCATGATTAAATTCCAGCTGATTCAGGGGGTGTTTTCTTATCTGCAACATAAGGCAGACTGCTCAGGGCTACTGTGGTCATTTTCTCTCTTCTTCTTCTTCCCTGATCCTGCTCCTGCCTTCAGGCTCCTGCCTCCTTGTATCAACATCAATGCAATTCAAGAGCTGTGCCTGTGATAGTACTGGGATGCTTTGAGTTGCATTACTTGCATTTTCAGCGTTGGAAGTGTGGTGCAGGGATCCCTGGGTTGGATTTTCTCAGAATAGGCTGAGACAAAACCAAATGGGCTTTAAACAAAAAAGCACAGGTTACTCAGGGCCGTGTCTCCGGTGAGAAACTCTTTAAGACCTGAGGGAACTCTGCAGTTGCTTTGTCTTCCACCACAGAGCCTGCTGAGTGTGGGGCCCTGGGGAGAGGGCTGAGGGCTGCACAGGCTGCCAGAAAGGCAGTGTGTCCCAATGGCTCAGAGCACGTTCCTGGGGCCAAGTAAAATTAATCTGCCTTTGCAGTGGACTCAGACATCCCACACTTAAACAAGCAGGATGAAATGATACATTTCTCTATTTTGCTATCTCTTTATAAATTGGGTAACTGCTCCTATAAAATAAATTAAGTTTTCACTAACCAAGAAAAGCTTCTACACCAAGAAGTTTGCTTGAGACAGGCTGGAAACCTCATCACAAATATTCGTACTATCCTATTTTTTTTTTTTTTTTTTTGCTTTGCTTCTCCTTGCTCTTCCAGACCCTTTGTTTTCATAAACTTGCCTTATCTGCAATGTGTTTCCTTCCAGCCTTATGGGTTTGCTTTGCTGTTATGTATGTAGCATAAAAAAGTGTGTTAAGGATGGGAAAGTCTATCTCTTGGTGAATTTGGTGTATCCACATCACTGATGTTGTTGCAGCTGAGTTGGCTGTCTTGGGAATGGAGTAGTGCTATTTGAAACAGCAGCTGCTTTTGTCTGAGCCTCCAACCTTGTAAGTATGAATTGTGCCTGTGGCAGCAAAATTAATGGCTAACATAAAAGGAGAAATAGAAAGCAGGTGGCCTCTTGAAAAAACAGCCAGAGCTGCAGGACCACATTTGTACTACAGTGCACATCATCAGCCATGCATTTTCTTTACCCGGAGTATTTTTTGTAGCCCTTTTCTGCAACCTTACTCCCTACTTGACCTACAGTTCTCCCGGAGGCCCATCCATCAGCCTGGGGAACTTGATATTAAAGTATAATTAAGATGAATTCATTCAGACACCAGTAAAAAGACTGCAAAGCCCTGCAATGCTGCACTTGTCTATTCATTTATATTTACTATTCAGATGCTTTTATTTGTAAAAGCAATTGAGTCATGAAAACCCCTGTTCTTGAAAGAAGGTGGTGCCATCATGAAAGGCACCATATAGTTGAAGTCTGCATCTTCCTTTCTAATTACAGTGAGTGATGTCTCGATTCATCATTATGTTTCACTAAGCTTGATCAAATACACTAAAAATCCCATTTTCAGAGAGGAATTGGAGGCACAGATATCAGGGGGAGCTATGACTATGCTTCCTAATATCTCCATTTTTTTTTAACAGATCTGCAGTCTGATCCACTACACCAGAGGATCATTCCCTAACAGTGGCACAAAATACGAAGCTTATATTTTAAAGAACTTTTAAAAAAACTCTGCCTTTTAAGATAGACAAAGGGAGCTACCTAGGGGTTATGTGAGTAAAAGCTGATAGACTGGGCAATCCATCTGAATGGATGATTAATTCACCAAAGTCTACATTTTGTGATACACATTGATACTACAGAACGAATTATTTGTAACATTTTGTAAGTACTAAAATTAATGTTGTATGAATTTGTCATTTCAACAGAAAAGTTATAGATTTTGTGTATTATAATTTCATCTTGTTAATGTAAAAGAAGGAATTTTGCTTTCACTGGCCTCTTGGGAAGCAAAAAAACAGTGTATCTAATTATCTGAACACTCAGGAACATAAAAGAATAGCAAGTGGTGAAATTACAAATCTGTTGGAACAACTCCATGTTTTCTGATTAAACTCTATTTCTGGTGGCTCTCAGCAATCATGTTCCTCCTATGTTCATAGTAATTGCATGTGTCAAAGCTGAGGCCTTGTGTAAACTGTACCAAATGAGTTACAATTTTAATTTAGAAGGAGATAACTGTATTTGCCCCTGCAGGCAGATTGCATCGGGTCAGAAGTTTAAAAACGAATAAGAAAGAGAGTAGGGAGGAGGCTGGAGGGCCTCCAGGTTAATAATAAGTAGAAAATCTAATAGGGCTTTCATTACAACAGTTGAATTTTAGGGGAGGGAAGGGAAGAAAAAATGCAATTTGCAAACATGAAGCCAAACTCTGTTACTTGCATGTTATCCATGTGTAAGAGTGCACATTTCTAACTGTACGTGGGTGTGTTTGCCATGGTTAAGAACTATTTCTGTGTTTTATAGGTAAAGGCTACTGTGCACTTTACCTCTATACTAAACTGATGAAAAAATTTTGAAAAACAAGTTTTCAAAAACTTGCAAGCTCTCAAAACCAAGGGTATTTTTACTATTTAAAAATATCTTATCAATCTCTATAATTGCATTATCTTTCAGATTGCTTTTGGCCTAAGAAATACAGCACATAGTTTTCTTAATGCGATGTTGCATTTTTAAAAGGTTAGTGTCCTCATGAAGAACAAAATTTTTTCGATCTAAATTCTTCTTTTTAAAAAAAAATTTAATCAAGGCTATTAGAAATATGTTTGAATATGGCTATGAAGCTACACTAATTCTGTGTATATTTGAAAGCAATCACTTTAGCAATGATTAGATACTGTTAATAATTTTGCTTAGTACTGGGATATGAAGGTTGTTTTTGCCTAACCTTCCATACAGAAGACCAGGCAGACCCGAAGGTTGTTTGAAAAGAATGAGGTCTTACTGCTGCTTATAATTAAGACTTAATTTAATTTGTCCACAGCCTTGCAAAACTTTCCCTTTAAGGAGTCTGCTTCAAGCTGATTTTGTGTTTGTGCATGTTTGATTTTCACCTTAAATGGTCTGGTCATTTCCCAGAGTGATATTACAAGAAGAAGCCTGTTTTGTACCTGTTAACATTTTCTTTATAATTACTTCATTACAAAGCTGTACTTCCTTTGTGATTCAGTGCAGGATAGAACTGTAGAAGGGTTTGGATTAGAAGGGACCTTAAAGGTCGTTTAATTCCAACCTTCCTGCCATAGGCGGGGACACCTTCCACTATAGTAGATTGCTCAAAGGTCCATCCAGCCTGGACACTGAACACTTCCAGGGCTGGGGCATCCACAGCCTCTCTGAGCAACCTGTTCCAGTGCCTCACAACCCTCAGAGTAAAGATTCTTTTCCTAATATGTAATCTTTAACCTTTCAGTTTAAAGCCATTCCCTCTTGTTCTATCAGTGTATGCCCTTGTAAAAACCCTGTCTCCAGCTTTCTTTCAGGCCCCCTTTAGGTACTATAAGGTTCTATAAGGCCTACCCAAAGCCTTTGCTTCTCCAGGCTGAATAGCCCCAACTCTCTCAGCCTGGCTTCATAACAGTGGTTTTCCAGCCCTCTGGTCATCTTTGTGACCCTCCTCTTGACTCACTCCAATAGGTCCATGTCTTTGCTCTGCTAAGGGCCCCAGAGCTGGACTCAGTGCTTCAGACTTGGTGCTTCAGGTGGCATCCCAGGAGAGTGGAATAGAGGGAAATCACCTCCCTTCATCTGCTGGCCATGCTACTTTTGATGCAGCTCAAGATATGGTTAATTTGAATAGTTGATTTGAAGACCATGAGAGATGGATAAGCAGCTACTTCCTCCATTACCATTCTTCAGAGGTAAACTACCCTCCTTTTAAAATATTCTGCCTGTTTAATAATGAGGATGAGAAGTTTTAGCTTTCAACCTTGTTGTTGGTGCACTTTACACTGCTGGTTTCAAAAACTTCTTAATACTTGTATTAGCATTTTTCTCTCATAGAGATGATTATACTGTGTAATGGCCTCTCTGTCTTCTGTTTGATATGTTAAAGTGATTGAGGTCTTAAAGTCTTTCTCTCTCTATTCTTAGAGGCAATTTTTGCAGTTCATGAATATTTTTGAACCTTTGAAGGATCTGCACATGCCCTATAAATGACAGTGCAATACTTTCACTACGTTTTTTTGTATAGAAGGAAGTGTGGTCCTTGTGATTCTTTACTATCCATTTTAAGAATCTCTTACAAAAATGTTTTCTGCTCTCACTTCAGTTTGAGGTCTCTTGCTCACAGGTAACAGATCTCCCTGGTCTTTGTCAGCACCAGGTGACAAACAAGTCACCTCTTCTGCAAGGTCCAGAACTTTCATGTATGCTGCAGATGAATCTCGTGGCTGTATTGGACCCACTGCTCTGTGACAGTGTTTGGGCTGTCAGAGTTCTGAGCAAGACCATTCAGTCAAGACATGCAATGTTTTATTAAGAACCTTAGTACTGAACTCGTGTTTGGGGTTTTGTGGGTTTATTTTTGTGGGTTTATTTGGGTTTTTTCCCGCCCCCATTCTATTAACTCTTGTTATTCCTTCATTTCTTTGTTAGAGTAACCCAAATCATCTAAGAAACAGAATCTGCAAGGAGTACAGGACACAGTAATATCATTCTTCTCTCCACAAATGAACTTCATGCATCTTCTTTTTTTGCTCAGGATGAGAACTCAAGGGGATTGCAGATAGTTACTAGGACATTTCCTTTTTTTAAAAAAAGCAGTTCTTCATTATAGTGAGGTCAGGTCTTTCATGTGCCAAACCTAAAACTTCAAAAAACATGTTGGATCAGTAATTATTCCAAAGTGTTAAAAATATTTCCAGAAACTAGTATATATAATTTGGATTGTAGTCTTCATTAGAGTTTTCTATGACTTGTATGTGTCAGCCACGATTACAAATTTGAAAAAGCCTATGGAAAATGGATAACTGAGCACATCTCCCACTAGCATATTTGCATAAATATATTGTGACATATTTACTTATCATGTCTATTTTTTTTTGGTTTTGTGTGTCACTTTTGAGCAGGATGACCTAACAATCCATCAAGAATACTAAAGTCTATAACTTAATAGTTTGATATTGATTGTGGTACTGATTTAATATTTGAAGAAGGAGGCTAAGACAGTAAACAATATGGGCAGACTTCAGCTCATTCTCAGAGAGAAGCTTTAATGTAGTTGTGTGCCAAAATGAGCCACAGATGTAAATGTGTCCATGCATTTTAGATAAAGGAAAATATTATTCAAACTGAGGGGAGTAAAATCAATTATAGGTTATATGTTCCTTAGCAAACAGTTCTATAATTTCCAATTCAGTCTCCTATAAAATAATTCCTAGGATTACTTCTCACTGGCTGAAGGCAGATGGAAATACTTTAGTCTTTTGACAAACAAAAGTAGTTCACAGTAGAGTCTCCTGCAGTGTTTTGTAAAGTGGTGGATTTTGCTAAAGCAATATTGGTTCCACAGGAAAGTTTCCACCCTCCAATATCTGGAGAGAAAATCTGTCCTTTTTTGCCTAAAATGCCTTTAATATGAGAATCAACATACATTCATATAATCAGACAGTTTAGTGTGAAGTATTCAAAATCAGAATGACGTGACAAATTACAGCTTTGCTGATTCTCTTGGAGTTTCAAAATTACATAATTAAATGTTTATCCTGTTCCATGTGGCCTGTTAGCAAACATATTTCCATTGGATGTCTGACCTTGTGTTTTCTCAGGAATAAATAGTTTTTTAGCATTGGGAGACATTTATTAACAAATGTAAAGAAGTGACTGCAAAAGACCCCCTTTCTGTAGATTTTAGCTTTCATTTGTACCTGGGAAAAACAATACATGGAACAGTCACATACGCAAAACCTTCTTTTATGCAGTCACTTACTGCTTATTTTGATATTAGTAATTCTGGAAAATGAGCATTTGGTTAATATACATGAGATGGCCTTTAGTGGCCATAGTGACTTTACAAAAATGACAGAAATAATTACAGATTTACACCAGCCTTAAAAGAAAGTGGAACCTTTCTCAAAGTAATGCAGTGAGCTCCTTTGTCTTGCTTAATCCTGTTTTGCTGCAGCAGCTACTACAGTTTGCATGCAGTTTATTGCTGTTAGTGAAGCATACTTCAATCTTTAATGAAGATTTAAATTGCTCCTCAGAGCCCCATTCCCTGATACCAAATGATTTTGTGAAAAGTGGAGATCTTTTGTGATTGTCAAAAATGAACAAAAATTTATATCGTATCTTTTTCCATTGTTGCCTTAAAATATTAGTTGTTTCTTTAAACTTTGAACTTTTATTTGTTTACAGGTTTCTTTTTCTGGAAAACTATTGTAGAATTTCATTATTTGCAAGAGTAAAAATAATTTAATTTTTTTTCCCAAAACATCATGCAAAATTACATTAGAACACCCCCTATTTAAAATATTGCAATATTTTGGTGGGTTTCGGTTGGTTGGGGTTTTTTTGTTTGTTTGTTGGGGGTTTTTTTATGTGTGGGGTTTTTGGTTTCGCTTGTTTGTTTCGCTTGTTTTTTTTAACTTTTAGAAATATATAGTTAAATTTGTATAGTGTAGTTACATATATTTCTAATGTTTTAAATCATTGTGACATAGCCACAATATGCTATAATATTACCAGCTAAGGATTTAAAAGGCTCATTATTCTTTCAAGGTGCACTTGAGTGTTGCTGTTTTGACATCATTTCATTACTGATAGCTTTGACCTAAAATTTTACTAAAATCACAGAATATGCTGAGTTGGAAGGAACCCGTCAGGATCGTTGAGTTCACCACTTAGCCCTGCACAGGACACCCCAAGAGTCACACCATGTGCCTGAGACCAGTGTCTAAACGCTTCTTGAACTCAGGCAGGCTTGGTGTTGTAACCACTCCCCTGGGTAGCCTGTTCCAGCGCCCAACCACCCTCTGGGTGAAGAACATTTTCCTGATATCCAAGCTAAACTTCCCCTGACTCAGTTTCATGCTGTTCCCTGGAGTCCTGTCACTGGTCACAAGGGGGAGCAGATCAGGACCTGCCCCTGTGCTTCTACTTGTGAGGGTGTTGAAACTGTCTCTGTCCTCTCCATACATCCTCCTTTGAGATTTGAGTCCACCAGCAAGGAAAAGTGTTGATAATTTTAGACCTCTTGGAGGTTGAGATGGGAATGATAATAAAGAAGAAAAAAGGCATCAGTGTTTCACATCCTCAGAAGCAGCTTTTTTCCTTCAGCCCATCCGTTTGGTGCCCACCCAGGGCCACTCTCAAAGCTACCAACCTTCCCCTTGTTGCCTACACCATTCCTCCAGGCTGACCATGATGGTGACTGCTGAAGGAGGAAGACAAGAAGCCTCTCCTGCCCTTCTGCCTGGGAGAGCTCCAAGCAGCCACACGTGTGATCACTGCTAAAAGATTAATGCAAACTCAGAGCTGGAAAACACATTGACAGTTTATACATAGCCCTTTTCTCCTTGTCCCACTCTCTGGCCCAGCAGTGGTCCCCACTGTGTAAATGACCACTCCTTTTCACTGCTGATTGATCTTTGAGCTCCCTACCCTGTTATAATCTGCATTTTCCTTCAGAATTGACATGGGAGTATTGAGGAACTTTATGCTGACAGCTGATCCCCAAGAGAGTTTATTAGGAAAATGCTTATTATCAATGAGTCCTCATTAGTAGTTATATTTGGACAACCATAATTTAATGACTTTACAACCAGTCTAATGTGAATAATGATTTTAGTGATTTTTTTCCTTAAAATTATGTGCATTACTAAACAGAAATCTTCTGGGACAAAGCTTGCTTTTATAATTATACTTAACACTAGTACTAATAAAAATATAATGGAATTCAATGCAGATTGAACTTGGATAAAATCAATGTGTTGCAATGGCAGTCTAAGGCTAATTTCTTTGTCCTTTTTGTCACAAAAAGTCATCAGTCTCTGAAATCAGATTTGTTCACCCTAGGGGGAGTCACCAGGATATAAAATTTGGGAGTGTGGGATTCTATCTTTTTGTAAGAAAGTCCCCACTCAAAATTTCACTGCTCAATGTACACAAAAATATGATTTCATCATGTGTGCCAAAGTGAAGGCAAATCCACTGTCATGACAGATCTTCACAATGATGTCAAATCCTGTTCCAAAGAGGATCACAATGTTTGTAACAGTGCTCCTCCTTTTTTTCTTTTTCTTTTTTTTTTTTTTTTTTTTTTTTTTTTTGCCTGAGCCTCTTCACATACAGAATTCAAAGAGCCTAGAGTTGAAGAAACTTTATTGTTGTATATCCTCATCTTTATCAGGTGATGGAAAATAAAGACAAGGTTGTATGTACACAAGAGCCTTTGTGCCCAAAAAGTTAACTTTTTTTTTTTCAAATATGCATTGGTCTGGTAAAGAATGATGATTGTAGATCTTGCCATTCTAATGTCCTTTGACTATAAGAGCCATATAATGTCTGTGGTGAGATAAAACTTAATGTCTATAAAGAAAAGTTGTATATCTAGCCTTTGTCTTTCAGCAACTGACATCATCGACAACGTACTCTTTTTCAGAAAAACATTAGCATGTTAGCACAATTTTCTTGTTTTTCAAAACTTTCTAATGATGTTTTTTCTGAGAACCGGAGCCCTACAATGGAGCCCTCTTGCTCATTGCTCCTAATTAAATAAATAAATCTTTAATACCTTTAAATAGATTATGAAAGTCTTCAGGATGTAATGCAACAGATGACAAGGCAATTGACACAGATTGAAACATGCAATAAAAAACTGTATTTGGAATGAACAGTCTCCTGATATAGCATACAAAGACACTTTCTCCAGAAGGTTTCAACAAAAAACCAAAATCTTTGTGCATGCCATTTATGGCATGTACCTTCTCTGTGCAGAGACTATTTCATTTGCATCAATGTAATCTAATATTTTCACTGTCAAATGTTCAGCATATTTCTTTTGGTCCAATGATGGGATTTCCTTCACTGACACAAACATTGCTGAGGGTTCATCTGGAGAGGGAGGTGAGTCAACTTACAGCAACCTTCTAAGAGTCTTTTCCTGGTGTAGGCATTGCTCCCTTCCTAGTGCTGTTAGTGTAGACAGCCCTTGAGCATCCCTCTTGTTTGCCTTGGAATACTGCTGCTGTTCCAGAATTAGTCCCATGGAATTATGTGTTCTGTGCACTACCCAGCTACAGCTATAATTTTCTAACAGTTTTCATTATACGCTTTATTCTCCCTGGGAAGGTTTTGGCACTTTTTTAGCCTTCTAGAGCTGACACCAAGCATTGTCTTTTGGGCTTGTGGTCCCTCAGACAGCTGGAGTAGGTTGACAAAACATTTATTTTGCTCACAAATCAGTCAGCCAGCTCTGTGTCTTTCTTCACTGATGTAGGTTAGACAACTAGTCTGCCAGATAATATCAAGGGGAGAGTTCTCAACCTTTTTAGATGACAGCAAGAACTAAGAAAAATATTCCTGTTTCAGTTTCAGCCACGTTCAAGTTTAGTAATATTTTATTTTTATCTTTGTCATAACATTGAATCAGAAAAAGTATCCTGAGCTGATTGTAACCATCACAGCAAGGAAACTCTTCACCCAGATAGGTGACTTCAATAGCACAATATTTCCCTCAGGGAACAGGTCTTTTTTTACAAGAGACATGAGGAGACAGGAGTAGTCTTCTGTCAAATCAATCAAAATTCTAAGTTCAGGTGCGAGGTCTTGATTTCTAAATCCTGAGGTGATGTAGGGTGCCTGATAGGTAGCAATACAATAAAGATAAATACAGAAGATAAGCTTTTTCTGTAAAGTTTGATATTTACGAATTCCTGGTTGTAATTGTTAGTTTGAATGTTCGAGTAGAGCAGCACAATTAAGATGTATGAGTGTAGCTAAGCACTAATGTTTCAATATAAAGTCATCAAGGATTTTGTTTAGCAGTGTCTCTGCTTCTATTGCCCTTGGTTTGCCTTAGGAAATGAAATCTTATGAACAATTTTAATGAACGAACAAACAAAAAAGGCAATTTAGTTCAAATGACATTTGTTTTGGGTTCAGTATTTCTGAGGTTAAGTTTTTTTTAGTCAGGAAGTGGTGTTTATTGCAACAAAGAATTGATTGGGTCATGTAGGGCATAGAGTACAAATAACAGTGTCATTCACCAATAGGTACCACAATTTCCTCCAACATGTACTGAACTCCTACTGGTCCTTCCAGCACCAGTGGAAGAGAAACAGGAGAAAGTATCAGAAAAGCACACTTCGTTTTCATTTCTATATCTTAAATAAGCCTTGAGGCTAAGGCTCAAATGAGTGACAGGCTGGCTTATGTTGTTTTAGTCTACAAAAGTGTTTTATCAAATCGGCAGTGCTGTGTGTCAGTTATATGTGACCTCTGTATGGAAAATGTTTACATGACATTATTAACTGTTTTGCTCCAGGGTTTCCTTATGAATCTGCTGTATTTTCTGCATTAAGAGCATGGCAACCCAGCTTCCCAGATCTCTAAACAATTGTTTGAAAATACACTCTTACCTATATTCAGAGTCTGATCAAGCACTTTTATTCAGATTTTTTTGGAAAAAAGTTATTATTAAATTTTAACTTGGGATTAACCCTGTTGCTTGATCAAGTTTCAGGCACAGAATACATTATTAGTTGCCAGCTCATTCTCCCCTACCTAACAGTAATAAACAAAGACAGATGATTATCCAGTGCAGTGATAGAAACACATTCTTTTCCCAGATAAATTCTGTATGTTGTCTACTTTTTCTAGGAAAAGAATTCTTTTTTTCAGTCCCTTTCTTAGACCCATTCAGATCCACACATTCCCCCTCTTCTATTACAGAACCACATACACCACCTTTTGAAGTTACGTTTCTCTCTCTTTCTTTTCTTTCTGTCTTGTGAGACGTGTTTTGCTTGAGTAAGGTTATTTTCCCAGACCCAGAAGTTACCATTCATGAGTGATCTGTAATCTACACTTCCCCACCCCCGAAAGGACTTGTATTTGAAAGATACATCTGATCCTTCATAGCCATAGATATACCTGTGATCCTTCATATCGTGAAAGAGAAAACAAGGTGCTTCAGGTAGAGTCTTACTGCCTGAGATGTCTTGTATTTTCTTTTGAAAAAGACTCTGTAGCCTTTTGGCTGGGCAGTAGAACCAAACCTCTTCATTTAGACTGTGGTAGTTTTACCTGTGTGGTTTGTGTTACACATTAGAGTTTTTTCCATGATCCTGACCCACAGCTCAGTGAAGCTGTATTCCCACTAACTGTGTGTTGATCTCCATCACATGCCAAACTACTAGCATGTTTTGCCACTTGGTTTGTGCCAGGGCACTGATTCTTTGGTGGCTCATGCAGAATATACATGCTATAATAGTAGCACCCCCATCCCTACCCAGCCATGTAGGCCCATCTGCTGCCAAACATGGAGTGAGGCAATGTCTCTTTGTTCACTCTTATAGAAGACCAATTCTCCCCATTTTTCCCCACTCATCCCCACCCTGGAATGAAGAAGGCTTTGATGTAGCTTCCTGTACCCTGAAAACCCTGAATCATTGCAAGGACACTTCCACACAGCTACATCATCCCTCAGGTTTTTGCTAATCAGAAAGCTTATTAAAAAGTCCCTCCCTTCTGGGGAGGGGCTTTCTTCCTCTCTTCCATCAGACAGACCTAGATGGTCTGCCAGGTGACCACCACACATAAAGACACACACCTACTCACCCAATCTCCCAACACAGAACACATGCCCAAGCACTGCCTGTATTCTTGCAGTTGTGAGACCACAAACTCATGCAGACAGAACACAGATGCATGCTGAGAACTTCTACACTGGTGATGAACTTTGGTGCTTTCTTACCAAATTGGACACAGACTTGGCAGAGATATAAAATGGTACAAAAAGGATTTTTCCTAGCTTGCATTCCCCAGGGAAATGCAGGTTGTCATGGTAAATCAATAAATTCACATGCCAAAATGATTAGAAGTATAGTTCTGGCTTGCTGTGCACAAGTTGGGAAATGCCCAATTCACAGTTACTGTTTGGATTTCTTTTCAGCTCTCTTGCACTTCTGACCTGTACAGTACACGACATGGAAGTCATTCAGGAGAAGTTGCACATGGTCACATATAGCAAATCTGGTTTATTTGTCTCTGAGATGACTCATCGTTATCGCCTTATTCTTTGGTACACAGTCTCTGTCACAAACCTTCTGATTTGTACATTAAAAAAAGTTGGACTATTTGTTACTTGTTAAAGCAGAACTTGTCATTACAGACATGCACACATACTAAATAACAGTGGAATTTCCTCCCGGTGAATTCTTGGTGCTTGGAAGACCAACATGTCAGCTTAACCACTGGTTTACAGGCTGCAGACACATTGTGGATTTAAAGCCTCCATGTCAGTGGCCACGTTAAGTCAGATGGCAAGCAGTCAGCAGGCTGATATGAGCTAAAGACTTAACCTTTTAACAGCAATAATGATGAGTGGAAAGGCTTATCTAAGTCTGACACTGAACAAGAAATTGGAAGCTGAACAGGAGATACCTGTAGATAAGCCATCTGATATATGAAAGAATTTAGTGTGCTGAACATGTCCTTTAGTGGTCTACTGAGAAGTCAGAAAAGCATCCTGATGCTATGCTTGGTGCAAAAGCAAACAACATTTTGATCTGATTGGAAAATGTGTATGACACTGAGCAGTCCTATGGAGATGTGCTTTTTCAGGAGTTTGGCACAGTCTGTGCAGGCTGGCCAGGTCTGCCAGCAAAGTTTCTTGTCCTGCTGCTGGCACCTTGGACTTTCACTTTTAAAGATTAATTTTGCTGAGGCAAGACTCTGGTGAACTCATAGGACTGCTGGAGGAGGAAGTTCAAGGTTGGAAATGTTGCTTTCAGTCCTCCTTGAATCCAGCCTTGGGAATATTTATGTTCCAGAGAAGACAGGTCTTATTTATAAAAATATCAGCTGACAGTAAGATATCACTGAGAGATGGGGAACACATTGCTTCTCAGCGCATTTGTTGTTTGGCTTGTATGGCTGCAGTATGGGGCAGTATGGGGCAGCCTGTGCTTCCCATGATTGTTCTGTTAAACGGGGAGGGGAGATGGCTTCTGCCCCAAGGGCAGAGAGCCAGAGCAGGTGGACAGTGGGGCAGGGTGAGGCAGGAAGCAGGACAGAGTGCGGGATCTTCCCTACAATGCTTCAGGGAACAAGAGACCTGTTTTTAAATATTTGTGAATTTACGTCATTCACTTAATAAGATTTCTCTACCTGACAAGTCACTCTGCACTAATATGCTGAGTTCTAATAAGTCCTGCTTTAAAAGCTGGAGGCAGATGGTATCTTCTAGTTTGCTCACTTCAGAGTTATGTGGAGCAGTTCTACCTCAAGCTTTTGGTTGATTCAGTCCCACCATCAGTACTGAGCACGGCAAACAACCGCAGACTGCACCGGGTGAAACTGCAAAGCAACACCACCCATCTGGGTAGGACAGGTGCATGAAAACAGTTTGGGACCTGCACAGAAAAGGATTTTCACATGGAAAATGGAAAAGCTAAGTGCTTGCCCATTTCTTACATTGAAAATAGAAATTCCCAGACTGGCAGCGCTGTCTGCAAGGTGTTTTCTAACTTTCAGGTGCCTTCTCAGAAAGTACAAGTGTCATTGTGGCTAATGATGTAACTTCTATGGCAAATATTAGTGCTTCAGTTTCTTTAATTATCATCTCACACTACAGCCAGTTGACAGGAAAGGCTGCTGTGATCTTGTCAGCCAGCAGTGAAGAAGAATATTTTCACTGAGATGTTCCAGCTTTGGCAGGCAAGCCAACTCAAAAGCAAGCCTGAAGACTGGTGTATTACTGCCAACAGTTTGCATCCTGCTGGATTCATGCCAAAGGGTGAAGTGTCTCCAAACAAGGACACTAACCTTGGTTTGCCAAGGAAATTAACTGAATGTTACAGAATGTGTGTCCATTTCTCTGCTCTAGTGACCTAAAATTCCAAGCAGGGACATTCAGTAATGCAAGCAGTTATTGTCTCTGGGTATTGTTGATATTGGGTATTGAGTTAAATCTCTTCAGCAGAACATCTCGAGCAGTTTTATTTCAGAGGCATGTCTATATAGCAGAAAAAAATTGCGTCAAAGCATAGAGATGATCCATTTCCCCTTTGCTGGTTGTCACAAATCTGAGAGAAGAGCTAACCCTCTGCCTGTAGGTCATAGCAGCTGCAAGTAGCCCTGAATGGATGCAAGGAGTAATTTTAAATTATTGGTTTTGAAAATATGAATGGCTGCAATTTATTGGTTTTTAAACATCTGTTTCCTACTTTTCCTCTGATGAATTTTTAGAGACAGAGGAAATTACCTAAAAACTCTATTTTTTCTCTCGGTGTCAGGGTGACACCCAAAAAAAGTCCTTGCAGGTAGCTGCCCAAAGAAGAAAAAGGTTGTTTTGCAAGCTGTTTGCAGCTGGATTTATTCAACCACAAGCACCTTCTTAGCACTGTTGGTAACTAAACAGCATCTTGGACAATGGTTTCTTTAAAAATCTTAGATCCATGCAAGTGTATGGCTCCCAGGGAACAAGAACTCCTTAAGTTCTAGTTGGAACTTATCAAACTGTGATTTCTGTAACAGTGCTTCTATAAATGGAGAGTAGATAATAACATTTATTTATGTGATTATTAAACAATGCTTTTATTCTGACAGAATAATTACTTTTAAAAGACCTTAAACATCTGCTTCAGTAAGTTAAAAGCCTCTCACAACCCTTATTCTTCTGCCAGTACCATTCCTCACCTACAAGTACTGCCATCTGCACCTAAATAAAAGAAATCTGAAATGGTAGCTGAGAGATGAATGAGAGGAAGATTTCTTTAAAATCCTTTTCTCATTCAAACCTTTCAGCCTTTTGTCAATACCTGCCAGAAAAATCCCCAAAGCAAGACCCATCCCAAACACTGTTGCAGAAACAGAACTATAAAATATTGTGTTTGCTGCAATCAAGGGAATTGCCCAAGTCTGTGCTGCTTCTGCTTTATATATTCTCTAGTCTGGAAATCCCCTCCTTGGCAATTACAGAATCACAGAATCATCAGGGTTGAAAGAGATCTTCAAGATCATCTAGTCCAGCTGCCAACATAACACCACCATAAATTATATCCCCAAATACCACATCCAGATGCCTTTTGGATACTTCCCAAGGCAGTGATTCCACCACCTTCCTGGGCATCGTACTTCAATGCCTGATCACTCTGTCCATGATTTTTTTAAAATATCTAATCTGGACCTCTGCTGCTGCAACTTAAGGCCATTTTCTCTCATTCCTCCTCTTGAGACATGGCAGAAGAGCCATGGCCCCCACCTCACTACAACCTCCTTTCAGGTAGTCATAGAGGGCTATGAGTCCCCCCTCTGATCGTCCTTTTCTCCATACTAAACAGTCCTGGTTCCTTCAGCTTAGTTCCCTCATAAGATGTTTTCCAGACCCTTCACCCTTCTCAATTGCCCTTCTGTGAACACAGTTCAGCACCTCAGGGTCCTTTTTGAAGTGAGGGACCAAAACTGGACACTGTACTCAAGGTGTGGCCTCATCAGTGCTGAGTACAGGGATAAAATCTATCCCCCAGTCCTGCTGGCCCCACTCTTCTTGATACAGGCCAGGATGATGCCGTTGGCCTTCTTGGCCATCCATCTGGCTCATACCCAGCTGGTTGTTAACCAGCACCCCCAAGTCCCTTTCTGCTGAGCAGTTCTCAAGCCACTCTTCCTGCAGCCTGCAGCACTGCAAGGGGTTGTTGTGACGAAAGTGCAGGACCTGGCATTTTGCTTCAGTGAACCTCATGCCATTTTCCTCAGCCCATCCATAGTTTGTTAAGATCTGCTGGTGGAGACCTTCTATCTTCAAGCAAATCAACTCTCCCACCCAATTTTATTTTGTCTGTGAACTTACTCAATTCCCCTGTTCAAATAATCCATAAAGATGTTAAACAGATGTTTGCCTTAGGTGAGGACTCCCTCATGCAAACATGCCACACACAGAGGTTTTATGTGTACTGAAGTCCCTTGCATCCTCTGTCCACCTTCAAATGCATTGGTTGGTTTCTGCTGGAAAGCTTCAGTATGGTCCTGGAGTAAATTCTGCAGCTTTTCCTTTGGTCCTGCAGTGCTCTTAAAACAACTTTCTTATTTTTTCATGTACATCATGGAGACATATAGAATGCTATTGTGTGTCACACACAGCCTATCTTATTTCCGAATGTGTGATTCTCCACACATGAATAAAGCATTCAGAAAAATGCTCAGCAGGAATGGAAATGTCAGTCACTCAGTGGTGACAATAATGTTCTTTCAGCAATCATTTTGCTTTTTGGAACAGAAGCCTTTGACCTTCTTATTTTTTGGTCAGTGCCCCTACATCTGGTTTAGTCACAGGATCCAAATAAAAAGAGATGACTATATATTCTTCTTTAAGGACTTTTTTGTGCCTTGCTTACTGTGCTGGGTCAATCCCCAGGGTTGGGCCACAACACCTGCTGGAAGAGGATAGCTGAGGGCCATGTGATGTGCCAAGCACAGAGGGAGCAAAGGGAACAGGGCGTAGGCACCTCCCCTTAGGACTTTGGCAGTTCCCATCCATATTTACATTTTTGTTGCTTTGTATGAAGAAACACCCAGTTGTTACTGGAACCAGCAAGTGAAGTTTCCTTTTCTGTGAACATGAGTTGTTGTAGTTGAATTGGATTTTGTAACCTGCAGGTGACGAAATCTACCATATTTTTCTGAATTATAGTTGACAAAGCCACAAATTAGTGACACAAGCTATTTTTCCTGAAACAAAATACCTGACCAGTATAGAGACTCATAGTACAACAGCAGAAGAAATCTCTGTTAATATATATAGCAATAATACAAATAATCATATACAAATGCATGTCTGGGTTTCCTATCTTAATTCCCAAGAGATACTGGACTATCAAAAGTGAAGAGAGGTTGTCACCTCCAGTAACGTGCTGAATTCTACATCTGTTTTAAATAGAAAATTTAAGGAAAATAACTGCACCTGAGTTCGCTGCAAGCACTCCCTTTTTCTCTTTTCTCTTTAACTTTACTACCAGTTCCATCTCTATTAAG
The DNA here is from genome assembly GCA_024734555.1 of Trochalopteron elliotii. Lineage (NCBI taxonomy): Eukaryota > Metazoa > Chordata > Aves > Passeriformes > Leiothrichidae > Trochalopteron > Trochalopteron elliotii. Next base: position 6,204,546 of record JANPWX010000038.1, read on the forward strand.
AGCATGGGATACTCATAAACAGAAGGACCAGATAAAACATGCAGATGGTAATTCACTTTCAATGTTTAAAGTGTGATGTATAGGCAGTATTAGTTGTCTGACCTCCTTCTGAAAAACTCCTACATTTTGCACCTTGCCACCTTTTTGGGATTCTGTTAATAGCTTTTCCCTGTGCCCAGCTGGGCTTGATAGCCCTCCCCTGTGACACCTGCTTTTCTGGACTGTCTCTCAGCACTCAACCCAAGCTGCTCTGCCAACCCATGCTCTCCTGGATTCAGAGCCTTTTTGTTGTATAATCCCAAATCTGAGAGTAGGTGTATTGGGCCTTTATAAATGGATGCTGGCTGTTTGAGTTGTCAGACACAAGCAGAGACCTATGGAAACTGTGGTTCAGACCACACCAGCCTCAAAGGTGTTGGTGTGAGTTAGGCAATGACCTTTGCAAGGCTGCAGAATGGTCCATGGGATTGTGTGTGGTGTGGTTATACAGGGACTAGAATAGTTTTCCCTGGGCTGATGAGCCTGGTGGTGCTAAAGGTGCCTGAGCATTGCAAAGTATTCCCTAGAGCTCTAGCTTGTTAAACAGGGCATCTTTTTGTTATTTGTACAGGCAAGCTAGTAGAGCAAAGATTATAATGGAAGTGAAAAGTGCCGGATTGCAAATAAATTCCGGGAAATGTAGAATGCAGTTGTGGTTTATCATTCAAAATCCCAAGCCATAAATCAGCTCAGTGACCCTTAAATGAATGCAGTAGCAAAGAGGCATGACTTATAAATCAGGTTTAGACTTCATACATCAACTAGGCAGGACGTAAATCCATTGTTTGACAAGGTATGTCAACAATTGAAGATATAAATAGTATGATAAGTATACTCTGACAAAGGTCATCTTGGTTGTAGCCAGTGCTCAATAAGAAGAAGGGAAGAGCAGATGGTATTTCTGCCTTTGCTGTACAGGAGAGGCTGAGGGAAGAGCTGGTTTTGCCACCAGGAGGAGAAAGCAGCACAGCCACCTCTGTGGGGAATGCCAGCCTTGCACAGCAGAGATGAACACACATATCTCTTTGCTGGCCCTGATCCTGCCTGGCTGGGAGATATAAGCTGTGCATGTGCAGTGCTGAGGTAATTTACTTCTGTGCTTGAATGTGGCTGGGGATTTCAGGTTTGTGTTTTTGCAGAGAACTCTGCTGTTCCACATAGGTGTGCTGGCTCCCTCCCAGCCAGATGGGTATCTCTGACAATGCTCTGTGCTGTGCTGTGTACTCACACCCTCTGCCAGCTACATATCCATTACAAGTTCTTGTGGAAATGCCAGGACAACTTAACACTCTGGGTAAATAAATCATGACCAAATGACAGAGCCCAGCATGACTGAGCTGGGAAGCAGGGCTGGATCTGGGCAACTGGGCAGGATGTGATGCCTCTGGAGTGCAGGGCTAATCTCTTGCTGTAACTGAGCACTGTGACTTTTTCTGTTATCTTAGATTTATTAGGCATAAGGCTGTTTACTGCAGTCACCAAAGAAACAATTATTCACTACCATACTTAGTTGCTCTGGAGTGACTTGCTGCATTATGAAATCACTTAAAATGTGCATCATCCCAATGTTTTTTGAGCACTTCTAGTCGTGGTGACTTAACCACTTCCCTGGGCAGCCTGCTTCAGTGGTTGACAAGCCTTTCAGTGAAGAAATTTTCCTAATATGCAATCTAAACCTCCCCTGATGCAATTTGAGTTAATTTTGTCTTGCCCTGTTGCTTACCTTGGAGAAGAGACCGATGTGGCTAAATGATAAGATTTTCCCTGATCTCAAAGCAAAGAAACTGTCAGGGCCATGGGGGCACAGCCAGCCCTGACTGCCCCTGCTCAGCCCCCTGCAGCTCCCCACAGCCTTGCCCTGGCCCAGGACAATGAATTACAGAAAAAAAAGCATTGGTACCAATACCTGTGAACAGCCTTATTAAAGCAATAAAATGAGTTACAAACAGCAAAGATTTGTCAGAAAGAATTTGTGGCAATTTGTTAAATTTCTTCAGCAAGATGATGAATCACTTGCACAGATGAGCAGCAGTTGGTGGGGTTGGTTGCTGTCTCATGTCATACACTGACAGCTGAGATAGGGAAGTGCATTCTGAACGCACTGCAGTTTGGAAATTCTTTGGAAAAGTATGCTCAAAGATTTTTTACAACTGGTATCACTGTGAAAACAGACAAGGTCCACTTTGTGTCTACGACTGCTCAGTATTTTTACAAGTGACTAGAGGATGGGATAAAGAATATGTTTGTGGGATGGAAGAAGGCATGAGGATGAGAGGATTATGAAGGCAGACATAGTTTGAAATCATAAGAGCAATAAAAAACTGAAGAAAGAAACTGGAAATGATGATAGCTCTGGAAAAAGTCCTCAGAGAAGGAAATTTGAACAAAGAGGGGTAGCCTGAAGTAAAGAATGCAGCATTAAACTTGACAGCACCTGTTAAATAAGATAAAAGTGGCTAGAGGGAAGATAGATAGGAGATGCATGGAGCACTGCAGGAGAACCAGCATTCCAATTGTCCATCAGTAGACTCAGCTGAGACACCAGAAGAAGCTTCTGTGCTCTAAGGATGGTGAAACTGTGAAAGAGATTCTCCCAGTGTGCCAGTAAATCTCCCTCTTGGGAGGTATTTAAAGTCAGACTGGGCAAGCTTCTATGAGGGTGACACAGGCATCCCTAATTTTGATTCAGGAGGGGGGAACATGGTGGAAGGCAATTTGAAAAACTTGCCAGTGCTGAGTTTTATGATCTTGCCAAGCATTCTGGATTACTGTGTAACTGGCTGGTCCTCAGTATCACACTGCCAAACTGTCACCACAGTTTTGTCATTGCTGATTTTCTTTTTTTAAGCATATGACTATTTTAATTAGTATCGGATTTAGCAGTGATTCTTCTTGTACTTTACTGGGAAAACAATATGTGTTGTATTATTTTCTCATTAATGACTACAGAGGTCTAATGATAATTAGTCATTGTACAAAGTAGTCATTACTGCTATGCCTTTCAGCTCTGTGTGACAGACATGTGAAGAAGGTGCTGGTGTGGTTGAAGTCTGGATCAATGCTAGCACAGGTAGCATAAAAGGAGTGTGCATGTTCCATGATGAAGTAAAACCTTTTGTTGTAGAGCAACTAAAAATCTGGACTACTGTCTCATGAAAAAGGAACTGTTGTATCCATATTATACACATAAAGTACATTAGCCTAGAGCAGTTATAACTTCTGTATGTATATTTTTAGATTTCTCAAAATATTAGGCAATGCAATGGATTAAGCATCAAAATGCTCTTCTGAAGTGTGTGATCAAATACTCTTGTTCCTAGCTTTTCAAACATGAAAGCTTAAGGCAATATGAGACTAGCACAGACCTTGAAATCACAGGCTCTTGATAGAGCTTTTCTTGTATTGTCTGTGTCCTGCTCCTTTCCTTATATTAATTAGGTAGTTAGAAGAGTAAAATAAAATCAAGAAAAAAGGAACACACACACACACACACACAGAGTGACACTAGTCAGACTCTGTGGGACAATGAATTATCTCACAAAAAAATAATAGATCGTTCTAGAAAACCCCCAAACTGGAATTTTGTTCTGTTAAAATAAATATTCTTTTATGTTCTAATGCTTGTGCACTTTCTTTATGGATGATCAATACTAAAAAGCCAATTGCAGTCTAAGGTGTCTAAGAGACTCTTGCACATTGGTGATATCTTCAGAAGATGGTCACAGAGCTGTAAATCACCAGGTACAACAAGGTGCAGATCGGTCAATGCAGCTATTTTCTTCCCACAGGCAGGAAGCTTTTCTTTAGCCCCTTCAGTGGGGAATTGCTCTCCTGGGGGAGGTGGCAGCTCTGAGATCATGGGCACTGAGATGTCCCAGCTGCTGTGTGCTGCCCTCTCTGTGTCCCAGCGTGCTCCTGCCATGCTCACAGGGGCTTACAACTGCTTCTGCTCTCATACTTTGTCTCTACATAAGTGCTTAAAACCAACATGTTACAGTTTTATGTACTTTGTAGAACTGTGTCTTTTATTTTCTGTTTCCTGAGAGGAAGGTATGGACAGCAACACCAGTAAGAAAGGAGATGGACTGACCATTGCAGATCTGTGTTTGTAACCACAGAGATAAGATTGGTTTATCATTCCATATTTGTAATACCTCCCCTGAATCTTGTTGTTTGGGAGGTTTTCTTTTTGCATTCAGGACATTTTACTTTGAACTGAATCTGCTTTCTGAGCGTGACGTATTTTAGTTACAGGTCAGGACTTGGCTTTTTAAATGCTATCATGTTAGTTAAGTGACTCTTGTTGTTTAATATCACCCAACACTTTGAGTTGTCAATGTCCCCAATATGATAACCTGCTTCCTTCTTCCTGCAACATGTCACCCCTTAGCATTCCAGCTGCATTACACACTGCCTTTAGGGATACAAAGTTAGGGCACCAGGCTCTCCCAACATTAGACAAGGGGACCGTCTCGTGTCCCTGAACACTCAGGGTTCAGCAAGAGGAGTTAATAGAGATGAACACTCATTTGAAAAAAAGCTTTCAACTGGCTAAATTTATAAAAAATACAGTCCAATTATCTTGCTTGCCTCTTGAATTAATTTGTGATTAAAAAACCTACATACTTAATAGAAATTGTGATTACTGAAATATTGTTTATTCACTGCTTATATCTTGTCTCTGTGTTTATTGCAAGGCTTCAGCCAGCTCCTGGTTTCTTAAGGCACTGGACTTGTAACTTTGATTCTAAGGCTCACCTTATATTACCAAAGCAATCAGGATTTGGGTCATATGAAGTAATCCACTAGAAATAGAGTAATTAGTTATTCAGTGTGGATTTATATTTGTAAAATTGCTGCTTTGAAACAACAATAAAAGATAAGAGAAACCAGAATGGAAACCATCTTTTAAAATAAAAATTCCATCCATTTGCTGAAGTGAGACTCGTAGTTTTCCTTGTACCTTTTCCAGTCCAATTTTAAAAATCCTCAGGGATATTAAGTAACAAATTAGACATGAGCTTCCAATATCTTGTGCTTGTGAAAGAAAGGTCAATGTGGTTTTGGGTTGCATTCACCAGGCACCCTATCATCCTGTATTGGAGAAGGAAGCTAATAATCTTTCTTTATGTGGTTTTAGGATGCAAAACATGCTCTTGCAATGCTGTGTTCAGTTATGGGCATCTTATTACCAGAAAGATATTGACAGATCATAAAAGCACAAGGGCTCAGGTCATTTTCATTTGTCACATGGTGTGACATTCCACCCTTCTCCTTCTCCCAAGAGGAAAAAAAAAACATAACAAATTTTGACTCCAGAAATATTCTGATTTATTTATTAGTAAGTTATGGTAATAAATGCATTGTTCTGATATTATATTATGCAAATTTAAGTCACCTGCCAGTCTTGTGAGAACAATTCTGAATCATTGCCATGTATAAAATTGCAGGATACTATGCTTGAAGGTCCAAACAAGAGGTCTAAGATGATATTGCTGTATATTTCCTGCACCAGAATGGTAAAATAATTTAGGTGTCCACACACAGATTCGAAAGTTGTTGGCATCTAGAAGCCTTTCCATGATTCCAGGAACTCTTGGCACGCCCTTTAAAATATGAAGACTTTTTTTCCTATTCTTATCGCAGGAACTATTATTTTAAACATTTAGAAACCTGTAAGTATTCTTAAGCTAATCACAATTGTGTCCTTTGTAGAGTATTATTAAAGTTTCTAAATTAGTAATGTATAACAATCTTTTGTGATTTTATGGATATTTTAATTTTGTTTCATAACTCAATGCCCAAAGAATACATTTCTTATTTTTTAAATTATGGAGCAGATAGTTCAGTAAGACTTTTCTCATTAATTTTCTTTGAAAAGCTTACGCAATTCTTTGGAGTTTCTTCAGCTTCTCACCAAAGGAGGAACAGATTTCTAAAAGCAGCACAGTGGGCTTTAGTCTGAATTTAAAAGTATTCTTTCTGAATCTCTGATGCATAGGGCTTCAGATATGCTTCCAATTATGTCATAAGAAGAAAGAACACAATAAATATTTATTCATGTCTCAAGGGAGACTGTCACCTGGAAAAGGACACAATCCTGGCCAGAGTGGGGAGTCCTTTTGGCACTGTGATCTCAGTCACACCACAGGCAGCTGGAGCCTGTGGGCAGCAGCCACCAGTTCTGCTGGGCTCAGGCAGCCCCTTACCCTTGTAAATAAATTTCTTATTTATAAATAAGCATGGCTCAAGTTGCTTGTGAACTTTATTTGAAGACTGACTCATATAACATCCTGTGTTGCATATAATGTACAATTACTGAGGTAAGGCATGATCTGCAAGTAGATTCTGATATCCATCCTTACACAATACTGTGCACAGAGCTGTACGCACACGTACAATGTCCATGCACACAGACACATCAGCACAAACACATTAATACACAAATATATGGTACTAATGAGACAACAGACAGCAGAAGACTTCAGGAAGGTACACGGGTGATTCCTGCAGAACAGGATGGATCAGAGTGGGGATATATTCTCTCTGTCTCTCTGTCTCTGTCTCTTTCCCCTTTGCCCCACAGCCCATCAAAGTTCATGCCATAACATGAGAAATTCAATCTACACAGACAGGCACACTGTGTATAAGATGGATAGGAATACGTTTTGTGTACAACAGGAAAAGCTACTGAGGGAATGAAAACCTGTGACTCCTGTTGTGTGGCTCAGGCCTGGTAAACATCATGGTTTCATTAGTTGGTCAAATATCTGGATTTCTGTGTGACTGTGGTTACGGTGCCTGGCTCTGGAGCTGTCTGAGGAGATCACTGCAGCAATTCCTGTCCTTTGATGAAAATACAAGGTTGTAAAAGTAAAGTCCTGAAATACAGATGCACAAGGCCTGCAAACATTGTGGAAAGGCAGAAAGTGCACTTTGGGTCCTCTATTCTGGAATGAAATTCTTCCTTATGTCTCAAACCCACCATTTCATTGACAAAATCTGTAGTTTGGTAATTAAAATATTGTCAGGACTTTGGAAAACTGCTCAAAGCCTAACTTGGCATTTTCATGTCATTTTTCAGTCACATTTACTGCCCCAGGGAGATTAACTTTACAGTATACGATTCTATTTACTGTGAGGATGGTTAGCCACTGTAACAGGTTGTCCAGAGGATCTGTGGATGCCTCAGCCCTGGAAGCATTCAAGGCCAGGGTGCTTGAGACTTGGAGCAAACTGGTCTGGTGAAAGATGTCCAAGCTCATGGCAGAAGCGTTGGAACTAGATGATCTTTGAGGTTCCTCCCAACTCAAGCCATTCTACTATCCCATCTTGAGTTAACTCTTCCTTGGAAACAATGCAACACCATATTTATGTTAATTTCTACTTAAAACCTCACAGATTTCAGTTTCTGCAATCTGGACTTCTGAATCTGGAATTCTGCAATTTTATGAAAGTCTGAATGGACTTACAAAGAAAAAAATCAGAGACATCCACTGACCTTTAATTTTTGTTCTATATAGATGCTTGTTCTGGTTTCAAAGACAACGTTTGATTTCAAGGGTAGTCAAAGGATATTCAAAATCTTTAAACTTCTTGACTACAATAATCAGCCTGGAGGATGAGCAAGTAAAAAAGGAGAAGAGAAAAAAATAGTTGTTTCCCCCATAGGTTGTTCCTCTGAGGAATAAAAACCAAAGGTGTGGTTATTAAATGTTTTGAGTAGATGACTCCCAAAGCACAAAGGTGCCTGCACTGCTGAATACACACCCCAGAGTGGTGTCCCAACCAGCAACACTGTCATATCATTAGCCCATCCTACAAAATACATCACAGACAACACTTACTGCAAATAAGGTATAACAATATAACTTTGGCTTCCGTTTCCCTCTCTCTCCCTTGGAAGTTTGTGGAAGGATGCACTGCTTCTGGCTAACAAATGGTGGAGCTCTTGCTTTGAGAAATGGGGATGATAATTTCGCTGCTCCCAGCCTGATGCAGAAAGAGGAGCTGGCAAGACACGTACCTGTGTTAAACTGCAGAACTGCTGAAGGACCAGTTCTGTCTGTTAGACAGATGCCAGTAGAGAATGGAAATGCATTATAGCTAAAAAGACTTTTTTTTTTTTTTTTTTTTTTTTTTTTTTTTTTTTTTTTTTAAGAGTAGCTACCTCGGAGATGGTGGCTAGAAGATGCTCCTGATTCAGCAATCTTCATTTTCTGAAAGTGGCATAAACTAAGAGTTAAACACAGCTCACTTGATTTTCTTTTTTTATTTAAGAATTTTGTTTATGTATAGCAATTAAAGTTTGATTATTTAAGACAAATCCATTTTATATTTTAGTATTAATTCCTAGGAGGTAAAGAAAAAATAGGCTGTAGATTTTCTAACACACTTTTTGTAATATTTTCAACACAACAATTCAGATCACTCATTAGAACTTTGCAAAACTATGTCAGAAAAAAATTGTACAAATAATACCTTTTATAGAAGTCTTCCATCATTCAAACCAGACTTTTTAGATTTCCTAGAATTTCTTTTTGTACAAATCTTTATTTGGTTACTTTTCATAGATATATTCCTAAGAAAGAGAATGTGGTTTTTTTCATTTCAAATGACACACAATCACTGGACTAAAAATATTAAAAAATAATTTGTCCCACACAGACAGTGTTTTGGAACACAGGAAATGTAGTTTAATGTGACTGCTAGAGGTATTTTTTTTTCTTTAAACATAATGTTGCTAATACATATATTTGTGGGAAATACATGTGTGTGCTCAGCTTTACATGTATATCCAGTTACATCTTCTGATGTAGGAAAATACCCCAGATCAGTCTTTTTGCCCTGTCATTGCAATACATACATAAAAACGTGAGCCTGTGTTATGCTGTCAGTGTCACAGCCCAACTACTGGCTTGTTCCACCCCAGCTGCTGACAGTCTTATAGATTTGGGGCCAAAATATCCTTCATATGCTTGTAAGTGATGCTTGGGATATAAAACCACCATGCAACAGTAAGACACTAATTATGTGGCAGATTAGAGTATCCCAGCCTTTGTGTTGCATAGTGTGCTTGATAAATTGTCCGCAAATTGTTCTGCAGAGCAGAAACCCAAAACAAAATAGAAACCACACACACCCTCAAATCCAGCCTTTCAACTTGCAAGAAAACTCCAAACAATATGAAGTATTTCAGCACAATTTGGTTTGGAGCAACTATATGGATGCTGGATAGCCAGGAAAGCTTCCCCCTCCTTTTCTTCCTTTGTCATTCTGTTTTTTCTACAGGACAGAGGGACTGCTCGTTGTCACATAATGCCTTCCTCCATTATTTCTCATCAAGAGCAATGGAAGGGGTGTTAACATTGTGTCTTCTCAGACCCTAAAGGATCTACCAACATAGCCTACTGAAAAGCCATTATATTTGAAGGAGCATTTAATTTGTGCTTTAGTCTTACTGCAGGTGTGGGGATTTTTTAAGGGCTCATTTTTAAAGGGGCTTCAAGGTTCACAACACTGCAGCCTTTGCCAGTCAGGTAACAGTTTGCACACAGTGTATCCCCCTGGAAGTGACTACCTCGGTGATTTAGCCTGACTGCTGTTCTGAAGCTGACTGGAATAGATTTACTTGTTTAGGCCTGTAATTGACTTGCCACAAAACAGTTTTTATCAATCAATGCGCTTTAATTGTTACTTTTGCAACTGTTTCCTGAAGCAAGGGGGGCGGAAAGCATTCTATAAGTGGAGTGACAGGATTTTAAAAAAATGATCAGACATTGCCAGCAACCTGGGTGGGCAAATGTAGAACTTGAAAATTATTGCTGAGTCCTTTCTAAAAAAACTGGGTAGATTCAGAATGATGCTGCCACTCGTAAACTGAACTTGTGACAAAGATTTAAAATCATATCTCATACACCAAAGCAGCATGGAAAGCATTTCAACTTCCCTTTTGCTAACCCCCCCATATCTGCAAACATAATGCTACAGCAGAATTCCCAAGTAGCAATTGCAGGCTGGTCTTAGGAGCAGCAGACACTGGGCTCTCAAGGGCTCTCCAGATTTCAGATGCTCCAAAATCTCTAATTTTTCAAAATCTTCTACTGGAGCAGACTGCACTATGGTTTTAATAACTTCTTTTGGTAAGATACTGTATTGTAGTGATAAAATGCCTCCATTAAATCTCTCATCTTTTATAAAAAATGACTGAAATGTAATTCAATATTATAACTGAAGGTGCTTAGTTGGAAGTGGATTTGGGATGTTCATTAGAGTCAGTGGCTTGGAAGGAGGCATTTAGATCCATTCCATCAGTTTCCATCTCTGCTAATGTCAGAGAAAACCAGTCTAAATAGCTGTCTAGGAAGATTTTCCCCCTGCGTTGCTGTGCTTTAAATTAGGTGATTATGAAGTTTTCAATGCAGCTAAGTGCAATGTATATTAAACTGAATATTGCATTATTATTTCTGAGACTGTGCCTGAGCTTTTGATTTCAGGCTGATGAATTATTTTTACAGTATTCTGCATATTAACTCACTTCCTACAGTGGATGCAAACGATTGAGTGATGGGACACAGCTGGTTAACTTGCCTACTGCAAGTTAACTGATACTGCAGTGTTACAAAGCAGAACAAGTAGATGTGAAAACTGTTCAACTTTTGCCAGCCCAGTATCTCTGCAAATATCTTCATGTATTTCTCACATAGGAGTTCTCAGCCAGATCCATCTGCTGATAGTTGGTGGCCAGCCCCAAAACATTTATAAGCTATTAGGGTCCACAGAAGCTTGAGACCAACAGCTACCTTGAATTGTTCAGTTCTCCTTAACAGCAGGCACTATTTCCATTTAAATTTCTGTTAAACTTCAATTTCTGTGGTTATTTTAGATTTCAGGGTAATTTTCCCTTCCTGCAATGTTGGTTTTGCAGACTCCATCCATGTCTGTTCTGCCACAATAGATGGCTGCTGCTACTAAGCTAACTAGTTTGAAGCTGGCTTAGGTTTCTTTCTACCACAGGGCACTCCCTGGCTGTCACATTCATACTGACTGCAATATATATGTTCTGATAGCTATAGACAGGCTGGCACCGTGCTATTCTTATGAGTACCAGCTATACTACTGCTAGCTAAACCAGACAAAATTTATCTTCCATTTGCCTACAGAAAAATTCATTTGTGCTCTCCTTTCACATTTCCCCTGGGAGTGTGCTGTTGGATCTCTTTATCTTCCTTTAAAATTTCTCTTTATTTGCTTTTACAGACACTTAACTTTTTTCCCCCTGTAACACTTAGGAGGAGAAAGGTAAAGCTTATGCAAAAGCTCATTCAAGGATGTTGATTTTGAAATCATCTACTTCTTGAGGGGATACCCTAGGCAAATTCCAGGAAAGTTAACCTGTCAAACCTCATTAGCTCTGCTTTTTCAACCCCTGATACATCTTCCTCTAGTCTCTTCAACATTTATTAACATAATTCTCTTCATAATTCTTTTCCTAAATAAAATATGTAGGGCTTGATCTTACAGCGAAGCAAAGTGAGTAGCATGCTCCAGCTGAAAATGCAGCCCCATACACTGCCAACAAAGAGATTAGTTGGCAAAGATTTCTACATGCAATATCAACATTGCAAAAATTTCTACATGTAATATCAACACTGAGGAGATATAAACTAGCTTCGTACATATATCTAGTCTGTTTGTTCTTTATGCTGGAAAAAAGAGTTACTGTAAATTAAGACCCTCAAAACCAGAGAATATCAAAATGTTCAGCCTGGCCTGTATAAACTTTGACACTGCGTTGCTGAAGATATTGTTATTGTACAGACTGTTTTTCAGAAACAGAACTGCATAAATAATATTTCCTATTTTCACCCTCTCAGCTACTCTGCGTCTTTGTAACCAACATCATAGAGCACTCCTTTTTACTTGTTTCTCATAAGGTCTCTTGCAAATAAATATTCACAGATAGTGAAAATAAAAGACAAGGGATTTGTCTATGCAAGTAAAGAATATTACGAAACCTCATGAATGCTTTCATTCCCAAGATGAACGAAAAATTTTTGACCAATGCTCATGGGTTCTCCTTGAAAAGTGAACCTCAGACATTCTTTACTCTTCACTAAGGTCTGTTGAACAATGAGTGAACTTTACAGAATTTATCTTTATTTAGCTGATCTGTTGTAAAGACTAAAACATACATTTTATACATATTGAACTTCTGGTTAATTATTTTTTACATGCATTAGCACTAGTTAAATTAATCCACATTAAGTGACAGTGATGTTAACACTGTCCTGATTTAGTGGCAGTTATTATCATTCAGTATGTCTAGGTAGTGTTCCTAGGAGAAATCCTAGGACAACATATGCTTGCAACAGCAATGGGCAGTTAAATACATTGTACTACAATTATATTTTATATACGTGTGGAGAACTTTTCATCAAAACACTGCATTATGATTGAATACTGAATCATGTTCCTGCCAACAAGTGATGCATCAAATCAGTATGATTACAGTCAGGATTGAATCAGGAAATGAACTGTCAGAATCAATTGATGGTTATCCTGCTTTCGGAAATTTGTAGTTGCATCAGTCAGACATGGACTTGAGAGTGTGGGCCAATAAATGTGAATGAGCTTCAGAAAGTAAAAGAATCACAGATCTGAAACTAAACACAATCTCAGAAATATTGTATGATTTACTTTAATATAAGCTGATTTTAAATGCATTTTTAGATTAATAAATCCATAATGTAAATTACCAGCATAGAAATGGGAAAAGAAACACAGCAGAAAATTAATAGATCTTACTTCTCAAATCATTGCAAATAGAGATGGGTTCCATGCTTCTTCCCAATGCAAGGTCTAATGATCCCAAATCCTGTTAAGGTCTAAATATTCAGGTAGTTGCCAGAAGTCTATGTAAAGCCTAATTCTAATTCTAATAAGAATTAGAATACTGCCAGGAAATGTCAGAAAGCCTCAACGATTCAAGGTATTATAGATTTTTTAACACAAGGAGGGAAATTAAACACCAACCATAGGGGGCCCTCCTCTCTACTCATTTGTTACAGCAGAACAGAAATACAGGAATGAGAAAGAACTTCTAGTGTGTCCTTGCAGCAACAATCTCTGCTTCCAGTCTTTGTTTCAGTCAAAGTTGTAGCTTTCTGAAGTGCAGAAAATTTCAAGCAGGCCCTTCCAGTCCCTAGAAAGGACTGCCTCTAGGATGTGCCTAGCTGGCATCCTGCTTCCTTCACCAGCCTCTCAGCCCCTGCTGTGCTGGCTCCTGTGTCAGTCCTACCCCTCTTCTCTCTGCCACATCCCACTGCACGAGAGCTTCTCCCCTGAAAAATGCTCTAGTGCAAGAGCAGGTGGGACTCTGCTCTTATATAGAAACAAAATTTAAAAACGGAGAACAAGAAAGTGAAGCAGACACTGTTCTTCAAGCTGGGTAACTCCTTTCTTTGGGAGTATGACTGGTAGGGGAGATACTGATGCATCCCCTTCCATCCAGAAGCTCAGGGGAGCCCTCACTTGCCCTTCTCCCTCTTCCATGAATTTATTTCTCCCACTCATCCTATCAGCCCTGAACTGTTAACTGGTTCCTGTTAAAGTGACTGCCTCCAGCACAGGGATTTGGTTGAGTGCCCGTGGTTGGAAGTTTTCAAGATGCAGTTGGTCAGGGTGCTAGATAAGCTCCTCTATGCTCCCCTTTCCTCTGAAAGGTTGGACTGGATGAGCTTTGAAGGTCCTTTCCAACCAGGGCTGCTCCATAATTCTGTGACTTTTCCTGGACTTAACTGAGCCAGGAGAGAGATAACTCTGAAAAGGAATTATATGGCATTCATGCATGAAAGTGAGTACTGGGTCCTAATTTGTGCCACAATAACTGAATCAGCTGTCTAATCTACATCTACCTTGCATAAATGTCATGTATAAACTCTGGAGCAAGTAATGGAAGTTCTCTCTTCTCCCCTAGATGTGACCCCACACCTAGTGGGTGACGTCACTGACTCCATCAGTCCATTTCCCTTCTCTCTATTTTGTCTCAAACAGATGTGTTCCCCCTGTCACATAGCACTGAGACCTGTGGGTGTGTGGTGCCTGTCTCAGAGTCATGAGATGTGGAGCTGAAAGGTTTCAGGGAGCAGAAGGAGCTTAGTTCATCACTAATCATTGAGCTGTTCTGCAAGAAAGAGGCTGCTACTGCATGGCTTGGCAGATCTTGTTGCTTCTTCACCTTGGCTGCTGGAAGTTGTTCAAGAGAAAGCCAGAGGGAAAGGGAGCCTCAAGCAAAGAGCTGGATGGGACAGCCGAATGTCTTAAGTACGGAAGCCACATGGTGAAGGAAGGGCATATTCTCAGAAACTGGCCCCTGCAGGTTCTTTTGGCAGTCACTTTTGGCAATCCAAGGTCTGCTGTGCAGCCACAAGTTTGATGAGGAGACAACTCCGGGAAGTAGGAGAATGATGGAGCCTGCTGTGGAAGCAGGAGCCTGCAGACATGGAAGCTGTGTCACAGACCACCTGGATGGTGTTTGTATCTAATGGTCTTATATTGATCTGAGTACCTTCAAAAAAACAATGATTTGTGAATCACTGAAGCACCAAAGTGCAAGCATTGTCCCAGGGGAAAAAAAAAATCACTACTTTTTGCACTAGACTAGGATTGAAATGATCCCCTGGTCTAAATATAATTCCTCTGCATGCCAGCAGTGTGCCCAGACCTTCATTCCATATGTCTGTAGAGCACAATCATCCACTCCCGTCAGTGTTGGGACATTGTGTCTCCCAGAAGGCAAAGCTGAATGGCAGGAGGGAATCTCATGCCCTAGCAGTTAGGACATCTTGCTGGAAGCAGGAAGTCCTGGAATTTGTTAGCTTTTCTTTTGATAGTGTGTATGTTTTATGTTAGATACCTGTTGGATAAAAAAGAAATGATTGCAGAATGTGTTGGAAGAGAGAGATCTTTACCAAGCAGCATGACATTGCTGAAAATATATGAGTGAAAGAGGAAGGTAGTAGAGGTAGCAAGTGTCCAACAGCTAATTTGAACTTTTCAGTATTGGCATCATGAATCTGTCACTTTTGGCTGTATTAAACAGTGTTACACATAGACCTTAGACCTTACACATAGACCTCCCATAGACCTTAGAATATCAGAAACAACCAGCAAAACTAATGTGTGGATCTCAAAGACTGTCTATTGGGACCAATATAACAAACTGTCAGGAAAGGGATTTAGGACCACTGTGCTTGAAGAGTATTGCCTCTCCCACTGCATATAGAATCAGGTTACTTATAAAACATGGGAAAATCCAGTGCAAAAATTAAATATTGGTGGAAATATTTACTGTCAGAGTTTCCCAGATTTGAATCATGACTGAGAGGTTTGTGTAGGGGGAAATATCTGTAAACAGACATTTCAAATAACAAAATTAACATTGCAATAGAATTGACTGACCATCACAGGAGATAGATCCTAGTCTTAAGTGTATTAGAAGTGTAGGGCCTTTTTGCACATTTTCCTGTATCCTCATAGTACAAAGTATTTACATGAGCCAAGCTAGTTAGACTAATCTATTTCTTTTTCAAAAGCAGCATCTTAATATTTTGTTCCCAAATCTTGATTTAGATGACCTGCTGAATAATCTGATACACAAATTTACTCTTTGAAGTTCACTTCCTACTATGATGAAAAAATATGTGTTGGGCTAAGTTCTTCAGCTCTCCAGTACTATGACTGGTTTACATATATCTGGTGAAATTGGGCCAATTTCTCACAAAGATTATCAGTGAACTTACAGGAGGAAAGAATAGGACCAAAGCAGAAAGAAGATAAGCATTTGCAAATCATGCCAAGGACACCAATTTTGCAAAGAGCTCTACTGACTGCAAGCAGACTTGCTGACTCCAGTTGAACTCCTGACAGCATTCCAAGGTAACCATGTGCCCAAGGCATTGCTGGACGTAAGGGTTGATCAATAAATCATCATTCAACACAACTGCCATAACATGATAAGCCTGAAGGAAGAGCACAACTCAAAAAGGAGAAAATTTAGAAGAGAAGTGCTTATTTCTTTCACTGTTTAATTGTTCAGAAGCAGTTGAAAGGTGCAGGTGTTCTATTTTGTTCTAAGAAGTAGAAGCATCCACCTCTATAGAGGATGCAAATACAGTTGTCTCAGTTGTTCAAAATTAACAATGTTGAACTTTCTACCAAAACCCCTCAAATACACGATTTCCTGGTATTATAAAAGGTGTGTGTGCATATCTGTATCTATCTCTATCTCTATCTCTATCTCTATCTCTATCTCTATCTCTATCTCTATCTCTATCTCTATATCTATATCTATATCTATCTATATATCTATATATCTCTGTGTGTGTATATATATATATATATTTATATGAAAGAGTTGGAATTTTATTGATATGGCATTTGACCACTGAGTGTGACAAGCCAACCACCTTCCTCTAATCCACAACATGAAGACAAGAATAAGCACTGTTTTTGTTAACAAGCGACTGGGGACTTATTGCTTTAAAGCATGACCAAATTACAACATTAGCCAAATGTCCATAAACATATCCATAAATATTCATGTCTGCACTTAGCTTTAAGTAGATGAAAGAAAAGTGGAATTAACTCAGCTTAGAGTGAAAAACATGTAGGGGGTTAAATCATGTTACCTGCTTGGGCTGAATGGCAGATTCTGTATCACCAGAAATGTGAGTGATGTGCACAAGTAACCAAGCCATGGGACTCCTAAATTGCTTGGTGTTGCTTGGGGTACCACCAAGATTTATAAGTGAGACATCCTCTGCACATTTCATGTTCTAGCCTGATTCATATAAACTAAGAAATCTGGACTTGGATGTATCCCTGCGAAGAGAGGCTTGAACCTGGCTTACACTGATCATGGAAGATCATTTAGCCATAAGTATACTGGAATAGACAGAGAGAGGGAGGGGAAATGGAGCAGAGAAGAAGGAGATACTGCCGTATTAACTCTGCCACTTCTTTGCTGAGAAAGAAAGAACTACACCATCCTCAATGCTTGGAAGAAAATCTCAGTGCCTAATTCCAGGAGAAAGGTCTTGGTTACAAACACCAGCTGGAGATAAACATCAAGAATCCTGTGAGGAATGGGACTTAACCTTCCTACCAGACAGCCTTCCTACCAAAATTGCTTCCCTCAGCAGGTCTAGCTTCTTGTGTGGCATGCTGGTTGCTGCAAATCCCATTCCCAGACTCTTTTGTTTGACTGTGTTTTCTGCAAAGAACCTGCTTCTGCCTAGTTCACAGCTGAGAGCTTCACAAGGCAAAACTGCCTGGAAGCTAAATACTGCAGCACTGAGCATCCAAGGGCCCTTGTGAATCAAGCCACAATGTATTGTTTTCAAATAGAAAATCCGAAGATACACTCCTTTGTACACTTCGAATATTGATCTGATTTCTGAAATTGAAAATGCATAACCTGTTCCTTTCAGAAGAAGTATCTGCTCATGAAATACTACATTTTCTGAATAAATGAACTGACCCCTTCTCTTCAACACCAAATTTGGGGGAAGAAGGGGATTGTTTTTGTAATTTCTGTGTCTCATTGTTTACTTGTTTACAAAGTAGATACTAAATTTCAAAGGAAATATCTAATAAAAAGAAGAACAAGGTACTCACTAATAATCCTATTCCTAATCTCCTCTCCTCTCCCAGTTAAGATTTGATGTGTCTGCTTCCGGTTGGTTTCTGGAAAGAAAATTTTTCAACTCAAACTTTTTTAACAGCAATTGTTTAACCAAGCCCAGTTCCAAGTGATTAACAGCCCTTATAATGTAGCAACAAAGCCTGTATGTTTAGAAAAAGATTATATATTTACCCACTGAGAATAAACACTGAAATATTTATGGCAAGACATAAAATCATAAGTAGCTATTGCTTGTAAATCAAAATTTAACTCTCTAGCAAAAGTAATTGCTTTCCCACTATATTTCAATTGATCAAATAATTAATAGAAGTCTTAAATATTATGGCAACACAGTATGAATTATTTGTGGATTAGTTTTTAGCCAATACTCAAAATAAAAAATGAGAAAATTCCAAATGTGCTTTACATATTATAAAATATATTTTTTTTCTCAATGTGAAAAGGAATAGAACACTTTTTTCTTCATTAACATTTCAATTCAATAAGGCCAAACATACCATGAAACCCTATGATCTACTGGATTATTTATGGAACTAAGTTTATTCTTCCTGTCTTTGTCACAAATAGTATTTTTGAATGAGAATTTCCCAGCCATTTTTAGCTGTAAGACAGAAGTTCACCTTTTTCTTTCACTGAGGTCAAATTTAGAAACTTCCATCTTATTTCATAACAAATTAACGTTTAAACCCAGGCCTAGAAGAGAGATCCTCACTGCCTAACACCAAACTTAATCTGTCCCTACTTTCTATACAAAAGACAGGGAATTGTGTTTACCACAGGAAAAAAAATGTTCTGTATTCAGGTTGTCCCCAGCCTTGGGTGCAAAGGTAAATGAGTACTATTATCTCAACTTTATGGATTTGAAATGTAAAGCTCTTGACAAAATAAAGACCAGATTCTTTGGTTACACTGAATAAACCTTGTTACATGAAAAGATACATTCTTTTTAGTGGGATTTAATGGTGAATCATTACTCATTTTGAATAAAGGGGTAATGAGTACAGCAACCATCTGTCACAATTTCACTTCCCACAGCAGGGATTAGGCATAAAATTGCATTAGCAATTTTGATATTTCACCTCATGTAATGTTCAACTCCGGGCATACCACAAAATTTTCCAGAAAGTGGCCCAGTAGTCAAAAAGTTGTTGTGTCTTTTCTTACAGAAATTTAAAATATCATGCACAAAATTAAGGTATCTGCAACTACTTTGTTATTTGATATAAGGCACACGATACTCTGTGCCTTTTCCCTTCCTATCAAATCTGTTTTCATGCAGAATGAGCTGGAAGACTGATCAGTATGACCTTCAGTGTCTGTGAAATGGGATCAAATACACTGGATTTACAGACATTCTGAAAACACACAGGATTTTAGAAGTGTTTTCATATTTTAATTATAATTCTTTTTTACACAGTCACAGTCTCTTTTCTTTTCTTTTGAGCTACAATTCATTGCAGACTAAACTAAAAAATATTAATAGAGAGCAGACATTACACCTCTAGTAATGATCTTCAGCCTCCTATTGTGGAGAAGAGGCAGGGACTAGAATAGTGAACTAGACTAAGGTCAAAGTTTTACCAGTTTCATGACATCAAATGTTGTGAATCTGAGCTTGAAATTTAAAAAAAAAAAAAAGGTGAAAAATTAATATAATTATTTCCAAACCAGAAAGACATAAGAAGGCAATTTCTTGGTATTACTTTACCTTGTTTCTCTTTCCCTCCTCTCTTCATGAGATGGTCCTTCCTGCTTTTGAGATTTACTCCTAACAGAGTAAATGCCTAACAGATCTGTTCTAACAGGCTTTGTTCTCCACCTCCACAGCTCATCCCAAGGGCAGGGCAGCCTGTAGGAGTTGTATCTGGAAAACGCACGGCTCAGGACTCAAATGAACCTTGGGGTGCTGCTCCTCCCCTTCCTTTCATTGGGTGAGACCAATTCTAGATGCCAAACAGAAGAAAGGCAGAACTGCCCTGCCTGGTTCCTAAGCAGTCTAGATAGTTGCTTCTACCCAAAAAACAGGCATCTGGAAAAGGAAGGGTTTTTTTTCCTCCAACAAGTCTAGTACTCGTTAAAAAAACAGCATTTCTTCCATGGTAGATGCTGACTTCAGAAAGAGGCAAAGTCTCAAGAAAAATCCCAAGCTTGTTAAAGCAGAAATGGGTAACATCCCTTAACTGCAGATGTAGATGAGCATCTAGTTTCTGAAGTTTCTGAAATTCTCAGTTTTAGAGAATTTGGATTTAGATTGTTCCTTTTAGAAACACGACATCTGTGAGATCTGGATTCAGGTTCAAAGCTGAGTGTTGGAATGCCAAAAGCTAAAGAGTGTCTAGGGCTTGGGCTTTGATATTGTAGACCAGAAGGGTTCTCCTGGACAGTAGCCACATGAAAGATGGTCTGTCCCATGTTATCAAGTGAGAAACCTCCCAAGCTAGTGAGTAATGTAATGAGCTTACAATCACGGGGGCTTTTGCAAAAGCAATGACCAGTATGAGGAAGAAAAAGAAAAATATGTAAAATTGTCACCTGATCCTACCAGAGATCAAAGAATTCCAGCAAAAAGCGGCTACTGTTGTGTTTTTGCACTTGTTAACTGATTGCACAAGAGGAAAGACAAAGGAGAAAAGCTTAGTCTAGGCATCTGCTTCTCTGTGAACTGTGACAAAGACATGAAGAGGCATTTACTTGTTATCATCAGCCCAGGGAGAGCCGTTCTGAGAATGGAAATGCTAATCATCAATCTCCCTGTGCATGCAATGTCTCTGTTTAATAGCTGATAGAGCGTCTCCAAAGGGGCTTTTTTTTGCTCTTTGTTTAAAATGACATATAATGGACCTGGACTTATCAGTGTCTCTAAATGCATTTTCTGTGCTTTATCCTTACTAAGGGATTTAGTCCGTTCTAATGAATATGTGCAGAATTGATTTTGAGCTTGGTATAATTTAATCCATCAATTTAACATTAAATTAATATGCGAAGGGAGTCTCTTTGTGGATGAAAAACAGAAGGGGAACATTCTTATTAATTTAAAATGGACTTGAGAAATGGAAAGAGGCTGCTGCTATTAGTATCTGCCACTGGGCTTAACCACTGGTTGGTGAGTTACCTTGTGTGAATACTGCAGCTGCTAAAGCCACGGCAGCCAAGAGATCCCTGGCACACAGAGCCTGGAGCTCAGGAGGCTGTTGTCACCTCTCCGGGAATCAAACTGCTGAGAGATGTCTTGCCAGAAACTGTGGTGGCTGAAGGGTCCTCACCATCCTCCCACCCAAAATGGTTTACTGCAGACCAGCACTCCCCAGACACTTTTTCACATGGAAGAGGAGTCCAAGCCAAAGCCATGTCCCAAGTGCTGTTAAATGTTTGTGTCTGTGATCAGATTCCACAGTTGACTCCTAGTTCTTGAATTTGACAAATTCTGAATAGGAAAAGATATCTGGAACAGGACATTGTTCAGCATCATCAACCAGCACAATTTTAAACAATGCTTTTAATTCACCTATGGTGATCTAACAGAACTCACAAAGACAGCACATAGCAACAACTAAAGTATAAAAATTAATGATATAATTTTTAGGAAGAAGATGCAAGAAGGGCACTGAGACCTGGAGCAAATTTGTTCAGAGCAGCATACTTTTAAAAAATGTTTATCAAAGGAACATTTTAACCACTGCCTTATTTTCCTTTGGATAAGGTCAAACTTACAGGCCTGTTAACTGATCTATCTGGATTCTTATTTTTAAGCAGCAGTAAAATACTAGAAATGTTGGAGGACTGGGATGAAGCTGTCTTTCAGTTACTGCTGGGAATAACCCAGGAGGTTTCTTAGTTTTGCCTTCTTAGCAACTCTTGGGAGCCATGTGGTCAAGACTTGCTGAGCCTGAGTGTAGTTTTCAAAGTTGCTGCTAGAATCCTTTGGAATTATGGATAGAGAATAAAATTTTTGACCGTCATTATATGAGATGACTATATCATCTGCCTCTTGCTTTTAGGAGCACAGGTTCCCAAGAGCAGGAAGGTGGCAACAAAAGCTGATTCAGGAGACCCAGAAATACACCAGAGAAATGTAACAAGCTAAATCAGTGGTTTAGAACAGATTTCATGTGAAGGGAGACAAAAATAAACTAGGCTTCCTAGGTGTAGACAACAGAATATATAACAAAAAATAACAGGGAAAAATTATTGGTTTATCACATCCAAGTAACCCATTGACAACCAAACTAAGTTAGCAATAAGAATTTAAAATAAATGAAAGGTTTTTTTCATAATACACAATTACATTTTAGAATGCATTTCTGTAGGAGATCGTAGGAGATCAAACTCAGACTGAGAAACACACTAGAAAGAGTAGTGAGCTGATTTGTGAATATGAATATTTTAACCAGAGGTTAGGCTGCTCAGGTACAAATGATACTGTAGAAAAATTTAAGTTACTGTTACACTTTGTATGAGGCATCTTTTCTTTTATCACGTCATCAGAGCTTTTTTCCTTATGTGGCATCTGCTGATTTGCAGCAGAAGTATGAACACCTGATAAAGAAGGAATGCAGATTCCAGGGTGGGAAGGCACTCATAAGTAACATGAATCTTGAACAGAAAGACTGAATGGTCTTTACCTCTCTCCTAATAATATAAGGATGATTTATCTTGCAGTATTATCATTCTAACACATTAAACTGTAGAAAGACTGATTTATATCACATGAAGATTTAATCTCATTTCATCATTTTATTTTTTTAATAATATTTTTTATCATTTCATTTATTTTATTTAAGTACACATCAGTTCAGAGAACTGTCTATGAGAGAGCACCAGGGAAAGCAGAAATTGGAAAGCCAACTCGAGTGGAAGAGATACTGCCTCACCAAATAGAAAATACACATAGAAAAAATGTGAACAGCAGAACAAAGTTAATGGCCTTTGGCTCCCTTAGCTTTAGCTACATACTGAAGATGTGGTGGGTCCCTGTCAGATGGAGCACCTTCTGCTCACAGAAT
Source organism: Trochalopteron elliotii (assembly GCA_024734555.1). Taxonomy (NCBI): domain Eukaryota; kingdom Metazoa; phylum Chordata; class Aves; order Passeriformes; family Leiothrichidae; genus Trochalopteron; species Trochalopteron elliotii. The sequence goes on from JANPWX010000038.1 coordinate 6,227,295, forward strand.
ACTATAATTCACATGCAGAGTGAGGAGGAGAAAAAGAAAAGGGATCAGAAAAGAAGACTTTTCCCTGCCTACAGCTCCTGTATACAGTTCTTAACACCTTGTAAGGCACTTGTCATCAGGACTAGTCCTCCTTGGAAAGAGCAGATCCTTCATCAGGGCCACATACCCCTGGACAAGAAGCCTTGTTTCAGCAGTTTTGAGCAGAGGGCTGCAAACCACTCCCCCTTCACTCCCTGCCCATCACAGCTGGTACACACTCAACCCTGCAACTCCAGTATTTCTGGAGGTGAAACAAATGTACGAGGGTGGCAGGCCTTCATTTTTTGTGTTTTCTTCTGCAATTCCCCTCCACCAATATTCACCATGTAAGCTTAAATGTGGCGATAAGGGGAAAGATTCATCTGCCTTGCAGATTTGGCCACAATAAATGGAAGAAAAGTTTTTGGAGACCATTTACTGTTCTGAATATATTCACTAGATCCTTGCAAAAACCAGTTCATAACCTCATCACCTAGTGTGTAGTTTTGTTATTGCAAAATTGCTCTCATGTTGCAACCATTCAAGAGCTGCAAGCACCAGCACGCTCGGTTTGACCTATGACTTGCCATCATTACAGCTGCTCAGGTTGGTTTAGGTTTTGGCTTTAATCCTCACAGAGGTGGTAGTGTCTTGCCAGCAGACTTGCTAGGACAGTAAAAAATCCCAGTGTGTGCACCCTGCTCTTGTGCACTGCCCAACATCACACCATTAGCAGAGACATGCTACAGCTGGGGCACTGGAGGAAGAAATACTGCCAAGTTTCTTCTGCCTGTGTCAGAGATGGAAGAAAAGAGAGAATTTTTTATCTTTGTGAGACCTACGTCTTCTGTTTTCTGAAGATCTGTCAAGCTGACCCCTCAGAGGAAGAGGAAGATCTGGAGAAGGAAGGTGAAGATTTTGGGTTAGTTATAGGGAACAACTGGGGCCTCTGTTTGGCACCTTGGAAAAACGTCAACCAAAGCTGTGTTGGCTTGCAACATTCAAAGCTCTTTGTGCTGCTGAGGACTTTGAGCTACCTCTCATAATGGTCCAGTCCATTAAATATGAACAGTTATTTTCTCTGGCAGCCTTTGGTGCAGGGCTTTTGAATACAATATTTTGGAAATCTCAATCTCTGTGTCCTCAGGATAGCCCTAATTTCAGGAGTTTTTCTCCTTCAAATAACTCCACCAAATGCAGATTCCATGGCTTGTCTTTGCAAGTGCCTTTCACCTTGCACCGTTTGTATCCATTTGCCAGTTCTAGTCTTTTGTACAACACCTTGCAATTTTCCTTGTACAAATGTCAGGGTGATGCTTCTTGCATCAGCCTGGAATCCTTTACAAAACCTGATGCCATGTTTGTCAGCTTTCACTTCTCTGATGCTGCGGTAAATTTAAGCACAGTTTATTGCATCACAGATAGGACAATTTCATGTTTAAATTTTCGTGGACCTCTGCAGTGAGTACTGTCTACTGCTGACAACCTTTTACTAGTTATGTTATTCATTTGCCAGAAATCTTTTCCAAGTTCCTTCAGAGTAAGTGTACTTCTCTTGCATGTTTCCTGTAAAGAAAGGTTGTCACACTGTTACACTATTTTTTTTTTTTTTTGGCAATGAACACTGACGCAAAGGATATTTTTTCTTCTTGTTCCAACCTCATTTTCTGAAGGCTTTTACTGAAAGGTGATTTTCTGGTAAGCTCCCCGCTGTAGGTATTTGAAAATTTTTTGAAGTATTTTAATTTTTCATATATGTGCTATTGGTTTATTATTAATTAAATATAGTTTCTGTTAATGTTATATTTCAATCTATTTTGTCCTTTATTGGTTTGGTCACCAGAGTCAAGGCTCCATTTTCATTTGGTTGTTTGAATGTCAGATCCAGTTTTTGAAAGATTCCAGTTTAGTACCAGTAGTCCTCTTACTCTACTGGTTTTTTCATTCTAATTAGAAGTGGGAGAATTTCCTTAATAGATGGTATAACCATACCCTTATTTCCTAATAGGGGTCTTTAATAATACAGTAGTGTTTATCCTCATAACATAATATTAGAAACACCGCTATTTCTATTTTTACCTATTCTTTTTCCATGCAAGTCAGTTTTTCCACTATCTTCTCCCTGGATAAATGTTGTTTTCACAGACAGAACTGTGCAGGTAAGTTTTATGTAAGGGTCTTTAAAAGGATGACAGCATGGCATGGGAATCACAGAGATGACAAAGATTTGAAAACAACTGGAAAGAATCCCTTTTGAACTGTGAAGTTACGCAGTTCAAAATGTTCAAAGGGTAGCTGATTTTCTTTTTTTTCAGCCTTGCTGCCTGAGTTCACTGGGAGAGGAACACAGTAGCACCTCCTTGTTTTTCAGGGATAGATTGTGCTTGAAACCAGGTGACTAGAGAGACAAAGTCATAGCATGGAATTGCTAAAAGTTAAATACTTGATCTCTGGAAACATTATTTATGGATTTTTTTTTTTCCCAGAATGCCAAGAGTGAATCTGTTGAAGAATTTACCATGGAACTGTAAGACATACTGCATTTCCTGAAAGTCATAGAACATCTCCATCAGTGGCTGGGATGCTGGAACGATGGGGGCTCCATCATCTGGGCTGTGACAACACTGAGTGAAAAACACAGCAGAGAGCAATCGTGGTAACTAGGCAAGACACATGGTGGAGTTCTGCTAGGTAGACACTACCTTAGATATTACAGCCCAGCACTGACCATTATACCAAACTTATAGGTAACATTTCAAATCAGCAAGACCACATAGCCATGGAAGATTTGATACAGTGCAAGTCTCTGTGTTTCCAACTTGCTAAAAAATGTGTAGTGGATGCTAGGAAGAAAAGCAGTTGACTAACACGGCTCATCTCAAATTCTGCCTCACTATTGAGAAGAAAAAAAAAATAACCTGAGAAGATCCATGTGGTTGAAGAACTTTGTAACAAACACATAATGCCAGATGCATTATCAAGAAGCTGCCTGTCTAAGGCAGGGAAACAAAGGCGCCTATGACTCCACTGGATTTGACCTCAATAACAGCCAGAGCTTGGGAGAGTTGCTGAAAGCTGGCTGACACAGCAACCCAATCAGAAACATCACGGGCTATTCAGCACAGCCACGAGGCTTTCAGTGGCTTCCAGTGACACTTGAACCTTTGCAGCGTGGTGCCACAGGTAAGAGACTGTGACACCAGAGAGCCACTGACGGAGCAGTGTCAGCTCCCTCCCTGCCCAGCAGTAAAATAAAAAGGAGTGATTCAACTTTGTTCAGCCTGGATGGTCTAGTGGAAAGTGTTCCTCCCCATGATATGGGGAGGTTGGAACTAGATGACCCTTAAGCTCCCTTCTGACCCAAACCATTCTATGATTCTAAATGTCCTCACAGACTGTCCCTAAAAGCCTCTTTTCCCTTGGTTTAAACTGTCAATGAGCTATCTTAAAGGATGCACGTGGTAACACAGGTGACACATGTACCAGCAAAATAAATCTAGAGCTCAGTCTTTTCTGTGGGAGGGGGTGAGAAAGGCTTGCTTGGGGCCATGGTTTGAGTGGTGCACAGAGGGTTTCCTGTGTTGGGGGGAGAATAAGTTCATAGTATGCTATAAATTGTTGAAGAGAGTAGCTGTTCAGGGAAGGAACCTGGATTTGAATGCAGATGAGAAATTGTTTATAGCCCCAAAGTGTAAGATTAGCTAAAAATATTAGGGGTTTTGTAGTCCCATGCTTTATTAAGCTTTTAAAATACATGTAGGTTTTTAATTCTCTTCTGCATCCAGAAAGGCTAGAAACAACCATCTTCATTTTCTTCTCTCCTGGAAAGAAGGGAAGATCCTATATGCCTTTGCAGTCTCTGTAAGCTGGGGAAGCTTTAAAACTTAAGCTGTAATGGACCAAAAAAGAAAATCACAAGTTGGCAATGCTGACCTTTGATCTAGGAGCACCATGATCTACACAGATTTCCTCCTGACCTTACCGTAAATAATTTAGCCAGACAGGCTAAACCTGGCAGAAAATTGACAGGTCACTGAGAGAGTCGTCCACACTGTGGACAACTACACAAGATAGCTCTATTAACATTTATTTCAGACTCTTTTTAAACATTATGTAGGTGTTTTGCCCTCCACAACTCCTATTAGAGGGCTGTTCCAGAACCTTGCTTCTCTGGTACTTAGAAATCTTTTTCTAATTTCCAGTCTAATTTTATTCATGACTGGTTTATACTAATTTGTTCTTTGCTAACATTGTCTTTTTCTTAAATAGCTCATTTCCTTCTGTGGCACATATCCACCTGCTGAGTTTATACAGTACAATCTTAACTCCTCTTGCCTTTCATTTTTCCAGGCTAAACAAGACAACTTCTTTTATATTTCCTCTTGTACTGTAGGCTGCCTGCTCACTTTATGATCTTTCTTGATCTTTTCTGCACTTTTGCATGTTTAAGTGATTCCTTTTTTCACCTTTAAATTTTTTTTTCCCAGTGAGTGGCCTGAAATATGTATAATAATTTGTGGAGGATCTCACCAGGGCCTTATATCATACATTTGTATTTAAATTTGTATTTTAAAAATATTTAGCTTGGCAAATTACCTTTTTTCATTCTTTTCCTGTTCATCTCATAATGTTGTAAATCCTAGTTTTGAATACTACACCTAAGTCTAAGTCCCCTAAAATTATGAAGCCATATTCTGACAATATAGTGCTATCCTTGAAAGTAGCTCCATTCTAAAAATCTGCTGTAGAAGCATCACTTTGTGCACTTGTGTGGTTACAGAGCTAGATATATACCCTGGTGAAAAAATATGGAAACTTAAACTATTAATCTATTTGGAATGTCTTTGATAGTTCATCTTTAATGTATATCCTTTGATTCTGGTTGCAAAACCAAGCATTAGTAGATAACATGAATTAAAAGAATGAAGAGAAGTGATTTGGCTTGGTCTTTATACTAACTGATTGGAGAAAGGTGAACTAAACAAAGATGAGTTAACTTTTAAAAGATTAGGAGAAAAATGTTTTAAAATCCCATTAACATGAACACAAATGTCTCCTATGTCATATAATGCATTGATGCCACTGAATTTTTTTATGGACACAATCTCTTTTCAAAATTATCCTTTGGCCAGAATTTTTGATAATCATCACCCTTTAATGGAGTCTTCAATATTCACTCTATACTAAAATGCATAAAAAACATAGCTAGTATTACATGAAATCTTGTTTTATTTCAGTAAACAACTAGGTCTTTCTCTTTTTTCAAGATTTTTGTCTGAAATGGCATAACACAAGACGTTTGAGCCAAATAGGTTTAGTAAAGCAGTGTTTTTGGAAAAAAAATGGGGAAAAAGGCTAGAGCATTGCGAAATAAGAGGAACAGTAAAACAAACAATTCATTCCATCAAGTATTTAAAATCTAAAGCACTTTCTTTTTTTTATTGAAGAAATAGCACAAAGGGATGTAAGGGATGATGGTTCTAATGCTTCCTGTGCTTAGGAAGACTCATAAACTGTAAAAATGTAACTCTCATTAGTATATAAGGACTTTGAAGGAGAGGAAAAGAGGATAGCTGATTAATATCCATAAAGGCAACCACATCTCAGGTATCACTTTCTTTTCTAAGCTAGCCTTTATTTCTAGATTTTGATTTTGGTTTGGGTTTTTTTTTTTTTTGAGAGCCAGAGGACAGGGTGTTATTGACCTCTTTAAAGTTTTAAACTTTTTAAAGTCTTTTTTTCAACAGATGTACTGTCACCTTAAAGGGAATTAAAATAGTCTCTCTATCTGTAACTGGATTTTAAAATCTGTAGGTGACCAGAAGCCTGACTAATCTAATACAGCATCAAAACTAGACACCCTTGTGAAAGTTTAGTACTTGGAACATGTACAAATGACTGGTTTTGCAAGCACCTCCTGGTACCAATATTACTGGTGTTGAGCTGTGCTTGGTGGTCTGCCTAAGAAAGGATGAGTTCAGACAGTGTAAGCCCACACTGCCAGGGGTCTTTGCACATGTTAACCTAATTATACTGCCACACTGTCATGCAGAGAATGTGGGCTCTAGGAGATTTTACCTAATGATGAATAAGACATGGGAAGTTATATAAGTGAGTATTTCCTGAGTCAATGGAAAGAGAGACTGTTTTCTATGTGCAGTGTGTGACAGCTTAGATTCACCTATGAAAATTGTGAGGACACTGATCATCTGCCACAAATGAAACTCAGCAGCAGCTCTGGGAAAATCTGTTTATATGGAGTCAGTGAGAAGACTCAATATAAAGGATTTCCCCTGCTGTCCTGAGGTGCTGCCCACTCAAAAAAGCCATCTTCATGGAATGACAACCCAGAGACTAAAGTGGCATGTTCATAGGGGTGCTTTTGCCGGCTAGCAGTTCCCCAGGCCAATTTATAGCAGTTTGTGGGTCCTCCAATTAGCTGGTTGAAGCATGGATGAGGATTGGAAATGGAGAAGTGGGTCCTGGCTTGGGTAGGTAAAGGTATTTATTGCAGAGGAAAGCACGTGCTCGGGAGCCAGAGCCGGAACAGCTCAGAAGGTGTGCCCGGGCTCCTTAAGTACCCAGGGGATGAGCCTGGGCAGGAAAAGAACTTCGGACCAATGGGGGAAAGGGAAGGGGTGGGGTTACATCAGGGGGAAACCACAGGGGTCATCAGGGGTAGGGGGATGAAAGGGACACCAAGTACAGACAAATAACAAAATACAAATACAAATTCAAAAACCTTAAACATGCACTGCAACAAGAGACCACATGTTCAGAGATTCATATAAGAGCCTGGATCAGGCTCCTGAGCAGGATCCTGAGCAGGATTTATTTAAACAAGACAAAGTCTGTCACTGAATCACTTCAATTCTGTCTTCCTAAAGCTTATGACTGGCAGGACATTGGCTGTGATTACAGCATGGTAAATTAAATGGTCAGATAACCTTCTTTGAAGCCCAGAAGACTCCAGGGTAAAATGTTCTCATTGTAAAGCAGTTCTACCTCATTAAGTCATGAAATTCCTCCAATAATAAGAAAGAATATCCCACCCTGGTGTTAAGGAGTGCTGTTCAGTAACTGAGAGCCATCTGGATCCACATTTCTGTGCTGAAATGGACAAGCAATCACCATGGCTCTTCACAGAAAAAACAGGATTACTTTATTTGGCTTGGAGGGAGAATGTCACTGCTCTGTATTCTCTCCCCCAGTGCGTACCTTCCTAGAACCCTGCCTAAAAGGCAACTGACTTGTCTCACAGCCATGATAAGTAGCCAACATGGCAGCCTCAAGCCTGTGAGAATCAAACCCGCTTCTGTGTAGGCTTCATCATCACAGAAGTGAGGTACTGTGGTGAACACTGACATACTGAAAGATATCGTTCATAGTAGCCCTGCAACTATTGAAGGACTGTATGTCTGTATCTCTATAGAAGAAGAGAATTTGCCACCCCAGGAATTTTAGTATTGATTCTCAGTGTCACTAGAAGACTGAATCACAAGTACCTGGACTGGGAATATCTACTCCCGCAAAGTCACAATGTCACTTTTCCTTGTCTCTGCAATTATATTTCAACACTCAGTTTTCTAACACTGTGAAGAAAGACTGTCAAGGATACAATAACAATTTACCTTCACTTTAGTGTCTTATTTTTTTATATTTGATGAAATAGGACAAACCGACCTGTTTGAGACATGAGCTACATAACACTGGGAAGTCTTTTCAGTCTGAATCTGGGGTTAACAGGGTCTGGACCTGTTAGCCTAGAGGAGGTTCCATCAATGTATGTCTGCCTTCCAAGCAGGCTTTGCCCCCATCAGCCCTGTTTCCAATTGAGTCTCAATGGAGACAAAGAGTCATCTAAATGCTGTTGCTGTATGATCTATGTCTGCAAACCTCATGGCATGCCTGACTTTTGATCAAGTCATGCCCACAGAGCCAAACTTCTCATGCTTTTGTTGTTGGGACATGCATTTGTACTGCAGCCTTCCTGCAGCAGTAGCTCAGGGAGAGGCATTTACCTGGGGTTTTTCTACAGGAATTGTCAAAATTAGGGCCAGGTGTATATGCAACCACAGGCACACAGAATGACTGGATCTTCAAGCATAAGGTCATCCACGTTCTGCTCACTGAGAGCTGCACACAAGACACTGCTTGTAGTGACAGAACAAGGGGGAGTGGTTTTCAACTGAAAGAGGGTGGATTTAGATTGCACATAAGGAAGAAAGTTTTTTGTTATGAGGATCTTGCAGCACTAGAAAAAATTTCCCAGAGAAGTCGTGGATGGCATATCCATGGAAGTGTTCATGGTCAGGTTGGATGGGGCCTTGAGCAACCTGGTCTAGCGAAAGATGTCCCTGCTCGTGGTGAAGAAGTGGGAAGCCTCTAATTTATGTTAATGGTTTTCAAGCTGTTTTTTTTCAAGCTGATATTTTCCTTTTTGCAGTAGAATTCTAATATGATGTCTTCACGTCTTCAAAAAAATATAATCATAGAATCATAGAATCATAGAATCATAGAATCATAGAATCATAGAATCATAGAATCATAGAATCATAGAATGGCTTGGGGTGGAAGCAACCTTGAAGTTCATCTAGTTCCAAACCCCTTGCCATGGCCAGGAACACCTTTCACGGGATGAGGTTGCTTAGACCCCCATCCAGCTTGGCCTTGAACACTTCCAGAGATGGGGCATACCTGTCTCTTGCAAATTTTCTCTTCAGAACCTTGTTTCAAATTCCTTTTCAAAAGTCTTCTTCTTTTCTGGAATTCTGAGGCTTGTTTGATTTATGGGATTTTGAATTTGGATATATTATGGTTACCATTACACTGTGGCCTTTTTTTGTCATGTTCATTCTCTGACTAAGCACTAAGAACAAGTCATCGCTTTGTGTCCAAAATTCAGAAGACATCATGCTCCTTACACAATTCATCCAGTTTACAGAGGAGCAAGTGAACTCATCAGTTATTTCTAGGATTTCTCTCTTTAAAATGTTCCTAACCTTCCATAACACATCAACTTTAATGACCATGCTGATAGGTTACTTGTAATATAGTCCCAGTACTAAATGATTTTAAAATGACATGGAATTAAATTCCTTAGGTGTATGATAATTAATTATATATTTAATGACTTTGCCTTATTAACTCTACACTTTAAACCTGGAATGTCACTCGTCCACAAGCTAACTTGATCTATATCCAACTAATTACAAGAGCCTACTGGCATTTCTTCTACTAGGCTGTTTAAAGTTTGTTAATCTTGGTTCATCTCTCTCACTTGCCTTAGATTTGTATAGCAATATGTTGTATTTGGGCTTAATTGTCTGTTATTTGGACTCTAATTGTCTGTTTTTATGTTTCCTAATAAAAAGGTACTTTACTGGTACTGTTTTTGAATTTTACTGATTTGGGTCTCTCTTTTTCCCATGTTTATGGCATGTATCTGGAATCAGAGAATTGTTCAGGCTGGAAAAGACCCTTAAGACCCCCACTGAGTCCAGCTGAAAACCCAGTACTGGTCCACCAATACCATGCCCCTAAGCACCAAATCTATGTCTCTTTTCAATATGTCCAGGGATGGTGACTCAAAAACTTCTCTGGGCAGCTCTTTCCAGTGTTTGATAGTTCTTTCATTGAAAAAAAAATTCCCAGTGTCCAATCTAAACCTTGCCTGGCAGAACCTGGGATCATTTTGTCTTGTTCTATCACTCATTACTTGGGAGAAGAAGCTGACCCACACCTTGCTGCAAGATTTCTGTAGCTGTAGGGAGGGATAAGGCACTGAGTCTCCTTTTCTCTAGGTTTAACAACCCCAACTCCCTTGGCCACTTCTCATAAGATGGTTGCTCCAGCCCCTTCCCCAGCTTAGCTGTTCTTTGGACACTCTTTTCTGTCATATTCTTCTTGGATGACTTCACGTGCAGAGGATATATCATCCTAAAAGTGTTTTCTTTTCCTCTGCTGGTATTTCCTGTCCACTTTCCTATAATCTTCCTAAATTTCCCCCTAGCTGTAACTGCCATGCAGTCATTCTGGTGGTTTTTTTTATTTTTTGTAGAGATGGAATTTATATGGGGAAAAAACATGTTTGTAAAAATGATGTTTTATCTGCAGGTCGTTCCTCTCCAGGTTTACTATTGTTGCTAATTTTACTACTATTTTGCTTCAGAAAGTTCCTTAAGTTCCAAGACTAAAGGCTGTTATTCACTGAAGACACTGAAATACACAGTCCATCAATAGCTCCAGGGCAATTTTTCACAAGAGGTAGTTGTCTGGAACATTCTTTTTCCTTTCTCACTTCAGATTTTTTATTTTATTTTGGCAATTACATGAAACATTACTTCATCTCTTATTATTCTCTTGCCATTCCTAATAAGCTGTGTTTTAATTTAAAACAGCAATTTACAATTCAATTAATATATAACAACACAATCCATTGTAATCACGATGCGATAAATTTGTGTTTTAAGTAATTTTTAATGCTCATAGCAGCTGGATCTGTGAAGTGTGGAAATAGCTACCATTTTTCACCATGTGCAACACTGCCTGTGCAAAGCACCACTTTTTAATTATATCACCACCAAAGCTCAATATAGGGAAAATGGAGCAACTATAATTGCAAAAGAAGAGAATTTTTGCTTATATTATACAGTTAATACAGAAAATATAAAAGTAATGCCAGTACATAATTTTAAAAACTGATATAAAGGTGAATTCCCAGATGGAATCACTATTGAAAGATGAGTTTTGGGTTAATATATTTTAAAAAGTAAAGAAATAGGATTAATTTACCTCCACCAACAAAGAAGGAAAAGATTATTACATCTGACCAGAAACTTATTTTTTAGAAATTCCAGGTAATGAATTATTAGTTAACTGGTGGATGCTTTTTGCAACTTCTTACGTGACAGACATGTACTTTTGCAAATTTCTGGATTTCAAAACTATGTAGATAAAAAGCCTCTCAAGGGCTAAGTTGATAATTTCTCTGATTTCAGTGAAATTATATTAGTTCCAATGTAATGATAAACTTTGTCTGTAGTTTAGATGTTAAATACAAACCATTAAATGTCACCTGGAAAAAGGATATAAATCCTCTTTCAAGTTCTACTGCGAAAGAGAAGGTTGGCTTCTTCAAGTAGACCCTCTCTTCTGCTCCCACCAAAGCCATTTGGACTTGCTGTGATCACAAGCCTTTGCCACTACAAAGATTAATCAGGAGGAGAGATTTTCACTCCTCTGTCAATGTTTTCACTCTTTAAACAGGACTAATTCTATTGTATTGAAAGGATTTGCATTGGTGTAATTGTAAAATCATAAAATGCTCTCACTACATTTTTTTCTCTTTTATCGAATGAAGCATTAACATAGGGGTTTTCTGTAACCCTAATTTACTTCTAAAGGAACTTCAGTACAATAGCTTTCCTTTCATTTCCCATCCCAGCAGTGAGCCCTATGTCAGTCTGCTTCTGGTCAGATGGAGAGTACTCATCAGAATTAATTCTGTGCTTGAGGCTTAAAGTTTTTGAAAATGGGAATAAAGTTGCTTTCACCAACCTATTTGATTTAGATTCCTTTTAGAACTTAAATGCTTAAAAGCTTTTTTTAAGCTTGAAAGCTTAAATTGTAGAAGAATGTTCCCAGAACTATGAAAGGTCATATATGCAAAAAAAACCCTACCCCAACCTAAAAACCACCTCAACCCAAACTGGAATAAACTGGGATATATACCCCCTCTTAAGTTACTGGATAACAAAGATATGTCTTAATTAATAGAATGCTATTATCTTCATATTTCTGCAGGTCAATAAGAAAATAAAATAAGTAATTTTAAAACAAAAAAAATTATATCATGTGTACAGAAGGGAAGTTACTGAAAATTGTCAGATTGGAAAATGTATCTATGAGTTGATTTTCCTCCAAAGAAACATTTTTGCATGGGCCATTTCAATATTAATCTTGTATAAATGCATATAAAGTAAACATCCACATTCCTTTATGACAATCATTACACTACTTGTGGAAAAATACAGTGTAAATGTAGTGTGAGGCTTTTATTATTGGAAACCTCTGTGTATCATAAAAGTCCATTTGAGTTTAGAAATTGGATGTACATTGAACAGAATCAGGACCAGGACCCCAAAAATGTTAATTTCCTACTATTCCCTATTCAAATGCAGTGATAACATCTCTGGCAATTGCACCACAGACAAAAAATATGCTGTTCTTTTATGTTATTACTGGCTTTTCAATTCTTACATTTGTCATTGATATATGTGGCATGAAAGTAAAAAATGCATACATAACATAAAGGCTGAGTAAATATACATTAAGGAGAACTAACCCATCAAGTGATTTTACCCTTATCTGCATTTGCAGGTTGGTTAGATCCATCAATGTATGTACAGCCAAACTCTGTAATTCCATTATAGAGGTAGGAGGAAGGATGTGGGAGCCTTTGAGGTGACGCCATGCATTGTACAGTAAAATCCAGCAAAGTTTCATTTTCAAGTATCTGGTGGAGAAGTGGCAAAGTATCTGCAGTAATTTTAAGGACATTTTCCAAATGTTTATTTAGATAAAAGATAGATAACAGTAAAACTATAAAACCTGCAGCCAGATAACTAGGTTTTATTAATGACCTGCCATATACCGTGGCCGGATAATTAAAGTTCTCCCTTCCTTCTAACCCCCTCCTTCCAGAGAAGGGGAGAGTGGACAAATTTATTTGATAGTTTGATAACCAGGGGACACTGGTTGAAAACTATTGATATGATCAGGGCCTATTCAATTTGCTCACGACAGACACTCCTATCTGCTAATTTCACCTGTGAATAGTTAATTATGCCCCGGATGCATATGGTCGAGCCATTAATAAAATTTGTCTGTCATAGCTTTCTGTATATTCCTTTTGTGTCATCCTCATGTGCATTTTATCTATGGGAATCTTTCCATCTTTTTTTTTTCCCTTTTAACATTGCACAAGACAGATGTTAGTGTTATTGGTATTTCAGCAAGGCTACGTTATAGATGGCACGCAGCAAGGATCAGGATTGCACTTTTAGCCTGTAAAAGACTGGGCCTGTGTACATAATGAAGTTGCTGAAGCATGAATGATAATGGAGTTCTCAACCATTTCACATTTTCAAGCTATGCTTAGGGAATTTGCTTCCAACTAAACAAATGCAAGGGAAAATGTGTTGGACTTTTTGCTTTCTTTCTTTTTGTTTGTTTATTTGCCAGGCTCATAAGGATTTTTACATATATAGGATGGCTGTTTTTACTTTATTTACTTTAAATCTGGCTCCTGTCTCTTTCTTAAGACATTTCTTTGGGTGAATGTAGGTATCAACTCCCAGATTTTCTCTCTCCAATCATCTGAATTTAATAAAGTGAATATTGTATGCCAAAGCAATTTGCTTTAATCTCTCAATGGCCTCTCAGGACTCAGGAAACTTCTAAGCTTCACATCAAATTTCCCTAATTCTGCCATTTCCTCCAGCTGGGAAAATTTTCTCCCAGTCTTCTCTACCTTATAAAGAAACTGTTTATTTCATAAGAAATAATTTGTTTATTCAGAATACTGCAGGTGAGAACAGGGTGTTTTGCCTAATGTCTCTGAATGTAAGCATCTAAGGAATAGTAACAAAACTATGAATAAGTAATCTGTCCTCAACTATTGCACACTATTTTTATCAGACTGTTTTTTTCACTGTCCAAATGTAGTCCTTTAAAGTTGTAGAGGGCTACTCTCTCCTTTGAGGTACCACTATTTTTTGCAGATAAATCCTCCTGGTTTCCTTGTCTAGCAGTTTTGTTTCTTTCCTGACCTATGCATTACAATAAAGCCTTGTGCTCTTCTTACTTGAGAAGACCAAGATGGAGAAGGTCAAGAACACAAGTCAGACCCTGGGCCTTGCTGGCCTCTTCAGCAGCAGACATCATTCCAATATTGTCAGAAAATGTTGTCATACCTCAAGAAATTTAACAGAGGATCTCCCAAATGCAGTGTGGGTTGGAACCTGGCCTCCAAATTGATTGATGAGTCTTGAAACCTTAACTTCAGCTTTACTTCTTAGGTCTTTTGGGTCCAGTCCTCAGTATGATAACTGTGATTATCATGGTGTGGTTTTCTTAACAATTCTTTCTCTCTGTTAGTCTGCACCAAGCCTGATTGAGTTTTGAATCCTACTTTCCAAAGAGCTGAGCTGGCTTCCTGCGTTTTATGTTTCATGAAATCATTCATTATGTCAAAAAAATAAATAATCTATAGATTCTTGCAACCAAGTTTTACTTTAGTGTTTTTCTCATCCCTTCTTTTAAGCTTTCTAGGAACTCTGCTTGAATGCTGGAAGCTAAATAATAAGAAGCTTGGATATTTTGCTTCTCTCACATTTTGCTTTGTTTGTTGCCCAGTCTCACTGTGTGACAGTGCTAGACAGTCTTGGTAGGTCGCTTTGTTGTAGTCTCCACAGGATGATCATCAGTGGAGGTGAGCAAATAGGGAGCTGGGGAGCAGACTTGGGAAAGCACTGTTATTTCTGAGTGTGAACAATGCTTACAGCAATGTAGCTAGAGCCAATAAGCATTAACACAGACAAAAATTATTACCTCTGGCTGGAATATTTAATGTGATTTTGGTAAAAAAAATTGCATTTAAAGTGATAAGTTTGGCAAAAGTAACCCAATTATGATGAGGACATTTCTTCCATCAATTAAATGGAAACAGTCACTTTGAAAAAAACAAACCAAAGGAAATTTAGAAAGTTTTAAAAGATTCTAATTTTCTTGAGTGGAAATCTGTATTCCTTTGCTTTTATTAGAGAATTATTGATCTCAAGGTGGGTTGCAAACATTTAATTGACATTTTTGTGTGGTCATGTTTTTGTTTAAATTTCAGATCCCTAATGGGATTTGTAACCAGTGACACTGTGAAGTTTCACCCTGAATACTGTACCAGAGTCCATTTGGGATATCTAAGAAGGTGACCTGGTCTCCATCGATCAAATTGTATTGCATGATCCCACTTCTAGGAATAAAGTCTCATACAGAAGGAGAAAAGGAAAATTCAACCATTATATATTGGGCACCACAATATAAAAAGACACTAAGTTATTAGAGAGCATCCAAAGGAGGGCAATAAAGATGGTGAAGGGCCTTGAGGGGAAGCTGTGTGAGAAGCAGCTGAGATCACTTGGTCTGTTCAGCCTGGAGGAGACTGAGGGGACACCTCACTGCAATCACAACTTCCTTGTGAGGGGAAGAGGAGGGGCAGGCACTGATCTCTTTTCTGTGGTCACCAGTGACAGAACTGGAGGGAATGGCCTGAAGTTGTGTCAGGGGAGGTTTAGGTTGGATATCAGAAAAAAGTTCTTCACTCAGAGAGTGGCTGGGCACTGGAACAGGTTCTCCAGGAAGTGGTCACAGCACCAAGCCTGACAGAGTCCAAGAAGTCAGGCACAGATTCTTGGCATCCTGTGCAAGGCCAGGAACTGGACTTCAATGATCCTTGTGGGTCCCTTCCAACTCTGGATATTCTATGATTATTTTCTATGATTCCCAGTAATTGTCCTCTACCATCCTACTAATTTCTGTGGAACTGCTTTGGTTCCTCCTGCTGTTGCTGCTGTTGTTTTGGGGAAGTTTTCTACTCAACTCCTAAATGCTCCTTATCAAGCCCTTTTGTGACATCGTATTAACATGAAAAATCCAAAATAATGAGTTGACTTGCTCAGAAATAATGACTTTGGCTTAAAAAAGTAAGAGGTTGGATGAAAGAGAAATCAGGAGTTCTCTGACACTTTAGTTTTTGCAACTCTGTGGTGAGTCAAGGACAGATTTAATTTTTTCTCCACAGTATGAAGTACAGAAATGTGCTTGTTTAAAGTTAAGGCTCACAGTGTCCCAACCTGTACAATGATGGCTCTGCATTGGGTTGAGGTCTCAAGAAAAACAGGTCTCCTGTGTCAGCTTCTCTTTATATCTGCTCATACTTTTACAAGCAGGGTAGACATAATGACGGCGAGTCACACAGAAATTTAAACTGAAGGTCAGAAAAAGAACACTGAAGTGTCCAGCTTTCTGTGGCTTTTGGCAGTTGCTGTTCTGCTAGTTTGCAAATTCAAATCCCTCTTGATTAAACACACACTCACACACCTTGATTATATTGATTTGGACCCAAACATTATGTAAACATTGGGACAACAATTCTGTGAAGTTACATGATGCTCAGGGGGCTTCGGTATTTCCTTATGGTCTCCAAGTAACCATACAGAATTTTGATATTCATCATTCCAGACTCCTGGCCCGAGCCTAAGCTAAAGGTTTTTTTGTCTTCTTTCTAAATGCTTTTCTGAAGTTGCTACTGCTTTTATATACTGTAGATGGAGGTCCTAATAGAGTGAGAATTTCCATGAGAATTAACCTGTTCTGTAAAGCATTTCTAGTTCAGAGCAGTCTTATTTGTCTAGGCAGAAATACGGGACCTTGAAGAAAGAGAAATGTAATTATGCAGCAAAACATAAACAGCTTTTGACTGAAGGTAGAATAAGTATATTTTTATTTTATTTTACCTTTTTTTTAAATTGAATAAATACAGACAGAAAGTAAGAGTGGTTGGTGTTTTAGAAGAATGAGGTGTTGATGGAGGAAGGAGTGAGACCTCTCTCCAGAAAGAGTCACAGTCATGTTTTAAGGTCTCATAAAATGAGCAGAAATCACAGACTCATACAGCCACAGGCTGTATGGTCATCATCTTCTCTGGCTGAACTCTTTAAAAGCTTGTACTGGATAAATCTCTCACTGGATAAATTTCTGGTGCAGACAAGGAGTTATATTGTGCTGGAAATTTTTGGCCAAGGATTCATCTAAACTGTCCATGTTGACAGACAAATCTAAGCTGAGTCCAAGAAGCAAAGAAGGTCATTGGTTCCTCACATCTGGTTGCCACAAAATTTCAGAGTGTTGCTACCATAAAAGCTGGTCCTTGCCTGGTTCTTTGGCATAGAGAAGAAGACCATAATCACAGCAGTCTCCTTGTGTCTGAAGCCTAAGCTAGTGGAGGTAGAACACCTCATGAAGACATATTCTATCCCTAACCGTACTAAACTTACTAATTTACACCTAATGTGGCACCTTACACAACTAGTTTACAGAGCTGAGCAATTACCTGCCTTAACTCTCATTGATCAGAAAAACATACAATGAATAACATCTTATCTGTTTTATGCAACCTTTTTTGTGGTTATCCTCTGCTTGCCAGCCTCCCTGGGATGCTCCGTAATTGTGCAGTGTTTAGTCAATCTGAGCCTGAAAACAATGATGAATGCCATTGCCTTTAATTGAGTTTCAAGACTGCACTTCAGCCCACTTTCCATGGCATCACCAAAATGCAGAGGAGGGACAGAGGATGCCCTGAGTTCAATTGGAGCCACGTGTATGAACCTCTGGTAGCTGTTCTCACAGTTATGCTCATCTGATCAACGAGATATTTTTAAACATGTATATATGTATGAGTGTGTGTATATATACATGTATATATATATATTTACCTTGTTGACACTATCAATCTGTTCAAAGTCAGTGACTGGTAATTTTTCAGTATTTCATAGTCATTCAAAACTGGATTTAATTACATCAAGCTATTTCAAAACCATCGTCCCTACCTCAATTGTGCAGTTACAAAGAACATATCTTGGAAACATTGGAAATGTTGGAGTTCTCAAGAAAAGGTTTTTGAATATTTCTTTAATGGAAAGTCATGAGTATGGAGTTAATACCAACACCCATAATAATACATGTGCAGGGAACCTGAGAGTCTTTCTTGCTTAATTGGACAGTTTCACTTCAGTAAATTGAGAGTGTGAGCAGGAAGTGCACAGAGGACAATGCACTTGAAATGTCTACAATGACGTCTTGAATCCTTAAGGCTTAGAGGTCAGTAGATGGAGATAATGAATTCATTCAACATTAGAATGGCCAGAAAAAAATATTCCAGAAAGAATATGAACTTGTTTGTATTGTAAGGAGTGTACTGTGCAAGCCTTTCCTTTTATTCTTTGGCAAAGACAACATTTACATCTTTATAATTACACAAATAACTCTGTTTTGCCTGAGGGTTTTTTTGAGGGGAGAGGGTTGTTGCTTATGTTTTGAATATGTATTAGTAAGAGAAGGACTTTTTGTAAGGTTTCTGGAAACACCTGCTCAGCACTT
The DNA here is from genome assembly GCA_024734555.1 of Trochalopteron elliotii. Classification (NCBI taxonomy): domain Eukaryota; kingdom Metazoa; phylum Chordata; class Aves; order Passeriformes; family Leiothrichidae; genus Trochalopteron; species Trochalopteron elliotii. The sequence goes on from JANPWX010000038.1 coordinate 6,245,529, forward strand.
AGCTGTTATCAAGAGACAAGTAGGAGCTGTTGAGACAGAAATATAGAACAACATAGAAAGCATTATCGTGTCATTATATGAAACAGTGGTGTACCCAGGGACAGTGTGTGCAGTTCTGGCCTTCTTCATAATAAAAAAAGGCATATTATAAAACTTAGAAAATGTGTGGAGAACAGTGACAGGAAGGGAATCTGAAATAAGAAATGATTTCTATACAAGAAGAGATTAAATAGACTCGTTCTTCAAGTTGGTGAAAGTTGGGAATGAGATACTGTAGGGAGATACTACTCCATGCTTTTCTTTGATGCTTTCTCTCTAAGCATCCAGTTAGAGACTCACAGTTAGAGACACAATGAGGGATGAAGTGGGCCTTTGATCTGAAACTCTGGAGGTGTTCTTCTTATGAGTGGAATGTCTCCTGGCACAGCCTTCCTCACATGTGGGGAGAAATGTTTGTGTGCATTCTTATAATCAGAATGAGATTACAAAGTGAGAGATCAGGTCAAAATGTGGTTGCTGTGGAAGGGGAATATTCAGTGGTACCAACTTAAGAATCCTGGAAATGTTGAGTATTTGGTAGCTGTGGAGGATACTGTGAACAATGACAATGGGCCTCCTTCCAGGATTGATTTCCATACTGTTGCCTAAGCGCAACTGCCTGTCTGTCTGTGCATCCTGCTCTATACAGGAAAGTGGTAGAGCAAACTGACAGCACCAGGACTTGCAGAACTCTTTACAATATACAGTGACCAACATTCTCAGCTACCTTACAGGGGGCTCCCTCCGCCAGCTGGGTAGACTAGAGAAACTGAAAGGAACGGCTGGCACTCCTCTGGAGAGCAGGGCTGCCATCAATCACTTGTGGAGAAGGCAGATGTTGTCTCTTAGAGGACTCCAGCAACACAAAATCTTCATCAGGCCACAAGAAAAGGCAGCCTCTCACTAGCCATGTGAGCTCCTGTGCACTCCTGTTAAAGTGGTGTTAGTCACAGGAACATGCTGAAGTACACTTGTGCCAGCAAATGTCAGCAGAACATGACTGGCTGCCAAATGCCATGACAGAAAAGGATTGGGCTAGAGGGTTGTGAGCCATGGGTGGTCCTGAAATTGAAAGGAACAGAGTAAAAGTGATCAAATAAACAGCAGTTAACACCAGCATTGGCTGAGTAATTTTAATCTGGGAAAGTCTGTGGTATCAGGCCAGAAAGATGACTGGGGACAAAGAAGGGAAATTGAATTGACAAAACAAGAAGTGTCTAGGCTATGTAGAGCTGACACTCAAAGGCATGGCATCTCAGCCTGCCTGTCTCTGTCTTACTCTGTTATCTGGTTCATGAAACCAGGCTACAGCCTATGGGGGCAGTCGGGTGTGTGGAGATCCAGTACATCTCTGCAATGCATCCTGAAAGTTCCTTCCCTTCAGGCAGACAGATCTTCCTTGCCAGGAGGCTGCCAGCTGTCCAGATAAGTCCTTCAGAGTCATTTTTGTGGGAGAGTAACCTCCAGTTTGGGTAAAGACAAAGGATGGAGTGTCAGTACTTTCCTGAGTCTCTCAGGCTGGCGCAGGGCATGTGGGCAAAGCAGGCTATGATGCAGAGCTGTGGACACTGAGCACAGCACCAAGAAGGCATGAGCATGCTGAAAGTCAGTAAATGTCCCAAAATCATGCTAGCATCTTCATCCCTGCACAGCTCATCCTCATCCTCACAGACCTTCTCCCTTCAGGAGGCTGATATTTTCTGTCTGCCCTTCCTGAGACCTCTGCGCATGGCCATGGCAGGATGCCACCCTTTCTCGTCTTTCCTCTGTACTGAGCGAAGTAGAAAGAGACAGAAAGATCTGGCATGATGCTCAGTATGTTTTTTTCTTAGCAGGGTTGTATCTCCTACAAAGAATTTGTCAACAAATGTTAAATGTAAAAAATGTTCTATCTCACTGAAATGGATCATCTCCTGAATAAAAAGTTAAGCTGAAACAAAATAATATTAATTTATGTTAAAAGCTTGAGTAATCATTCTTTACAAAATAAAATAATAAAGAAAAAATTAAAAAGAAACCAAACCCCACCTCTTTCACACAAAGCACATGAAGGCTGCTTATAAACAAGTCAAAGCATAAAATAAAACTTTCTTGTACCCATAAACACACAGTACAGTTAACATTGATTTTTATGAGGTACAATTAATAGAACAGTGATAGTTCAATAGAATATTTCTGTTGAACAAGGATCTGCTTGCAAACCATGTAGACAACCGTGTTATATTTTGAACTAAAGTAAACCCCAACAATTAGATTCTAGATATAATTGTCCTAGGAAGAGCCAAAGAGGGATTTTTTTTCCTATGAGCTGGTGTTAGGAGATTGGGATCTTCCCTTTCCCTACAAGATGTATTAACCTCTGCTGCAACTCGTTGTGCAAGTACAATTCTTCTTTTGATCCATTAGTGGAATATGCAGCAAGTAGGTCTATCTCCCTGCCAGGCTTGGCCACATTAATCCTGGCACTTGTCATTAGGCATTTACATGCAATGTTATCCATCCTCCGTGTGTTTTGCCAGACAGCAGAGGGTCAGAATACATATTTATCACTAAGGATAAGCAAATCCTTACTCTGTTGAGCACTCCTGCAGTTCAACTGTACCCCATGAGCCACATGCCTAATTTGATTCAGTGTAGGCAGACATTGCAAGTATCTTGTTGAACAAATCATACTGGTTTCTTGAGACAAATTCTGTTTCTGTTAATATTTGCAATATTGTTTTAAAGTTTCTGTTAGCAATAAGGAAAAGTGATGGTCAAAACTTTTGGATTTACATGCCTAACTTAGCAGGCAGAACTCAAAAAAGATGCCTGTCCACAGCAACCCTGGTACCAGTGGCAGCACTGGGAGGAGATTCTTAGTTGTTTTCCTTCTCTATGTTATTTCTGTAATCTAAAAATTCTCAGTTTTCTCAGTTTTCCACCACAAAATAAAGCATTTTGCATTACTCCCAAGTAACATAACTGCATTTTAAGGCAACCTAATATTTCTTTTAGCTCAAATTAAAAAAAAAAAAAAAAAGAAAATAATGAGAAGAACTGTTGCGACAGAACACGATTAAACTCATTATTTTTGAGGGCATATTTTCTGCATGAACATCATAGATGCAGAAATAACTAAAATTTAGATTCAATGAGACAGGGCATCACTGTGCACTGCTTTTTGCCTGTTTGAAAGAACATATTTGGAAGTGTTTTCAGCTCAAATCCTTCCCTTTGTAAGAACAGCTACCTTGCAGTCCATTAGTAGAATTCAGGGGGGAAAAGAGAAGAATCTCTGTAAAAATGTTAGATATTACCAAATATCTTGAGATCCAACTATGTTCTGTGCCTATGATATTTAAACAGAAGCGCTCTCATTTCTAGTAGTTACTGCATCTTGAACCCCCCTCAAAGAAGTTATTAACTTGCAAATTGAATCTTTTTGCTTATTTTGGTATTTAATTTGCTTTATGTTTTCACTACCCCTCCATTAACCAGCCATTGACTATTAGCCTGTCCATTACACTTCCCTTTGAAAACAGTGATACAACAGCAGCTTTATGTCCATTCCCAGCACTCATGTTAGAGTTTCAGTACCTATTACAGTTGTTAAAATGGTGTCAGTTATGCCTTTCCAGGAAGTGCCTCGAAATTCTAAGTGAAAATTATGCAGAGTTGCTAATTTAACGATTAAGTCCAGTAGATACAATTTTTAATGTTTTCTCTAGATAAAGTTAAAAATAAGAAAATAACTCGAAAACTTGATCAGTGTTTCTTTCCTGCTCTTAAAACAAATCCACTATTACACTTTTGATTTTTCATCAACTTTTCCAAATTCTGTTACCTGATAGAAAAGGATTTGTAACAGTTACTGGGATTTCTTTTGTCACTATTGGATAGTTAAAATTATAAATTTATGGCCTGAAACCAGATTGCAATAAAACATTAATTGATGCATTCTTAGTATATCTTTCTTCCTTGGCAAATAAATTTCCTAGTTTAAACCCTATGTTATTATTTAAATGTAACCTTTTTTTAAATTAGTTTTTTTTAAAATATTGCATTACTGATCTTGTAATTCAAAACAGCAGAACTATTTTATAACTGATCAATTATAGCTCTTGGATGGTATTTTGGACTTAATGGTATCAATTTACTTTCATGCTATCTAGCTGGAATTCTTGCTTCCAAGCCTTTCTGTTAAAATTAATTCCAGCATTAGAATGCCAGCCTTTTTCACTAGTTGCCTAATTAAAGTCCCAAATGATTTAGATTTATGCTTAATGCTTAATCTGAGTTACATAATCTGACATGTAAATGAAACTGAGTGTATATGTGCTTTAGAGACAAGGAGAGGGGCTGCTAAATCAGGCCAGGCTGAGAAACAGGGATTATTCTGGTGAAATGTCTGGTGGATAATTAGTATCTTCTGTGGCAAGATGGCACCTAAAGATCTGTGAGATTTTTGCTGCATGGTGTATGATAAATAACAAACTTTTTATTTCTTGCTATTTCCATTCACAAAGGCATGACCAAAAAAAGCTGAAACCTTTCTGGATTTCCTTTCACGTGTTTGGAAAGTAGCAATGCTTCATTGTACTCTTGGTAAAAGAAATATATAATTTTATATATTGCTTTTCTCTATTACACTTTATTGGCAGAAAACTCTGTCAAGTTTTAAAATAAGAGACAAACAAGATGCTACAATAACATTTCTAGAAGTGACCTAAGCTGCAAAATTTTTGATTATCCTTAGTTCAGTTGGCAGGTCAAAATTTGTAACATCATTTATTAGAACAGGGGATCTAGGTTAATATACTAGGTCTATGTTACTCCTACAAACTTTGTCCTGCCTGTGCTGTAATGCTGTTAGGGTTAAAGAAAATGATCATTTGGGTTTGAATAGTGTTTTTGGTTGTCAAATTACATTAAATACTTACAAGACTATCAATTTCCTATCATTTTTATTTTATTTAATTGAATATAAAAAAGCAAACATTTTTTGACCTGACCATGGGAGTAAATGGCTCTCACGGTCATGATGTGAAAAGAACTTACTCAGCTTTCAAATTAATTCTGCAATCAGTTACTGGGCAGATGCTGAGGTTTGCTGAATGTGGTGAAATCAATTTATTTGCCACGTGGAGAAATCAATTGATGCTGTAAAAGCCAAAATTTTGTACAGGTTTAAAATGGTTTCAGACAAAGCCACAGAGGAAAAATCTCACAGGGACTATTATGTTAAAAAAATTAATCACCTCTAGCTCCCAAAGCTACTGATAAGATACCAGGGAAATATTTGGGGGAACCATCAATAAGGAATGCCACAATAATGTGACTCTGTGGTAATCGTAATTTATATTTAAAGTTCAGGAAATTATTAATGAGCACTTTTATGAGTAAAATTCTTCCAAGAAAATAGCTATTACAAGCTTTTATATTTTTCATTTAAAAACTATCAGAATCGTATATCTTAATTTCTTTTCAAAATATGTAAAACTCCCACTTATGCCTTCTGATTAAGAAATAACAGCATTCAACTAAGTTAAGTAATCAAAGATAATATTGCAAAGAGCATACATACAGCTTTTTAATGAAAAGTGACTGCAATATAGATAGTAATATTTCTGATCATCCTTAATCTTCTCCAGAGAGTATTATATTGATACTAAAACCCAGAACTGAGAAAGACTTGTTCATCTTTTCAATTAAGTATTGCCCTTTAAATGATACACCCATTTCCTGCCCATTTTGTTTCAATGTTCAAATGTTTCATATTCTTCAATAGCTCAAAAGTAACTAAGAATAAGTAACTACTACAAAAAGCTATGTCAATCTAGATAGGACAAATTTTTATCTTTTCCCACCTTCTCTAAAGACCTAAGCTGAGTAAGGCAAAGTCTGGCACAAGTTACAACTTCCGTGGTCGAAAACTTTTGCTTTATTCATTTCCTTATCTCCTGGAATGAAAATAAAGACCCCAAACCACATTCATGAAAAGTTAATGAGAGTATAGTTAACATATTAAAAGGCTATAATAATGAAAACAAGCAAGCATTATATACTTAAAATACTTAATTGCTGCTATCATATCAACAAAGTCAAATGTGTGAAGGTATGGGAAAATACATGAATGCCGCAAACATTTGCTGGACTCTGAATTACAATATCATTATTGAACCGAGATTAATCTTTAATGTTATGATGGATATCACTAGAAGCTGGACAGTTTCCCCAATCTTTTTTCAAACATCAAAAACCTAGAAAGAAACTGGATACTATCGAGTATTTGGTGCTGGGCTTTGCAAGTATCAGGAACACTTTGTGTTAGTTTAACTAAAATCAGTGTACAGGAAGCAGCTGTTTCTTCTGAGCTTGCTTTGATATAGGAGTGATATTTCTGTGTAAAAAAAATTGTTGTTGGTAAAAGCTTTGCAAATAAGATTATTGAAAAACAAAAATGTCTGATCCTTCCTTAAGGAGAAATACAGACCAAACTCAACTGAAAAAAAACCAAACCAAGGTGTCCAAAGTGTAGTCTTAGTAGGCTTCATTTACATACATTTCAATTCTCCCCCCACCTGGCCATTTCTCCACAGTGCTGTCTCATCCTGTTCTTAGAAAAAATAATCAGATGCAGAAGGGGCTATTGTGGACATAGAAAAATAGTTATGAATTTAATGTACAACAATCATTGGTATATTAAGAATATTTTTAAAATATTAAAAAGCTAATAAAACCCTATGCTGAAGTTGATTCAGTCTTATATAACTAGCTGGAGGCTAATTTTAACTTTAAAAAAGTATTATTAGTCATATTTCTAATACAGGACAATAGCAATTTTCTATTCTTCACATGGAACTATATTGTATTAGTATTTTTCTTTCACAGATAAATATACTCCATTTCACAGATTAAATAGGGTTTTACATAATAGATATATTATAATAAAATAAGGCCAGAGAATTATGCAATAATGTAGGTCAGAAAGCACCTCTGGTGGCATTTGGCCCAAAGCCCTGCTCAGACCAGGGCTGACTTGGAAGGGAGATCTAGGTCTGAATTTTGGCCATGTTGTATATGGCCTTTTCTGGTTGAGTTTGGAGCGTCCCCCAAAGAAGGAAATACAATGGCCTCCCTGAGCAATAGCTTTCCGAATATCTAAATGGAATTTTCCTTCTCTCAAGCCTGTTGCCATCATTCTTTTGCTGGCCAATTCTGGCCTTCTCTGGAATGTCCCAGTACGTAGCTGAAGTCAGTGAGAGTTCCCCTCCTGTCCCTGTCTTCTGAAGAGGTTCCTTGAGACCTCATACACGTGAAGACAGAATGATTGTTTCTAACTTCCGAGTGCACGTTTCTAAACTCACAATTTGCAAGCCTCCCTCCCTTAAATACCAGGTGGCACAGAGCACTGCACTGAACTTGTGAGCCCCTAAAAGTGTGTAGAACTAAGTAAATTCCCTTTAGCCCCATATTGGTATTCTAATGATGGAGCACTCAGTAGCATGCTAAACTTTGATGGCTGTACCTCATTTTGTGTTCAATAAAAGATAACATGAGAGATCATTAGAGTAACTATGTCAGATTAAATGTATTTTCTTGTACGAAAGTCAAGTCCCTTCAGGAATCATTGCAATTTACTTTGTCTCATGGAGAACAATATTTTCCCGCTAGACCTCAACACAAAGGGCCATTACAAAATGTAATTCATATTTCATATGTTCAGAAACGTTCAGCACAAATTACAAATGGAGACTTTAGTGAAGTATTTATGTTCTGTTACCAACAAGATATGTATAAGTAATATGTGTCCCAGGGCTCCAGCCTACACCGCTTACATTTATTTGTTACAGACTGCACTTATACTTTGCAGTTAAACATAAGGTAAGTCATGTTGCTTCTTTGAAAACATAGAAAAGTGCAGCGGACAAAAACATTATTGTTTCTGAGATTTTCCAACAGCTGCAAAATGACGGAGGTGCCACGCATCACGTAACTGCTGGAACAGCGATGTTTCACCCAAACTTCAGACAGCTCTTCAGTGAACTTCCCTTCTTTCCCCCTGAAAAACCTGAGGCTGCATGAATGCATTTAGAGACTAAATTGAAGCCCTTTAGAGAGCATTCTGTAGCTTCCAGAACATGGAAACGTAATGTTTTAAGTACTAAAAAGTATACAGAGCTTGTGGTCTTTGAAACAAAAACCGTAGGTCAATAAAAAAATCCATGTGGCCAACAAAGTTTTCTTGCAGGAGGGTTTAAACACTATGGCATATATGGATAATTTTACTCTGTTAAACAGTATTCTCAAAGTGCTGTCTTCTCATAAGCCTGTAGCTATTCTCTTTTTAAAACTTTTTGTTTGATAGAAATTGATATACCTGGAAGTGATATTATGCTGGACAGAATCATGAGATTATATAGTTTTCTGTTGGGATTATTCTGCTGTTCTTTATCTACTGTGTTCTTAAATTCACAGTTTATATAGTGTTAGTAGCAGGACAGTTTGAAACTCCGTTGACATTTGAGTTCTTGAATTTCAATTTCAAACAAATTGTGACCATTGAAAATTATAGCAAGACCAAGTAGGAAAAGCAGAGTATCTAACAATTATAATTTTATATTTTCATTGCTGTGTAATTATAAATTCAAGAAAGTAGACATCTCATCCTGCAATATTAATTTTGACTCACACTCACTAGCTGTTACTGTCACAGCATTTTTCCTTCATTCAGGTGAGTCACCTATCACGGACCACATTAATGTTTCTTTTCTAAAGATAGTCAGTAGTGCAGCCAAGCAGCAGGGTGCTTCAGTCTCTAATTCTTTAATATAATGTCTAACTTTACTCTCAGACTGCACAACAGAGAGAGACAATCCCTCCCTATTCACCCTCCCACTCTGCTCTTTCCTCCCCTAAGGCAGCAGTATTGCCTGTGCATGTGTGTGCATGTAAAATTTCGCATGTTGAGGGTGTGTGCACGCACCATTTTGAAAAAAAAATTGAGAGAGTCTGGGTCAGTGTGGAGGCACAGCACAGCAGCACCGTTTGTGACTGAAATTTTGTGTTTTGTCTGAGGACAAGACCAAAATAATGTCCCTCATTTTATCTGAGCAAGGCAACAACTCTAGTGCTCCCCCATGACATATATGCCAATAATGGTAATGACTTGCTAATCTCCTATGAATCTTCCAGGAAAAAAACCCAAAACAATTAATAAGAGTGTTCAGTACTAATGAATAGGAGAACAGCAAGTTGTATTAGAAATGGAAGTATCACTAAGACTCTTCCAAGATATTATATTCACTAACTCTGTACATATTTTTGGAACAATGTGGGGAAACTGAGGAAGACAGTCAAATACAAGACCAGTAAAATATGAAATGCTCAATTAGTTTATCAAAAAGAAAACTGAAAATTTTATGAAGGCAGTGTGGTAGAAAAGAGAAAACATCCAATAGTAGAGGATTTTGTAAAATCCAGTGTATAATCATGTATTAAAAAATTCAAGTTAAAAATAGGCAAATTCAAGTTACCACAGAAAGCATTGGATTCTCCATCTTCACATGCAAAAGTTATATATTCTGTAAAAATATTCTATTGTTACATGGGAAACATCTTGGGAGAGAGTCAGCACCTTATGTTATGGAGGTGTAGGGGGAGAAACGTGATCATCACATAATCCCCTGCAGTTTTATAATTTCTGAGATTGATAGAGTTGGCAAAGCTGAAGAAGATCTCAGTTGCTTTTATGCAACTGAAGTGGGAATCTTTTAAAAAACATTACTGGTTGCATTTGTAAATTAAACATATGGGATTTACTGGAGAAAATGTAAGGAAGGTAAGAAAGAAGAGAAATAAGTGAGCAAAGAGAGGAAGAGATAGTGCTGAAGGGCACAGGTTAGAATATAAGTGAGATGTTACTAGTAAGGATCATGAATTTCTGAGTCAATCCTTTGAAATATTTTCTTGATTGAACATCAAAATTGTGGTGGAGTTATTTAGAGGATACTGGTACAAAGTCAACAGCTCCATCAATACCGAAGACTTCCGGAACACTACAGGGATAGGCAATAGAGATGGAAAAGGGTTAACAACATTGGATATTGATGTTAGGCTTTACAAAATCAGGAGGTGTTTCTTCTTGCCCAGAAGCAATGGACTGAATCTGGATCAGGTGCACAGGGAGGCTAAGAAGACTAGAGAGCCAGAGAACCCATCTTTGTGGAAAGGACACTGCAGAAGGCTGACTTGTTTATATAAGCAGATTGTAGTATAGAGGAGGCTATGATTGCAATCTATAAATATATCAAGTGTGTAAACACAGTGAGAGGAAATCACTTTTTTAATTAAAAGGCAATGTTGGCATAAGAAGAAATAGAGATAAAAAGATTGTAAATGCATTTAGGTCTGAAATTATGAGATTCCTAACCGCTATTCTAGTTCTTCCAGGGAAGTCATTGCAGTTAAAAAGACTTTGAAGTTAAACCAAATACATTTATTAAATCAGTTTTAGGATACGATTGCTTGTGATATCAAGAGCCAGGACTCAAGGAAGGTCCCAGTCCTATGTTTCACTGAACTGTATCTAAAATCTTTACCAGCACAATTATGTCTACAGGACAGCATTCATATGCACCTTTCCCTGTGTTTCTAGGAGTACAAGCATCTGCAATTATTGTGGGAAAAAATAGGTTTTTTTCCCAAGCTGGGAATAAGGATAAAAAAGAGTGCATTTATTACCAAGGGCAAGTAGTCCCTGCCATGCTTTGTGCCATGGTAGCTTATGAATGTATTTCTTTACTTTTGGAGTTTGTAGTAGCAGACATTTGTTCCGTATGAAGAAAGAGCTACAAAGTTAAGATTGAACTGGGTAGCACAAATGTGGTATCAGATGGAAACATTTCGTACAGAGGTATGTTGGCTAGGAAGGAGGAACTCTGGGGCCAGCTGTGGGTAATGATCCTGTTTCTGTATTTAGTATAGCCAGACCTGGGACACACTCTATTCTAAAGCCTGTGGAAAAGCACCAGAAGAAAAAACAGTCACAGGATTTTTTGCTTTTCACACAGTGAAGGTATTTTGAGAAGTTGTGGGGACCATGGAGTTGATATCAGCTGTGAAAAACTGCTGAGGAGGGTAAGCTCTTGGATCCAGCAAATAATGGAACAAGAAATGCAAAAGGTATGGGATCAATTCAGAAAGATCCTTAAAGAAAGCCTGAAGGATGTTTTGAAGCAATTTCAAAATGTACAGGGGACATTGTATAAATTCAGAATGAGACCATGCTAGCCCAACAGAATATCTGAGAACCTGAAGAGTTTCTAGGGGGCTATTTTAAGCTGCTTTTGAAAAACTAATTTCAAATGTGTAAGTGTAAATCATTCCAAGATCTGCCTTAATTCCAGCACCACTGATGCAGGTTCACAGTGCAAAGCACCTCATGTCATTGTCTCCAGAGACAGGCTTCTATGTGCACCTCCTGTTCTGGGCAACCAGCAAGACTCATCTGCCACACAGGGACAAAATTTCAGGGTGTACTTAGGTTTCATTTTTATCACAGCAGGCAGGATGGTGCGGTGCCCTTAACAACTATGTGTGACGAATTCATCCAAAATTCAGAATCAACTCTAGATTAATTAGAGCACTCTTGTTCTGCATCACAGAAGAAACATTGCATCGTTAATACTGACTATGATGTTATGTAGCAAGAGCAAGAAGCTGAGAGTAACGGGAAAAAATTGCATGGACCCTTTATTTTTTATTTTTTAAATTTAGTTATATGGATGTCTGTTGGGATGAATATACCCACACATGAAGACACAAAAATTGAGTGTTCTTGTCCACCAGCTTAAACACGATGACACCTTTACAATGACTTGTTTAGACATTTTAAATTATACGATTCTTCCTTTCTTGTACTGTGGGGATTTAGGATTGAAAATAAGATTTTTTTTTTTTTTAATTTAAAAAGCTAACTAGAGATGGAGTAGAATTTGTTTGTCAGTCACACAACACTGAGAAACAATTTCTGTCCAAAAGAGGCAACACAGTTCTTACACATGTAATAGCTGTCAGAGGGAGAGGATGAATTTGGTAGGGCGAACATGTGAAAAGAAACATATTTGGTTAAGGGAAAGGTATTGTCGAAAGGGAATATAGGTAGAAGGATGAAAGTTTTGGCAAAAATTAACCAAGATTCTATTCCTTGTGTTCAAGTTATTTTCCTCCTCTTTTCCTCCATTTCCTGAAGAAATAGTTAAAACAAATCTAATTAATCTTGAAGGGAGTATGGGCAAATAATTATAATATGGGGAACTGTGTGGTTTTCCCATTTGAAAACTGTTTTGGTGTTGTTTCTTCACAGGTGCCAAATCTGCAGTTTAATTTCTAGCTGAAATTTCTGGTTAAATTTTTAGCATAGTCTAAACACGTCATTGGAATCATCAGCATTTTTTTGACACAAATGATTCATTTCAGTTTGGAAATAAGGGATTAGAAAACTACCTGTGGGCAAAAATTTTGAAGAAGAAAAATAACTAGATCTTCTCTTATACCAACCATAGGCTGTTGATTGTGCGCAAAATATGTCAGGCACTATGCTACTAAAGCTGCCATCTCTGCCTTCCTCCACCTCAGCCATATGCCATGCATTCCCTTCCACACTTTTGCATGTGCAGAGCTGATCCTTTCTGCAAGCTGGTCTGCCCAAAACTTAATCAGTGATTCTGTAAGGTTTCATCTGGAACTGGCTATTCACCCGCTTCACTTTGGCAACAGTTGGTTCACACAAGTCCCTTCTCTTATTGTGGGGAGTAAAGCCAATTCTAGGTGTTATTAACTATTTCAATCACTGGGAGAAGGAATGTTTGGAAAAAGGTGAAAAGACAAATTCCTAATTTCTTCTCTTTACACCATTTCCTGTTCTAGCATAATTAGACATTTTTGTAGGGTGGTGAGAATGCCATAAACACTATACATAGTTCCACTTTGCAGGCAAGCAACATCAGTACCAAGGAGTGAGTGGAGTCATTGTCACAAGCTCACTCTTTATCACAGTGGTTTCAGACAAAGTGAAACATCTCCATATGGGGACACGGGGAAAGCAATGCCTTAAAGTAAACTGTCGGTTAATGGTTATGATGTTCTTCAGCCAAGTGCAAGCTCACATCCTTCATGTATGTATTACAGCAGGTGGTTATATAAAATGCCTCATCTTTTCCTAAACAGTGCAAATACAGCAATGCTTTTGTTTAGCACCCAAATCCAATGAATTATCCATTATTTCTGAAATGATGGTTGTAACAGGGCAAGGTGGAGAAAAATCTCTGATGTGACTTTCGGATAAATCAGTAGTAAGCTTTTTCCCTTAAAATGCCTCTTTTTTCTATGCTTCTGTTTTAGTGAAAAAGTGGCCTAATAGTGAAAAATGTCAGCCTGAAGGCAAAAAAATTAGAGGATTTAAAAAATCAATACTCCCTAAAAGATAGAAGCATATCTTGGTGTTAGGAATGACTGCAAGTATTTTCAAGGTATAATCAGAATAAGAGGATTAAAAAATAACCCAAAAAAACAAAACAAAAAAAACCCAAAAAACCAAACCCCCAAAAAACAACAACAAAAAACCCTAAAAATGGAAACCTATTCCAATGTAAAAGAGATAATGAGAAATGTAGAATATTTTCCCATTATTGCCAAGGGTAATAGTGACGAATGTAGCATTAAAAATGGTATACTGCAACAACAGAAAAATGTGTGAGGTGTTTGTATTCTTCATTTACTATCCTGTGATCATTAGACTGTGTAGATACATTTAAGAGATGGTCTAAATTGATTCCTGCTATTTTGAGTACACAGAGGATAAGAAGAGATGAGTAAGAAGCCAGCTCATCTCAATGGTCAGCATTCCAATAATTTCTTTTAGATGAAAAAAAAATTACTTGGTAGGTGTTTTTGCCAGTTTAGGTCTATGATGTGTAGTGTAATGTTTGTAAGTTATCACTTTGTTATACTAAGGAAATATTTCCCAGATTGCCTGCCACCTACTCAAAGAAAGACAACGATGCCTTAAGTTTTAGCTTTCATGTTTTGCAGATTCTGTGCTGCCCAAGGGTGTAGTTCTGAGCCTTATATTAAGTATTAGTAGGCTGTCTGCACAGAGTAGGTAGACAAAACAAATCCTTTTCCTGCTGGAGACCAAGGATGAATGCAAGTTTCAGGCCCCAAAAGCATAAACAATGGTGGACTGAAGAGAGAAACAAGAAGGATGAGACCCCACAACCTGAAGTTTCAAGTGGACAATTAACCCCAATATGCATGTAGACTAAAACTTATAAAAGTGTGAGACCTCATGACTGGTCTTGCATTTTGTGACCATTTTAAGTCCACCTTGGGTGTAGCTCTGCTCAGGCTCTTGTGCTGCCCAAGGTGACCCTTAAAGGCCTTTCAATAAACATCTACTTTCTTCTCTAGCTCTGTTCAGTCTCTGTTTCAGGTCAGCCTTCCCAAGGCATCAACAAGACTTGTGTATTCTGTGTGTGTGGTGTTTCTTCTGCATGCTCTCCCCATGCAATGTGAAATTGACCCTAGATGTCCAAAATGATTGGCTGAAACTCTTCACATGGCAGTCACAATTACCCAGAATAACTGCACAGCTCCTCACAAGAGAACGGACTTGGATCTCCCTGCTAAGACAAATACAGATGCAGTTACACTCCCAGAACTTGGGACCATATAACACAGAACTGGGGTTGATTCTCAACAAAACTATAGTCAAAAAATCAGTTTCTAGTTATGTGCCATTTATTGTGATCCTGCTTGATTTTTTTTTTGTTGGTTCCTACAGAGTGATGAGAGTAAAGATAAACATTATTGAATGAATGCAGATTCTAGTAAATGTTAATGGGGGGCCAAATCCTTTTAATGTTTTCTAATGAAGCCAATTTCAGTCACCTTGATGGGGCTATTTATTCAAGACTTGCCCCAGAATATATATATAAAAAATAGAAAATGCAACCTGACTTGAACAAGCCATTCCTATTGGGAGCAGGGAAACAGCAAAATAAGTGAAAATTCCATTATTTGAGGGAAGAAAAATAAAATCTTATGTATTACGTTTTTAAATTTAAATTACAGTTGTTATTAAAAAACATATTCCTTTAATCTGAAAATGAGTCTCTGTTCCAATAAAATGAGGGTGTGGGGTTGAAAGTATGCACTGAAAGTTTGTTTTATTGCATCATTTAATGTAAAACCTTATTGTGTGTGTCTCTTTACTTCTCATTTGTACTCTTTTCCTTGCCTTTTTTGCATAATATATTGGTAAGTAATAAGAAGCAGCACTGCAGCTACAATTTAATGGGAAACACAACTGTTTATTGAACCAGATACCCATTATTAATTTAACAACTGAATACAAACGCTTCTGGCAATCAGTGCAATAATTCTGTTTCCTTGATTACTTAGGGTTTCCCACTGGCTCCAGTGGAAGCTTAATCCAACCCACAGAGGGGAGAAGTGTTGCCTTTTAACACTTGTAAAGAAAGAACAACTACCAGCCTAATTCAGTTACTGTGCATGCACTTCCCCCGAAATCTTTTAAAGACAAGCATATTTCTCATGTGGTTTTAAGAAGACATTAAAACTAGTCTCCTTTTCATAATTTTTCTAATATTTTACAACTCAAAATCAGAAATTTGTGTAGCAAAGAGGTTACAAGTATTTCTCTTTCGCGATGAGTTATCAGAGCTCACTGTAAGTGAAAAAAATTCCCGTCTTTGTCTTGAATCTGTATTACCTACTTTTTTGAAGCGACTGTTGTATCATTCAAATTGCAGCACTGCATAATGGGCCCTGTAAAAATATGTACATTTCAAAGACATTCTGGAGGTGTTACACCACAGACTAATTTGGCCCTATGAGACTCTAGAGGGCAGTCTTGGTATAGTGAAAGAAATATATATATTACTGTCATTAGAAACCTCAATCATGTAGTGTCAGTACAAAATGTTAGTGTTAAAAATGCGCAAATATTTTTGAAGACAATTTTAACAAAGCTGTCTAATTTTAGCTGAAATATGAGTATCCTTTGATGTAAGATTATAATTCACTATAATATAATGTAATTTAAAATTCCATGTATTTTTTATATGGCTAAGTTGGATAGCTATGTGGTATAATGGATGCATTGGAGCCAAAAGGACAAGAAGATATGGTTTGCTTTTTGGTTTCAGCAAGAAGGCAAAACTACTCAATTCAGACAGTGCATTTCTATCAGCAGCATAAAACTCTACCAAAAGTCCATCAGAAGTCCTTTGCTTAAAGAGAGTAGAATAAAATCCAACACACAGTGAAGATGCAATTTTAATGTCAGTTTTTAAAAGATGTGTTTTACTTTATAAGTAATTAATCTTTATACACAAGTTTTGACTATTGTCGGCAGAAATCAAAATTGCTTGCCTTGTAAATTTTTAATTGAGCAGTTCTTAGATTAAAAAAATGCATTAGTCACTTTGACTGTGTTTAATATTTTAGAAGAAGTTGTTCTGCAAGAAAACAAATCATTGGTAATGAAAAACAATGTGCAGCTTGTAAGTACTTACTGTGCAAACTTTTGAAACATGTAACCTTTGTTTCTTTGCAAGCAAACAATATTGCAGCCTTGTTTTAAAATGGGAACTTACTTCCTGTGCAAGAATTTAATCTGGTATGATTCAAAACATCTAGAAGGGAAAAGAAAATCGTTGTTCCCATTTGATGGAGGGGCATTGCCTTCTCTGTTGGCCACAGCAGACATACTGTGAACGGGTCAGTGTAACAGGGTTAGTTCCAGCAACCAGAGGTTTGCTGGCTTGGGTCACTCACACAAGGAGGATGGAAAATGGGAAAAGGTGTTAGACAGACCACAAGCCAAGCTAAAATCCCAAAAACTGCTCAGACGTCCTTCATTCTTGAAGCATTGAAACATCCTTGATGCCTCCGTCTTTGACTCTGAAAATTTGGAGGAGCAGAGATTCTTCTGCAGCTTCTCCAGGCAGGAGGGACTTTTCTGTTCCAGCTCAGCTTGTTTATCCTCATTGTCTTTTCATGCTGAAGCAAGACTGAAATTATCTGCTTCTTGGCCCATATCACATGGTTGGTCAGCAGCAGTCTTGGGGCCTCTCTATAGACTGGGTTTGGCAGCCAAAAATATAGCTACATCCATTTAGAACACAGACAAACAAAAAGAAGTCATAGTCAAGAAAAATTACTGCCTGGTTACAGACCTGTTTTTAATCTGGCAAGTAGAACATCTGCTCAGAATATGGAAGTTAGGTTCAGTACCTGCAATGGCCGAGGAGGCTTTAAATTAACATTTTGTGCAAGATTGCTCTCCATACCTCCCTATTTTGATTGTCTGACAACCTAAATGAAAAAAAAAAATTAAAAAAAATGGTAGGACTAGTGGGAGATATAGTGAAGAGCTTAAAGAAGGACTCATTGTAGGTGTCTCCACACTAACCACAGGCAGGCTGGGATGCCCTACCTGCTAGACCAGGTAACAAATATGTGCTGAACATTTTGCCTTTTCCACAATCTCATCTCCATTTTTAAAATTTTGTATTCATCCTTGGCTTTAGCTGATGAGATGCATTAAAATTAGAATAATAATGGTTTGACCTATTGGAAACCCTGTTTTTCTTCTGTTTGACGGTGTGCCTTTCACCTCTCCCTGAAAGTATGCAAAAAACTTCTTCAAGTGTTGAGTATTTTTGCTTTGGTATTTAAATTTACAGTTCCTAGTGATAGCTACTTATGCTATTTTGCAGTCTGTCTGAAACTAAGATTTTTTTTGTGACAAATGGAAAACAAAATATATAAAAAATCAACAAAGCAACAACTCTTGTTATTCTTTGTGTACCAGACAATGCCTTCAGATTCCTATGGATGAAAAGGGCTCTTACAGAAATTCTATTCCAATATCTAACTTCTTAATTTAATTTGTTGCTGATTTTGTGCAATGCTTGATTAAGATTAAGGCCATAATCTTTAAAATAAAACCAAACTTGCAGTATTCTCTATTCTCAATTTCCTGCAAAGTTTGCTATGGCATAAACTGTTAAGTGTAAGCAACTTCATATACATTTATGGTTTTGATATAAATATATATCACATGAAGCACCTAAAGCTTTTGTTGATTTTATTGTTTTTGAAGAAGTGTTTATTAAAGACTGAGTTCTTTTATAATATAAGGATATGAAGATAATGTAGTTAGCCTTCTATGTACAAGTCTCTTCCAGTGACTAAGGAAAAAATCTGTAGGAATATTTATAATTTCCACTTAGACAACCAATAGAATTTTAAAAAAATCCAGGCAAGAAATGTGTATTTCATGAAAATTTACTTTTCTGTTAAAATTCACAGAATTATTAATAGTGCTAGTAAGCCTAAATCTCACAGACACTCAAGTAGTCAACAACTCTTATTCTAGATAAATATAAGAGACAGTAGTGTATATGGAAAGCAGTTTCCTTTCAACAAACACTCATTCTCATTATGAAAGTCTGCACTTTTAAAGAACGTTAAAACATAGCAACTTCCTTCAAAGAATAAAAATGACTACCTTACAAGGGTGATGTCCTTATCCAAACCAGAGCTACTTGCCTTATTCTCAGTTTCCAAGGCACTTTTGTGAACCACACCATGAATTTTATGTGACAGTCTCAGTAGTAGTACTATCTGAATTTCACTGTTGTGAAAATTCAAGTGGAAAAATTATAAAAACTCAGAAGTCATTTTATATTCTCTTGTGGGGAGACTGTCAGTAAAATGACTGCAACTCTCATTTTCAGTCTGAAGTGTAGACTTAGAAGTTTAGACTTTTGTTGCCTCTTACAAGCTTACTGCTGATCTTTTCCCATCAAAGTATCTTTACTGATCTTGGTGGTAGATCTGTAACAGCAAACTTACACATCAAAACCCCCTCTCCTAGACATACATGTAGTTTGCCTTAGATATACACATAATATTGAAGTTCATATAATTATTTCACACAGACACATCCTCAGTTCTTGTCCTTGCAAGCATTTAGAGCACACTAATTTCTAACGACAAACTTCATGGAAGTCTACAGGTCTCTAGGTGCCATAAATTAGTACAGATGGAAACTGAAATGCCAAAATCCTTGTCCACAGCTTATGCCTCTCCAGATATTCTCCTACCACCTGGAGAGGTATGTGGGAAGGGAAAGTACATATGCTGATAGTCCCTCAATGGGAAGAAAAATGCATTTAGATACACTGGATTAAGGATAAATAATGTGAAATAATTTAATCATATCTAAAGGAACGCATCTAAATATTTTTAAAATACGTCAGTACTGTAGTAGATCACACCATCTAACATCACTTCTGTAAAATCAGTGGTGCCCTATGAGGCAGACAGTCCCTGCTTCAGCTTCTTCTCCAATATGAAAAACAGTCCAGCAAAGTTTGCAGCAGTTGCAGATGCTTCTGCAGCTTGCTGGTTTAGCAGCCCATCCTTCCAGAGACACTGTCAGTATACCCAGGTAAGAGCAAGCAGAACTTGGCAGAACTGAGGGGCTGACTGCTGTTTGTGTGTTGTCAGAGTACCCTGAATAGTTTTAACCACAAGTGTAAATGTGTCAGCTTTTGCAAGAATTTCATCAGGCACAGCCTTGAACTCCCAAAGTTTTTTCTAGTCATTATAAAAAAACCACAAGAATGTAGATATAAATACTGTTGACTGTCTCATCTGATTGTACATCTATACTTCTCTATAAAAGACAATCCTTTTCCTTCTTCTTTCAGGGAGGAAGTAAAAGATTTTAGAGCTCTAGGCCTAAGTGAGAAATGAAAACAATATATAATGCACCTGACTTCTATTACACATGCACCTGGGTACCAACATGGGCTGAAAAAATGGGTGCTCTTAGGCAAGGTCATTTCCTCAGCTGGATGTGTTGACAGCTTGTGCTGAGGCAATGAGTCCAGGATTTTCCCTCCTGAGTGGAATAACTAACAAATAGCTACAGCTGAAGATATTCCAGTATGAATTAAGAGAGATGTAAATCACTGTCAAATTAACAAGGTTGACAAAGTGGTTCAGAAGTTCAGCAACGCTCTCTGAAAGTGTGAAAGCATAACGTGGAGAATACAAATGAAATCTGCAGGACTCCTCTAAGGGTCATTAATCTTCATACAATACTAAACCTCTACCCAAATTGTGTTTACAAAAACTGCAAACAGACATTGGTTTTGATCAACAGAAAACCTCAATAATATTTAAATATGCTTCTCTTTTAGCTGCTGGGGCAAGGGCACCCAACAGCCATTTGAGGAGCATTTGAGCCTGGGCAAATGAGAAATGCTAGATCTCATGTGCAAGGGTTATTATTGGAGCAAAGTTAAGAGAACTCTTGCTGGCTCATTTCTGTACAAGCAAAGTCTGAGCTGGCAAAGGCCTAAGGAACAATCAAGTGTGTCTGATAATGATTAATTGGGAAGGAGTGGTAATTCTTCTATCATGAACATGCTAGAGGATTAGGTGTCTTGCTCTTCCCTGTCAGGATGGAAGATTATTTGCGGTTGAAAAGACTTGAGTGCTAGCAAGGTCAGCATTATTACTTTTGTTAATCTTGATGTGGTGTGATGTTTCTTATTTAATGCTTGTTATTTGTATATCTTTATGCTGTGTAAGAAAGAACTGCTGCCTTACCTTCCAATTACAGTGTGTGACTGAGATAATGTGAGCGGGACGACGGGAGTGGGAGTATGGCAGCACTGATGAGTTCTTTCTTTCTGCCTTCTGCTACTAAGCAGTTGTCATCTTGTTTATTCTCTAAAATTACTAATTGCCCCACTGCAATCACATAAAAGCCAAATGAAAACACCACCCAAGCACTTCAACAATTTTCCTTTGCTGGTGCATTCAGCAGATGTGTGAGTTAGGGCTTAAGGTATTTTTGGGTTCTGAACTCCTTGGATCCTGTGCCTCCAAAGAAGGGGTATTTTTAGAGCCACTGGCAGATGATGATCATCCGCAGGCATTTACCTGTAACCATCACTGTTGACAAGCCTGTAATACCTCACAATGTTCTGGTCCAAACAGAAAGTGGACCACACAAAGTGATCCATTTCGTTCACTTTACAAACAACAGAAACATCACAACAAAGCTCTAAGCCCTTTTATTAAGGGGAAGTAACTCATACGTTGTATCCATAATGGGTGATATATCTCCTGTCTAAGTGAACTAAAATGTCTGGACAGCAAGAAGTGGTGTAGCCCATACGAAATAGTAGATCTGTGAAGAAATTCCATTAATAAATTATACTTTTCTAAGGGCAGTCATAAGCACAAGAACCTATTTCCTTCAATTTCATAGTTGCTCTCCCAAAATAATGGAAACCCATTGCCAACCTTTCAATAAAATCTCATCTTTTTATTTATAAGAATTTTCAAGCATGTATGCAGGAAAGCAAGTGTGCTAAGAAGTTTAAGTTTGGCTATAAATAATTAATATATTATGTGGAGAAGTTGTGACCTAGGAATTTTTAAAAGTGTATACATATATGTGTGTGTGTACACATATAATTTTTGAACCTGCCCAGAAATTAGCTTTGTTCATTGACGAATTAATCAGATTTTTAATGCACAATCAAATGCAACTGTTGAACAGTAGGAAATACACCTGTGGTTATTCCTCATGACGGTGCCACAGAGAAGCCAAAGGCCTCATATATGCAGGAATCAGCACTTCCATGGCTGCAAGGGGGAGCACAATCTGTTTGACATTCCATTAAACCAGAGCAGGAGTAGCTGATACGTTAATAAGGCTAACTGTTACAGAATTATCTTTCCTTTCATCTTTGTTTTTAATTACTACTATGGGATGGGGATCAGGGAAAACACATGTGATTCTTTCTGTTCTATCTTGGTACCATCAGTATGATAATACCTTCTTTTAATTCTAAAGCAATTAGTTCACATGGCAAAATAAAGATAAAATCTACATCTTCTAGAGTCTTGTTCAAAGCATTTCAACTGACAACAACATCCACATAGCTGGTTTGCTTTTTTTAATTATCCTGTATTAAAATAATTTTATTTTAGTTTTTTTAATGCTGTTGTTATTTTTATCTTCACTTCTGTTATTATCAACTTTGCTCTCTTTTTAAGTCAGGACCTGTTGGGATTCTTGGTGCTTCTTTCTTTGTTTAACTGCTTTGTCGTTGTTTTCCAGCACACTCCTCAAAACCCAGATGACAGTATTTCAATAATACCTGCTGGAATTTTACATTTAATTAAAATACCCCTGTGTCAAATACACTCATAAATTTCTTGTAATTCCACTCCAGAAAGAAAATATGCAGGATCCTTTGGAACTGCCCTGATGAGTTCCCCTTCCAGAGGCTTTTAGCTCAACTGCAGGAGGCCTCTCTGTGGCAGACAGGTCCATGGAGATATCACCAACACAGAGGGATGCTGTGCTGTTCCTCTCAGTGTCTCCTTGGCTAGAAGCAGCACAGAGGAGTGCTTGGATCCCAAAAGCATGTGGTAGGGCACTGGCCTGTGGATGCCTGCCCTAATGATACCAGGGAAAGAATCATCCTGCACAACAGCTGAGGCTACTTCTGTGCCCTCTGCCACACAGCATGGTGAGATCCACCAGGCCAAGCTGGCCCATTGCTGCAGTCCCTGCCAAGATTAAGGTTTGACTAAGGTGTCTCACTCCTGGCTCTTGGTTCCCCAGTGATACAATGTGACCAAAACTACCTGAAATAAGGACTTCCCTCTCAAGCCTTGGAGACCCTCTCTTGTGTGCTTACTAGTAAATCCTTGGGTAGTGACCATGGCTGTCCAGCCCTGGGCACTTCATGTCCTGGTTAATTCCTCAGTATTCTGTCCATTGCTCCTCCCAAGGAGCTACACTGTGCTTCCCCCGCAGGTGAAGGTGAGCCTTCATGAGCTGACTGGGTGCTACATGTGACTTCTTGGCATGACTTTTAAAAGCATAGAGAAGTCAGATCACTACAGTGTGGATCCAGCTTGTGGAATGTGATCCATTCAGGTCAAACTTTTACTCTTTTACAACTATTTTGATGATCTGTGCTGCTTCCAAGATCTCTAATTGACTTATTAGGATCATAGAGAGGCTGCTCACAATAATCTTTGAAAGGTCATGATGATCAGAGGATGTGCCTGAGGACTGGAAGAAATCAAGTATCACTGCATTTTTTGGGTGAGCAAGAAGCAGGACCCAGGGAACTACGAGCCTGTCAGTAGTTATAAGTCATATATATGTATATATATATACACAC
>JANPWX010000038.1:6269267-6282410 GCA_024734555.1 Trochalopteron elliotii
GGGAGATGGACTGAGAACTGACTGAATGGCATATTGCAAAGGGTTGTAATCAGTGGCACAGGGTCCAGTTGGAGGCCTGTCAGTAGCAGTGTCCCCCAAGGTTCAGTACTGGGCCCAGTATTTTTTCACTTGTACATCAGTGACTCAGATAAAGGGGCAGAGGCCTCCTCAGCAAGTTTCCTGATGACACAAAGCTGGGAGGAGTGGCCGGCATCCCAGAGGGCTGTGCAGCCCTTCAGAGGGACTCGACAGGGTGGAGAGATGGACAGAGAGGAAACTTCTGAAATTCAACAAAGGCAAATACAGAGTCCTGCACCTGGGGAGAAATGACCCCAGGCACCAGCACAGGCTGAGGGCTGACCTGCTGGAAAGCAGCTCTGAAGAGAAGGACCTGGAGGTCCTGGCAGACAACAAGCTGTCCATGAGCCAGCAGTGTACCCTGGTGGTCAAGAGGCCAATGGTGTCCTGGGATGAATTAGGAAGGGCATTTTCAGCAGACAAAATGAAGTCATCCTGCCCCTCTACTCAGCCCTACTGAGGGCCACGTCTGGAGTAGTGTGTCCAGTTCTGGGCTCCTCAGGACAAGAGAGACACAGAGCTCCTGGAGCAGGTCCAGAGGAGGGCAGCAAAAGTGATTAAGAGATTAGAGCGTCTCTCTTATGAGGAAAGGCTCAGGGAACGTGGCCTGTTCAGCCTCAAGACAAGATAACAGAGAGGGGACCTCACTGATGTCTAGAAGTATCTGAAGGGAGAGTCTCAAGAGGATGGAGCCAGGTTCTTGGTGGTGGCAAGCAATAAAATGGGCAGAAACCAACACACAGGATGTTTTACCTCAGTATGATGAATAACCTCTTCACTCTGAGGGTGACTGAGCACTGGAACAGATTGATGGGAGAGGGTATGGAGTCCCCCTTACTGAAGATATTCAAGAACCATCTGGAAACAATCCTAGTGTGCTAAAATGCTATGTGCTTTGAGATGGTCCTGTTGGAGCAGGGAGGTTGGACCAGACAACTCACTGTGGTCACTTCCAACCTGACCACATCTGTGATTCTGGGATTCTAAGAGATCTTTCCAACCTGCTTCACTTTTATTATCAGAAATTCCTCAATCCTGGAAAACTTTTTCTGATCAGGTTCACTATGACAACCAAACCAGAAAATTAAGGATTTTAAAGAAAAGTAATCTTCAATCTAATAAAGTAATACATTTTGTTATCAAAACCATGGATACAAAAAATACCTAGCAACATGTAGATTTTAGCAAAAATCATAGAACTAGCCTTCTGCTTAAAAAAAAAATAATATACAGATTCTTTCTTTATTTCAACAGGAAGGAAATAGGGAGAAAAGAGAAAATTTCTACTATTTCAACTTCAGAAATATGTTGCTGAGATACTTTTTGCCTTGAATGAGTTTTATTTTTCTTGACTGTGGAGTCATAGGATTTGGGGTCAACCAAGTTTCTGAAGGAAGAGAATTCCACATTAAGAAGACTCATCTTTCTCTTTGCTCAAGAAAGGCTTTTAACGCTTCTGTACTGTTGGCTATAAAATATGGAGCAAAAGGGTGGGAACCTTTAATATACTGGAGCTGAAACTAAAACCTGGACAATGAAGCATGAAATGAAGTATGCTTGATATCACAGAGAAACAGAAATAACAAATAGGTAAGACAGAGAAAGTATGTAAAAGAGCAATCTTTATGAATAAAAGGACACTGGGGTGATTGTAACTTGAAGAGGGCAAAATTAAAGACAGAATGAGTTTATGAAGAAATGGGTTACAGCAGGTGTGATCATCAGAACACTTAAGAATGTATCATAAAAATATCTTTTCTCCTCTGACCTATTTCAAAACAGATGCATGATTGGATTGCATGAAGAGTGCTTCAGAGGGGTGGGAATTTAAAGTATTGTAAAGCAATTAAAAATTACATTAATTGCACTGCTTGAGAGTACTATATACTTGCCTCTTTTGAAGGAAGGATGCTCTTATGTTTCCAGTGACAAGCTTTCTTAAGGGGAAACCATAACAACTAGAGAAACATAAAGAGTTTCTATAACCTTGTAATCACACATGTCATACACAATGTACTATTTTCCCTCTTTATAGCAGAAATGCTCAGAAATAAAGTAGATGCTTCAAATTGTGTTTTCTGTGACAGAAGTTAATTCTAAAGTAAGTATTCAATGAAAGAGAAACAGAGAAAACATTTTTACATGTCTATCATTTGTCCTTAGAGGACACAAAACAAATATGTTTTTTAAAGCTTGACACTGGTATTATTCTGTGTGGCCTGCGGCTATATGCTTTTTCCAGTTTGTAGAATTGAAGGATAAGAAAACAGCTTTGCATTAAGAGGAACACATTGTACAGGTTAATCATAACCACGCAGAAATCAAAATGCTGCCAACAAAATAATGGCGTACTAGTGCCAAGGGAGTCACCAGGATGACTGTGAGGGAAGCTGTGGGAGAATAACAACTCCTTTGCATGTGGGGAAGTATTTCAGGCATGCACTTCTAAATTAATTATTGATGTGGCTGAAACAGAAGTTTTTACTACTGTCGACAATAGCAAATACTCGTAAAAATTTAATTGGCTAAAAGTTAATTTCAGTGTTCCTCAATCATGAAATGCATTAATTGAGAAGAGCCTTTTTTAAGATGTTTAAATTTTAAAAGGAAATAAAGCAGAAAAGCAGAATCAGGGAGGGGAATTTAACAAATGTAAAAATGTTGACAGAAGTGAGAGTCATTACCTAGTCAATATTGTATCAATTAACCAAACTAACCGTAGTCCCCAATGAGAACTAAGTAAAATGGCATGATTTTCTAGTTAGTCTGACTCATTCCCATTATCCATTATGTGTGTACATTAGTGTGTACAAATCAGACAAACTAAAAGGCAGTGCCACATAAAATGTGGAAGAATTAGACAAAATAGTGTTTGTAAGAATTTTAAATGCTCTAAATCCATTAAAAAATAAATAAATCATAATTTGTACTGGTGACAGTTGCTACTTTTGAAGGAGAGTGGCTAGTCTGCTGCCAGCTACCAGCTCTCCTCAGGCTGCTGTGGGAACATCTGAGAATCACTTATCTATATTGTAAACAAATAGCATCCTGAGACATTGGTAGAAGTACTTTCAGATTTTCAGTTTAGCAAGTTAAAGTGTAACTATAAAAAAAAAAGTGAACACAATTTTTTTTTGTTAAGATGTGCAACAACAGACTGAGAGTGACCTAACTGCAACCATAGATTATTTTGGTAATACTGACACTGAGATTTTAATTCAGCATTGCTGAATTGCATGATATAGCCATATTTAAGTAACTGGAATGGAAAACTACATACACTATCAGAGGGCTAAGTTCGTAAAATATTTTTTCTTCACTTACAGAGTTTATATTTTCAGCCCTAAGCGTGTAACATCTCGATACCTCTGAGAAGCTGTTAGAAAGAATCTGTTCAGAGGGGACAACATAAAAAGTAAGGGCATGCAATTTTGTCACTGGAGTATCAGGACCACCTTTAGTTCCCTTTGAGGGACTTGTGGGTAACCCAGGAAAAGCTTGTATATTTGCTATGCCTGTCAAGCATCTGAACACAGCAGTAAATTCACAGGAATACCTGGAAAGGCTACTTGTCCTACAAATTCCCCATATGAGAAACAGTGTGTTGAAACTTCCTTTGACACTGCTAGGAAATCATGGAGGAGTTTATGAGAAAGTGTTCAGAATGCTGTGAGGTCCACTGTAACCTCTGTATTTTCTCTTTCTGGACAGCAATGAGACTGTAACATTTCAGTGAGCACCACTGCTGGCACAGAGGCTCATCTGATGTTGTGTCACCACCGTTTATCACATAACGTAGCACCCAACAGAAGAAATAAGTAAAACTTATTTTATTTAGTTGTTTTAATACAACAAGGGGGTGTTTTTTAAAAGTTAACAATCCTTTCTTATTGAACTTACACTGTTAAAATACAAAATGCTGTTGATTGGTAAGGGCTAGCTTTTACTTCTGAGCTATATTTGCAGATGAAGAAAATTATTTGGATTAAACTGTACAGGAGGTTGTGGTGAGATAATTTCAGCTATGGTGTTTATATATATAAAAGACACCCACCTCTTATGCTGTATTGTTTTGTGACAACTATGGTCATCTAACAGGTCACACAAAGCTCTTTCTCATCATAGTGTATGCAAATGATTACTACAATGCAGTAAATTTGCCCAAAATATATCTAGATCCCAGGTGGGTAAAAGTCTCATTTGTCTTCATCCTACAGTTTGTAGACCTGTACATATAATCACTTGTAAGAGAGTTAAAAAATTCAAACCAGGTAATAAACTACAAAAGATGAAGAACCAATGGATGATCTTTCATTTGTATAATTTTACCAGTACTGATAATACAATATCACTATAACTAGATCTAATGAATAATACTATCCATTGAAAAGACATTACATAATGTGTGAAGTTTGCATTTTTTAGGAGCAAATTTTTCTGTTGTGCTTATGAAAAGGCTGCAATACATATAGCCAGTGGCAAAATCATTAAGAAGTATGTGTTCCTGTTTAACTGAGCTTGGGATACTTATTAAGTCTTCTGAAGCAGCTTATTTGTACAGAAGCTCAAGATTTTGTCTGAAAAAGGCTGCTTCATGGGTTAATGTATTCACCTATAAATAAAAGCAGTGACAGCTCTCCTGTCAGTACACACTGATGGACGGTTCCTTTTTCCACCATTACAGCCTTGTGAATGTGGGAAAATTAATTTAAGTGGTAGTTAATTTCTAATGAATTCCATTCAAGCGGTTAATATGGTCCCTTGATGTTATGGTAACCTTCATGGATCATTGCATTATGTAAATAAATTCTACTTTATGCTGGTTTATTAAAAAAGAGGAAGATTGGTGAGTCCAGTCAAACCTTCATGTATACAAACCTGCACAAAATTTCTTAAGAATATGCTAAAAATAGACTGTTAGAGAAGAATACACTTTATATCCTACAAAGCATACCATTCATCTTTATAAGACATCTAATTTTTATATAATTTTGGCAGGATCATCTATTATTTGGAGCTGAGAATAAGAGTTTTGGGAAGGAAATACTCTTCACTCAGAATGGTATTACAAATGCAGCTTGTGTGTCCTTGAGGGACTCTCCCAGCCCTAAGATCAGTTGTTTTGCACAAGCATGAATCATTGGACAGGTTTCACACATCCCAGCTCCCACCTTATTCCCTCTTCTGGGGGGAGACCCCTGACAGCGTGTGCTCTGAGAACGACATATCCATGGCATCTTACTCCCTGAAGTCACTCAGATGGTCAATGAGTTGTTCAAAGGCAATCCTGAAATATGTAGGGTGAGGAATGTTTCCAAGAAACATAGGGTAGACATTCACCTGCCATACTGGCAAACACAAAAATATTTGGGAGGAAAGAATTATGTAAAATATATCAGGGAAGATTAACTCAAAAGGTGTATGATGTAGCCAATCATGTCCAAGAATGTATGGGAGGGAATGCTTGTAGGCAGAGGCAATATCTTTTAAAAGACAATTGAGAGAGTTGAAAAAAAACAGCTGGTAAGCTTTGGCATGTGAGAATGGCTTGTCTACTCAAAAGCTTTATTTTTCTTTCTAACAATATCAGTGATCTCATAAAATATATTATCTTTCTTACAAGGCCTATCTCACACATTCAAATATTATACTGAAGTGTTATTAGGATGATGAGAGGAGCAGGAAGTCTGCTTCATGAGAAAACACTAAAAGGACTTATTCAGCTTAGGAATACAAAGATTTGAGAAAGAACATGGGAGCTACCTAGAAATAAATATCAAGCAGGTAAATTCTCCAGGAACAGAAGTGCTGTTTAACAGAAAAGATAATGTTGGCATAAGTATAAACACATTGTGAATAAATGTAGAGCTGGAGTTAGGAGATTAGAAGTGGAGGGAAGTTCTAGACTGTTTGAAGAGTCCTTTTAGCAAAAGACAGTTCATATTCAATGCAGAATTTATTGTATTTATTTAAATAATACTAAGTAGTTGCCAGCATAACAGGGAGCTGGAATCTATCCATTGCCTTCAAAACTTTTTCCATTGATCACCATTTTGTGGACAAAGTGTCCTAGAGCTGATTGTGACCATACTCCTCACAGGCAGCATTTTCCATGCCTGGAGAGAATACCGCTATGTCATGGTTAAGGAGACCCTAAATGATGGGTATTTCAAAGGCCTGAGCACCAATGGCCTCTACCTTGTGGTCCTGCCATCACAGCTCTCTGCCCTTCTGCTCGTGGCACACAGAGAGATTTTCTGATTCACACTTGGCACCCAGCTGAGCCGCCTCTCCCTGTGAGCCTTACTGTCAGATCCACTTCGTTTTGCTCTTCACTTTTTCAAGCAGTATCAAGAGATGCACCTGAAACTCACCAGAAAGGATCCTCCATAAAAATCTTTTTTGCCTTTCCTTGCCTGTTTTTCATCCTGACCATTCTTTGAACATTACACATTATAAATGTTAAGTTCCTTAAAAGCCCGCATTTTGTTCAAGGTGCCCAATACAGTGAGATGGGTGACTTGCAGCCTTCCATGTCTGTGCTTTTGCTGGATAACGCTGAGAATGCATGCTGTGTGCAGAAGGCCATGGTATGAAGCAATGTGAGACATCCAGGCTAGCTGGAGTAGTACTGGAGACCTGGGATGGGCTGAAGGAACCAGCCATACTGAATATAAGACTATGACACTAGTCTCAGACAGCTCTAATGTCTAGACTATGCTAGTCTAGACACTGAACTGTTTCTGAGTCTGGATTTTGTCTGAAGAAAGCATCCTGGAAACTCTCTGTCATGGACACAGGGCAGATGATCAAGTGAACAAGATGCAAGAGCAAAACCAAAGTGGTTCAAACTGACTCATGATATGCCTTATGTTTCAAAACTAAAAAAACCTCCTAGTGTACATATATGAATTCACAACTGCTTGAGTAACATGTCAAAACACAACTGCAAATGGGATCCACCATGAAATTTGAATGTCTTTCACTGTAGTTTCAGGGGTATTAAGACAATGATTGATACCCTGGTTTTTTTATGAGTGATTCGGGTGTTATATAGATCAAACACTCATAAGTTCAGATTAAAAAATCAGCAAAGTAGTAATTATGATAATAGAGCAATGGATAAAATTTTGTGATGTTTAACATACTGAACAAATTTTCATTTTGTTACCTTCAAATGCAAAGCCATACATCTAGAAATCAGACATTGCAGCTACACCTGCAGAAGAGAGGGCTGTGTTAAGCACAGGGGAAGTGTTAAGCAACGTAAATCCTTTACAGGTCGTAAAAAACTGACAGCAAACGAATTCTTTACAGAAATCCATAGCAATTATGTGATCTTCAAATGAAAGAAGCAGAAGGTTACTGAGAACAAAATCCAGGAGCATTTTAATCTCAGTGTGCAGCATCATTAAGGTAGATTCTACCTACAGTTCCTGTGTCCATATTTTTAAAAAGAAATCAGAGGATGGTACAGGGAACAGAAATACCCAAAGGTTAGACAAAATATTTTATACTGAGAAAGATGATTAATCTTAACAAAAGATGAAAAGGATGATTCAAATTTAGTGACTGCTTTTTGAAGGAAAAATACAGGAATCTAAGAATTAAAGGCTTAACAAAATTTGGTAACGGCAAATTACAGCAAATATGCTCACCTTTTTAACAGTGAAGTGATGCTATTTTGTAATATAATCATAGCAGCGTGACTGGCTGCTGTGGTCTCTGGCTGCAGCCGTGTTTTAGGTTTCATGTCCTACCTCTGGTAGAACAGAATTCTTAAGCCTACAGATCAAGTCCCAGGTTACCATTTCATATTTACTGTATTTTCATTCATTTAAATACATCAAATAAGTTCTTTTTTTCTGTGACTATGCAATTGGTGATCAGGACGAATCACTAGATGACATAAAATTAACTTGTTATTTAATAGCTAGATGCGCAATCGAAGCAAAACCAAAGTACTTGGCACACAACATAAATGCAGAAGTTCTTATCTAAAGCCTGAAGATCCTGTGAAAGTGACCTATTTTAGATATCCCAGTCACTGCTTTTGTAAATATTACCCTCTTAGTATGAGTCACTTTTAAAAGTGTATAGACTCTGGGACTGCCTGCTCCCAGTCTTTTCCTCATTTAGGCATTGTTCATTACCAATCTTTAATCATGTACAACAGAGAGACTTTCATTATTCCCTGCCTGTTCTTTTGCTTACTTTCAACCACTAAATGAAATCAATCTATTTTTAGATCAAATGACTTCACAAAGTTCACTTTTTATTCCTTTTTGCACAATGTGGCACATTGTGCAAATACTGCTTGTTTTCAACACTTTATTCATATTTACAGACAACAGGTTTCAAAGACTGATGCACAAACTTCTAGATGAAACGGCAAATTTTTCATTCCTGAAGGCAGGTGGATAACTCCAGCAAGTGACAGCTTCATCTTGGGTGCCAATATTCTCTCTGTACCAACTTTCATCATTTTTAGATCAGGTTCAGTGTCTTCACTGTGATGAAGCTCTTATAAAGATTGCTGCCTCCACTATGAGTGGGATACAGAGCAATAACGAAACTGCTGCAGTTTATCTCCCAGAGGTATAGAAGTAAAACACCACTACTTACCTAAATAAACTGGGCTGTAAAGTGTGACAGTTCAATAACAGCTTCATGGGCAGCTCACCTATTCCTACGGGAAGATAAATTCAGACCTGGAAAGCAGAGGAGACTGGATAGATGAGGACATGCCCCCTCACAGGTGTGGTGAGGCAAACTGTCCCAGCTAGTTGCAAAGAATCCAGCCCCTTCTCAGCCTCTGGGACTAACTGGCACAGATTTCAAATTCCAAATTAATAATCTGGTGAGCTGTAATAGAAAGAATGCAAGTATTTAAATGTAGAATCAGTTTTATTAAACTGAATGGGATTAAACTTTATCCTTAACTTCCATTTTAAAAGTAATTGGATAGTTTTCAGCAGTGTGTACGAAGGTATGTCCACCCTTGCTGATTCAGAACTTTGCAATATGGTGATGCTGCATATAAACATAAATCAGCTTTTGTATCAGGTGCATGGAGCTCACTGAAACCACAGAAGGACCCTGGTGTCACACAGAAGATACTCTGAACAGTGCCAGCAGTAGCATGTTGTATCTCTTTGCACTGTTAAAAAAAGAGGAGAAAGCAGACTGGTTTCTCACTTTCTTATTTATTGTTTAAGAATATTTACAGTTTTGGTTTATAGTTTTATTTATATTTTTAAATTTTACCTACTCCATCTCCACAAATAAAGAAAAAAAGCCAATTGTTAATACTTTGCAAAACCATTAGTAATTGCTCTGAAATATCACTCTTTCCTGTACTTTTTTTTTTTTTTTTTTGCTTTTGTGGATGGTATAATACAATAATTGGAAGAACCAAAATCATGGTGTCTAAATGATTCAAAAATAGCTACTATTTCAACTGAGTGCATGAAACTGACTGTGGTGGTGTCAGAATCTGGAACAGTCACCCGTCAGTCAGCTAACCTCAAGGTATACTGCCTCCATCTGAGCAGACACAGCTTCTCGATACTATAATTCCTAAAGACTTCTCCCTCACCTGTCATTTTTGAACAGCTATTGTCCTGAATTCAGCAACCAATACTGTAATTCCCATACACACAACCACAGACAAAGTCTGACAGTCATTAATATACATGAGCTCTAAGATTTATCCTCCAGCTTACCTAAATACATCTCTACCTGTTGAGTAACAGGAATCTGACAATCATATTCCCTAGAACAGTTCTGAGGAGTTAAGCAAGTTCAGTCACTCACAACTGCGAATTATTTTCATAATTGTGCAATGGAGACAGTCACAGAAGACATCAGGAGTCACATTCCCACTCCACTGTGGGGATTTAAAGAAGAATGAAGATTTTCTGGAGGGGGTAACCTAGACATGTAAGCAGTAGGAAGCCAAAAGCTGAAAATGTAATTTGAGCCCGAGTCTTATTTCAGTCTTGTGTATGGATTCTTCTTCCTGTGTTATGGGGCACTATTTTCCTCCCTAAAACATTTTATGTTCTAGCTGCTCTCTCCTTATCATTCCCCTCCCCTTCAGACTCCAGGGGGAGAAATAAAAAAGAAAACACACACAATTAAGGAACTAAGATAGATTGGCATTTTTAATATTCCAGGACTAAATTTTTGGCCTGGGTAACATACACAGTTGTTGTGTACCTCCTTTGTCAACAGCTGTTTAAGTAGCACAACATTCAGAAAGTCTGTAATGAAGGATGTGGACCCTTAGCTATCAAACCCTTAGCCACGAGGCTACTGGCTGACATTATTTCATCTGCTCATTTTGCAGTTGCTGTAAACAAACCCAAAACAAACATGCATCACTCCCAGCTATAATCACCTTCTTCATGTCATTCAAATTACAGAAAGCTATAGAATCTGATTTTTTTTAAACACCTCTGCAACAGTTTGTAGACATCGACTGTCTACAAAAAACGGTACTTACAAGTGTGAGATTCAGTACTCCTGCCTAACAGATGGAAAAATCGAGACAAAGGCAAAATTACCTTTTCAAGATTATACAGCAAGTCAGTGGCAGAGTACAATTACAGTTCAGAGCCTCCTAGTTTCTAATCCTATAATCCTCTTTCCAAAATCTATTAAGCACAACCAAATATGCTGTTTCAGTGATGGCCATGAATGCGCCATTCTTCTGAATGCTCCACCCCAGGTACCACAAACTGACTGTTCAGACAATGACACATGAATTGTTTAAAGCTACAATAAACATTTGAATTCAAATTACTTCACATCTAAAGTTTCTGACCAGCAGCCCTACATTCAAAGGGTTTAATTAGGAAGATTTTTTTCCACATTGTAAGTTGTTGAAATAAGATGCTGAGTCAGCACTGTACAAAAGCTTGTCTTAGGCTAAAGGGGGAGATGAAAACAGTAATTTGTGCCCCTCTCTGCTGCACAGTAATCCTAGCCCTAAATTTCACTCAGTTTCTGAGTGCAGACTGTATTTCACACCTGCCTGGCAGAGTGAACTTGTCTCAGGTCCCACACACCACTGAATTCAAAGGTCTGGCCAGGGAATGGTTGCTGCTCCTCACCCTGGCAATTCACACTTGAAGGTGTTTCTTAATCATCTGACAGTGCTCCTGGCAAGAGAGCCCTTGTTTGAATACCTCCTCAGTAACCCACCAGCACCATTTGTTTTGTACCAGTGAGCTGCCTTTTTCTGACTGAACCAAGGGGTCGGATGAACTTTTTTGAGGCAGTAAGGCCACCTGCCCACTACCTTTCCTAAAAAGCCCAACCAACCAACAGACCCTCTCTTCATCTCCTGCCCAATCCACAGGTCAATCCTTACCACCCACCAGAAAAGTGGGCAGGCCTGGAAATCACTGGGTTTTTTGGTCATACATACACTGTTTACTTTAAAGGTGTACTAATAGCTAAACTCACAAGGTATCAGAGAGGTTCACAGCACACAGGCCTTTTTTCTGCTGGAATAAAACACACCTACAAATGTGTACAATTAACACTGAGAATCAGAGCTTTTAAAATCTTCAGTTCCTGTCAAAGCACATTAAAGGTGAAAAATATTTCCAAGAAATTTCTCTGCTTACATTTTGCTTTCATGCACAAGCTGCGGGTATTCAGAAGGTAGTTCTTCTTCATGAGCATCTGAATTTCAATCAAACCTTCTGAATCACAGCAAGTTTTCCATTACTTCAAGGTTGATTTTAAGGAGCCTTACATATTTTGAATCTGTCTCTCCTTAGTTAGATGAAACCAGCCTGTTCTGTCTCCCCCATTGCCATGAATTCATTTGAATGCCCCCTAAGATGAATGTGTATTTTAACTAAACTGCTCCTCTCGTTCCATCATTTCCAATGATGAGACAGATGAGTGAAAAGACAAACCACCCAACATATGGACAACCAATAATTACTGCCTCTGAAATGCTTAGCCACAGCTTTACAGGCTTAGATTCTCATTGTCTACAAGCACTGAGTAAAAATACATCAATTATAAAAGTTATTGCAACTGTAAAGTTGTGGAATTATAACTGGGCAGAAAACATCTCCAAGTCATCATACTATCCAATGTTACAGCAACTTCAAACACAGTGCTCAACCAGTTTCACCTCTTTAAAGTTGCAGACACTTTCTCACAGCATTCTGGCAAACTTGTAGCCATTACAGGATAGTTTCCAAAACTTTAGTTTGGTACCGTTTGCTAAGAACTTGCAGTTCAGAAGATGATCAAACACATCTGCCTCAAGCAGAGTCATATTGAAAAGTGTGAGGAATACCACTGGTGACTGAAACAATTTTGGCTCTAATTAATTCATGGATACCAATCCACTAATTTGCATTCAATATTAAACTTGGCTATACGACCTCTGAGGCATTACTGCTCTCAGTCATTCTCTCCACTCTTTGTTAGGAAAGAGTTCTTTCAAAGGACATAAGAAAAAAAGAATATTCATAAGCCTCACCTATCTATGAGAGTGAGCCTGAAGCTTTTTGCAGAGTCTTAAGGCAAGTTAGATGGAATCTGAAACTGCCCACCTGAGTTTGAAACTACTGATTCTGTTACCAACATCTTGGGAGGAAGAAGAATGTTTAAGAAAAAAACCATGGCGTCTGCAGTAATGAAAATCAATGAAATTTATTTTAATTTTCTTTAATTAAACCCAAATGCACCTCAGAGTCCAGTGACACAGCTTCACCCTTACTGATTTAACAGCGCGGTGATTTTAAGGCTTCATGCTGAAGATGACAAGAGGTCCTGAAGGACGTTGTTTCCCACTTCAGTTCTCCGCATCGAGGGCCTGAAATCCCACCAAGGGCCGTCAAGGTCGCACCTCGCTCTAGGTGTTCCAGAGATGAAACATTGTCACACACACGGTTTCGCGACTCGTGTCCCCAGGTGCCGGCTCCCGGAGGCGGCGGGGCAGCCCGGCGACAGGGACACGGGAGGCGGGGTGCTCCGGGCCCGGCAGCCGAGCACGGCGCCAGCTCTGTGCGCTGCAGGGTCCCGGCCGGCGCT
>JANPWX010000038.1:6287363-6351038 GCA_024734555.1 Trochalopteron elliotii
ATTCTACAGACCTCATGTGCCCCAGCACCGCCACCCGGCCCTACGGTGTGCGGGTCTCCGACACCGGAGAGCTGGTGACGCACACGGGGCAGGTGAGCGCGCGGGGCCCGATGCTGCCGCCCCTCCGCTGCTCGGGGAGGGCGGCGGGCGCGTCCCGCCGGCGCCTGCAGGGAAATATCGCTGGGGCCGCGAGCAGCGGGCTGGTGCGATGTGGGGAGTAACGTAACGGGGAGGCTTAGGTCGGACATCAGAAGGAATTTATTCACGTAAACAGTGGTTAGATAGTGGAATAGGCTGCCCAGGGAGGCGGTGGAGCGTCCGTCCCTGGAGGTGTTCAGGAAATGGCTGGATGTGCCCCTTAGTGCCGCGGTCTACTTGCCGTGGTGGAGTCCGGTTACTGGTTGGATCTGATGATCTCAGAGGTCTTTTCCAACCGAATTTATTCACTTTTATTCTGTGATTCTCCGTTCAGCGCGCACAGTGAAAGTTTATGCGCCTGGATGATTCGTACACAGGAGGTACACGCAGTTTCGGAAAGAAAACCAAACAAAATCTCCCCTGTTAATCAGGTCATCGGACATTACCGAGCGTTCCGGTCCGAATCCGGCTTGTGACCCAGCCGAAGAGCTGACAGGTGGAGGAGGCACCCTCCTGTCAGTGCCTTGTAACTCAGATCGCCTCTGTCCCAGTGCAGGAGCTGAGGCTCGTGTGGTGCCTTGAGGAGAGCAAGAGAGGGTGGCGGGTGGAGGGAGCTAACTTGGGAAATAAATACAAAACCTGGATTTCTCAGTTTAGTTCACCACCTAGGTGTGATCAGGGAACAGCGTTATAAATAATACGTTTGTGATCACCTCTGTGACCAGGCTCTTCTGTTTACTGGATTTCATGCCGCACCCGACACCACCAGTTTACTTGTCCTTTCTACTATCCAATGTGCAGTTTAGTTACTTGTGTGAGACAAATGAAAGCTAATTTTTCTGTATACTGCATGCTTGTAAAGTGATAAAATTTGAAACTAAGTAAACAGTTCAAGCTATTTATTTTTAAAGTCTTTGTGTTCTATGTTTATAGTTGTTGCTCTGTAAGTAAGATTAAGTTTATTTTACATCTAGGTATACGATGAGAAGGATTATAGAAGAGTTAGATTTGTTGGACGACAAAAGGAGGTAAGTCATTCTACTTTTTCTCATGGGAGAGGGGATAGTTTATGGGTTTTTTTCTTTATCTGATAGAAGTGTCCTCAACCTCATTGTCATTAAAAAACCCCAAACCAGAAAAGCACCAAAAAACCCCAACAAGCAAGAAACTGAGTGAACCCAAGCCCCACAACGAAAACCAACCAACCAAAAAAAAACACAAAACAACAAAAAAACCCCAAACAAACAAAAAACCCATACCAAAACCAAACTGGTTTGGATTTGGGGTTTCAGTGGGTTTTTTTTTCACTATGGTGAATTTTTTTTTAAGGCAGTTGGTAGTTGCTTCTGTCTTACCTCCCTGGTTTTGATAAACTTGAAAAACTCAAGACTTCCTCCGTGTTAAGTGCCTGCATTTAGGATGTTAGAGTTGTAGGCATTTGATCATCTTAAACTTGGAAATTTTTGTTTTAAGCATGTGTTTTAAGAAGTTGTTAGTATGTTTTTAGCACGTTTACATTCAGAAAAATCACATAATTAAATACTCTGCTGAACTGTTAATCTGTTTATATATCTGTTTACATCTGTTTTGAAGCTTAATTTGCTTCTGTGTGGTTAAAATTCTGATCTTTACCCAAACAATGTTTTTAATGAGCCTGAGAAGCATTTGCTGAAAGAGTAATGAAACAAATAAAAGTAAAATGTAGACTATTCTGAAATAATGAAGCCTCCAATGCAAAGTCTAGTAGTAACAGCATCATCTAAGTGCAGTGTTGTAAAGGTGGCCCTGTTGCTGCTGCTTAAAATTTCACATACCCACTCTGTGAGAAGTTCTTTAGCTCTGAATTTTCTCTAATGATCAAGCAGCACAGCTCCACGAGGGATCTGCTGGCCTTTGGGATAGAAATAGGATTATTTCAGCTAAAATGTATTCCTCAATGCCTGAGTCTTTGAATAGTGCCTTAGTATTAATGCTCTAAATGTTTATGTATAGCAGAGACATTAAATATAAGGCGTGGTAGATTTTTAATGTAGTTGCATATAATTATTCTTTTCCTAAATTAACTTGAACTAATTACGCTGATTTCCAGGTTCTCATGTTGAGTTTACCTCACTGTGTGACGGATACAATTTAACTCATGCTGTGTGGCAAAAATGGGGATTCTGCACGTGAAATAATTAAATGAAAATGTCACTTAAAATGCTGAAGTAGCTTAATTCAGGGAGGATAGTTGGCAAAGCAGGTCTCTCCCAAGTGTATTGCCCACGTCTCTGCTACTTCTGTAACTTTGTAGGAAATGCTCCTTAAGCCTAATTCTGCACAGGGCAGTGGTCCCTCTAATGTGCTGTCTGGCAAGGGCCTAAAGCAAGAAGCTGTGAGGAAACTGGGCATGGCAACTGCTAAACTGCATCTGCCACAGTCCAACCAGGTCATCCTGCCCTTCTATAATCCCTAAGGTAGAGCAGGACCTATTGCAACACTGCCATTCCCACTTCAGTGCTACCCTTTCTATTGGGCTGGTGCAGCAGCTGAAGGTGTGAGGATGACTCACCTCAGTGCTGGTTTGTTTTAAATATTCTTTCCTGCCTTCCCTCTACATCTTTGGACTGGGATCAAATCCAAGTTTTATTTTATCTCTTTGGTATCCCAGACCATGGACTGGCACAGGTGCATAGCTGGGAAGAAGCAGAAATGAAATTGTCAAACTGGCACTGTGGTAGGAAAAAAATAGCCCACTGATTTATGCTTGGAGCAAGGCACATCTGGATGTGCTGAGGGAATCAGCCCCTTCCTGCTGAGTACTGCTCTGCTTTAGTCAAAGGGATATGTTGTAACTGCAACCATTTGGGATTTTTTTGGGTCTTTTGTGGTATGTTTTCCTGGTGAATTCCTAGACTGTGTCTTTTTTAGTAGTCTGAACCATAGACAAGTCTTAGCTGTACAGTGGATGGGAAATCTTGGCTTCTCTCTCTCTCTCCCCACAAGTATCTCTTGTGGTTAAGAAAAGTTGGGACAAGTGGAGTTCTTGCTTCTAATCTTGAAGCAAAGGTGTATAATGGTTTTATCTCTCTCCTCCTTTAGCATGAAATAAAAGCTGCACAATTTTGAGTGCTATTAAGAACAGCAGTAAAAATTCTTGCTGTTTGGCAAAAATTTCATGACTTGCGGACGCAGCCCCAGGCAATGGGGCTCTTGATATTACCATTTTCTTTCAATACCAAAACTTAATTTTTTGCTGACTTTTTTTCGCTATCTTTTGGTAAGGACAAATTCTTAGGTGGCAAAACTGACTTTTCCATTACTGTACCAAAAATGCACATTTTGGGAAGACTTAATGGGAGGTTTGGTGAAAGAGGCTAAGTTGTTGTGTACTAGGATTATATAAAAACGCCATTGTATTTCCTAGGGATTTATGTAATGGACACATAGCTGTCTTTTTCCCAAGAATCTCATCTTCATTGCAATGCCACCATGTTTATACACAGAGCAGTAGATAGTGCCTTCTTTGGGTGTGCATATTATTTGATAATCATGCCCGTGTAACATGGCCTTTGAAGAGGATGGCCCCTCCTGGAGTACTTTTGCCTGAATTGTAGCAGTAGTTTTCTGCTCAGTGCAGACTATTGGAGAGTATTGGATTGCTGTAGCTCCCGCTGAGGGACAAGCTGCTGTGTCACCAGCCTGTCCAGACATGGATATGTTTTCCAGGCCATGCAAGTGTGCTCTAGGAAGAAGCCCTACTTGTCAGTGATGTGCATATTCAGGAAGTGTGTGTGATGGATTTACAGAGTGGAGTAGTGGCATTTAGAGGTTTTTCCTTTTTTCTGATGCTGAACAATTTGTCTTTCTGACTGTTGTTATGCACCACATTCGTGTTTTCATGAGATTCCTGTGCAGTGATAGAATGAGGTACATGGCTAGAGGCTCTAAATTACCAGCAGTTATTTTATCTCATGCCTGACCTTACTTGTCTCACTATTATTTTTGAGGTTATCAGCAGAGATTGGTCTGCAATTTTATCATGTAGTCACTAAAGCAGAATACAGTGTTGGTTAAATATCTTCTGTTCTTGCCTGCTTCTTCCTGCTCACCTCCCTGCTGAAACCTGAGCACTGATGTGGCCTCTGTGTCAGGGGAAAGGGATTACTTTTGCAGAGTTTAGTGTATAGTTCAATTGATCTGTCTTACAACAGAGCCTAAGAGTTAGTGGAGGAGCTGGGAGGAAGCCTAAGTAGGAATTTCTCAAAATGGCTGTGGTGGAACTGCCTTGAGGAGGCAGCAAATAGCAATTGCTTTGTGTTTGCTTGAGGATGGTATCTGAAAGTTTCCCTCTTTTTCTTACAGGTGAACAAGAATTTTGCCATCGATTTGATAGCAGAGCAGCCTGTGAGTCAAGTTGAGAGCAGAGTGGTGTCATGTGATGGTGGTGGTGGAGCTTTGGGACATCCCAAAGTATACATAAACTTGGTAATGTCATTATTCTGCACATAGAATGTTTTGCCTGTGCATTCTTTTTTGTAAGATTACCTAGTTTTTGCAATGCTAGTTTAACAAAATAAAAGAAGTAACCACCTAAGGTGCTCATTTTATTTTGTGCCTGATATAAATCAGAAGAATTAAGAGGGCTTCCATTTGAAGTTACAGAAATTAGTTTTTGAAATTTTGGTTTGTTTAGTAGGACAGTATTTTTTTAAAAATAAATCAGGTGAAGTATTAAGAACAACGACTGAGAGCAAAAATTAACGTTCTTGCTGCATTTTGGAACTCTCACTCTAATTTTTTAAATGCCACCATGTAGTTTGACCATACATTTGCAGTATTCTTAGGAATATGCAGTTTATGCAATAAATTGCAATATGCAATCTTGCAAGTTCAAGGGAAAAAAAGGGAGGCAAACCAAACAAACCAAACCCTCTTTCAGTCTTTGGGAATCTTGGTAGTTCTGAAGACTGAATATTTCAGTCATGGCCAGAGAATGAAGAATAAATGTTGTCTTATCCTTCTGTTGACAGTAGTGATATTTTCCAGTGTATTCTTGTTCTAGAGTAAAAATACTGAGGTTCCTGTCCTATGACCTTAGTTGATGCAGCTATTGCTTAAGTGCTGTTGTCAAGTAGAGCCTGATTGCAGATGTTTTAACATCTTTGCTTGCTCACCTAAACTTTGACATTTCCTAATGCCCAAAAGAATGGTGGGGAAGAGCTGAGATTTTTGTGTGTGTGTGTGTGTGTTTGCAGTCAAGTTACAGTTTGTCTGATTTAGTTCTTGAAAAATAAAGTCTGCAAACAGAATGGTATTAAATTAGCTTCTTTTCCCTGATCCTAACAAGTGAAATCCAGGCTTTTGGGAATGGAGGGTAGTTTGGATTTTTCAATTCTAGTCCTTTATTAGGGAGAACCATGAGTTTAACTTTGTTTCATGACTAGAAGCAGTTATGTTCCTAAATAACAGAAGATCCCCGAGTATTTAGCTGTATTGTGTTTTGTCGTGTTAGGAAGGAATGCAATGGCACTTTGCAGTTGTCACACTTCAAAATTCTAAAAAAAAAAAATTATCTTCTGGAGAAAATAATGAAATTTTATACAGCAGTAATTCTTCCTTTTCTCCAAAATACTTTCTTCCAGCATTTCTATTGGATTCCTACTGAAATTTCCTCCTTCTTGCAACTAATTCTGTTACTGACCAAAGTTCCGAATCCTATTCTGTATTAAAATAATTGTGAAATGATCTTTTCAGAACATTGGAACAGATATGACCAAACTGGCTTGAGATGTCCAATTTGGTAAGAGGATCTTAGACTTCTGAAGAGATATCACTTTGTTTGACTTTAAAATTATATAGCTGAATTTAGGCCTGGCAGCTGAAATTCTGGCATAAGGGAAGATACATAGGATACAGAAATAAAGCATGAACCTCACACCATCATCTTTGCTTTCAGTGTTTCAAATAAGAC
Organism: Trochalopteron elliotii; assembly: GCA_024734555.1. Lineage (NCBI taxonomy): Eukaryota > Metazoa > Chordata > Aves > Passeriformes > Leiothrichidae > Trochalopteron > Trochalopteron elliotii. The sequence goes on from JANPWX010000038.1 coordinate 6,293,455, forward strand.
TAAATTCTATTCTTTGACAATATTGATTGGTTTTAAGATGGCACAAATAAATACAAGAAAAATTGTAATTTCTTAAAGTTTTAAAATATGAAACTAGCAGCTGTTGTGTTTTTACGTTTTTACAGGACAAAGAGACAAAGACTGGAACATGTGGCTACTGTGGACTTCAGTTTAAACAGAAGCATCACTGAAAGATTATCCCTGTGTGCTTGCAGATTTCTGTTCAGATGTTAATGTTCAACTATAAATAAACAATGTATTAGAAAGCCAATCTTTTGTGTCTATCTTAACTATGGAAAGTCTGTACGTTTTTAAAACTCAGCTTGTCAAGTATTTGAGAGCTGAATGGTATTACAAAATCTGCTTTGTAGTTAATTTAGTTTTGATGTTTGGCAGACTTCTTGCAGGCTTAGAAGTGGTGTTTGGCTGTTGATAGGTTTGGTTTGTACTGGGTAGATGTGTATTCTTTTCTGAATGGGCTGTAATTATTTACTGGGTGATTAATTGTCCTAGGTGTTTGTCTTTTGTCACTGTGTGACACTCTTAATTGGTTCATGGTCCAGTATCAGTAGCTAGATTCACAAATGTGCAAAGATACTATGATACTCAGCATTACAATACTCACTCCTGGAAGCAAGATTGTCAGCCCTGAATTAAGTAGCTGCTCTTGCTGCTTGTTTAAAAGCAGCCACCAGTGCCTGGAATGGTGATCAGTGTGAGCTGGAGAACTACCTAAGTAGTTCATATGTGGCAGGTGTGAAAGACGGGGACATTATAACCATTTGCCCTTCATTTGAAGGGGTGAGAGTGTTCTGCTTGGGATTCACATCCAAAGCCTCTGTAGGAGCTGGGGCTTGTCAGACTCAGAGTAGGCATTGCTCCATTACAGGTGGTAGCTTCTGCTCCTTGAATACAGATAATTTGACACTGAGAGCATCTACCTAGGCTGTGTGAGGCTGGTTATGGGGCATATCTACCCACTTGCTTAATTTCACTTAGAGAGCATTTTTTCATGTGAGCATGGCTTTCAAACAGAGCCTCTGCCTGGAGCAGAAGGGTCTGAGTTCAGTTTTGTCTGTGCTCCACAAAGCATTTTAATCTGTTGTCAGTAAGTTACTGGTTTTTTTAAATGCCGGTGATGGGACATGGTCCCAGGGAGTAATCACTGCTTGTCTAAAGTTTAATGGAGTAGGGTTCTAAACCTGCAGTTTACCTGTAGTTAGATTGATGTGGTTGTATCAAGTTGAATCAATCGTGTGGGCCTAAAGCTGTTTAACTTGCTTATGTCAATTTATAGACAAAGATGGACCAACTCAAGCTTAAAACAAGGTCTGAATGGTTCTCTCTGTACAAGTTGCATTTAGAGGTTGTACTGCAGGTGAGTAATTGCATGGACACCCCTCCTCTTTTTTCATTCACTTCATCTATAAAAGCTTTACTTCTCTATCTGTCTCTTCCCCTTATTTTTCTCCTCACTTTTTCTCCTTTCCATTACTGCTGGTTTCAGTGATTTCTGGCTGTCAATTTATTCTATGTAATGACCTAGATTTGGGTATACTAATTGGAGTTCTGCATTGTTGTGCAGTGTAGGTTACTGAGCACTGACCTTTCTATAAGGTCAGGGTCTGTTATGAGGGTTGTGATTTTGTAATGTTAGTGCAGTGGCCAAGTTAACATAATGTTGTGTTTAGAGTAGCTCCTGAGCACGTACAAAGATGGCAACAGATCGTTCCATGAAACCGAGTAATTTGCAGTCTGACCTTATGCAAATGATCTGTCAACTGAGCATAAATGGGATGTTATGAACAGTCTTCTGATAAGTCTTATGCTTGAACTATCAGTGTATGTCTTGAAGCATAAATCTGGTTGCATTTTCCTCTGGCTCTCTACCAGTTTGTAGGGTATTTTGTCTGCAGAGTTCTCTCATGGTGCAATCATCTCTGCAAAGAGACCTGAAACAAATGATTGTATGCAATCCTCTTCTTGGACCTTTGATGTTCTAATGAATAATATATCTGCTTGGATCACTGCTGCTCATAATAAATTAACAATGTTTAAATTGGCACGGCATCTGCTGAGGACCCAGACAAATCCCATCCCACTGGTCTGAACTATGGAATGCTGTTCTTGGATGTTCTCCCTGAAGTACTTGTGCTGTGTGAAGCTGTTGACACCCGTGAAATGAAGGCCTCTGCTTTGCTCTCGTGATCTCCATAGGAAGACTTTAGACTTTGCTTCTTATTGGTTCCTGTGTGCTACGTTCATTTATCTACTTGGGAATGACTGTTTATATGAAGTCTTGCACTTTGAACTATGCCATCCACATACCTGTGGAAAGGCCATCCTTGCTTTGCAGGAAAAAGTGGGGAAAAGCAAGAACTTAACTTTACTGGTTTCCCCAAGCAGATGCGTGTGGAAATGGATGTGTAAGGATGGACCAGAACACATCAGTATCGAAGTAAGGGTAGACTAAACCAGGTAAGTATCAAAGTAGCTTTGCTGTTCTCAGACCACAAATTCAGACTCGAAAGCAGTATGAAATAAAACTTTCAGACTTAGATTCTGTCAGTCACTGTTTTGTTCCTCATAGATAGTTCATCCCAGGCTGGAACTACAGTCTCTGATTAGCGGAGTACAAACCATAGTTTATACTCTGTCACTAGGGAAATGTGAAGTACCACCACAGGATAATGGTCACAACTTTATATTTTTTTACCTAGAAAAACCAGATAGGCTTTTTTCCCCTTTTGCTGCATGTATTAAGGTGAGTGAAAATCACTATGTATTTAAACTTCCAAAATAAATTAGGACCATCTATCCTTTTCCCCACATTACTTGGTAGCTCTCTGTCCTCTAATACAAAATTAACTAAAATGTGTTTACAAGGGAAGTTCTGTTTACAAGAGCACAGTTCATTGCATTGACCATGGCACAATATGCAAAAGCACTTTTTCTAGAACTTTTCATTTGTATGGCATCTGCTTGTGCTCTGGAAGTTGCTCTTGTAAAATTATTCTCTAAATCTGCAAATAGTATCCCTAAATTCCTCACCCTCTGACCTGCCATTAATAGTTGCCCTTTTTATTTAATGCTCTTGCAAGTATCAGACAAAATACAGCATGCTGTAATAGCAATAGAAATGTTTGCTTTTGTAATGTCCACATTGTTGGCGTTGTTTGGTGTGTTCCCTGCTAGTGGTACACATTGTTTTGAGAGGCAGTACTTGTTGGCTTAGAGCCAATGCTAAAGGAGGCCACATGGGTTAAAACCTTATCCCCATGTTCAGTGGACAGCTAGGAGAGCTGAAAAGTTAAGTAATGTGTACGTTGTAAATAGTTGAAGGAAAATGAGAACAGAAGACTGATAGTAAGCATAACAAAGGCCGATATGGAGCACTGAATTCCTTTAGAATCAAGCAGATGTGTTGCTCTAACGTGAGAGGGATGTGGTGGAATTGTAAAATGGTGTAAAAAGATTGGCAAATTAAAAGATGTATGTGTTATATTAAGTAATTGTATAGTAGGAAGTCAATGCAATAATTTTCAGTAATAGGCACTCAAGGGGTTGCTCTTTAGTAGCAGCTAAATTTAGCCATTTTTAAATTGGCATGGTCAGATAATGAGTTTCAACAGGGCTGTCCAATGAGCTTCCTGGAGCATTAATGCTGATTTTTTATAAGCTTTGAGATACTGGAGAAAGAGCACAAAAATGGCTAACGTGCCAACATTCAAAGAGGGTAAAAGGCATGACCTGGATAATTACATGTCTGTAAGTTTGACATCACTTCTGGGTAAAATAATAAGGGACCTAATTAATAATGAATTAAAGAAGTGTTGTATAATTAGTGCCAATCAACATGAGTTATGGGAAAGCCAGACCATGTCAAGTTAGATGTATTTTTGATGAAATTAGAAGAAGTGGTTGATAAAGCTAAAAGTGTTAATGTAATATTCTCTGATTTCTTTGAAGATTAAGTTAGTAGTCTGTATTTTGATATTCAGAAATGAAAGTCTTGTGTAATCAACCAGAAACACTTTACATATTTTACATGTGTTAAAGGGTAGATAATTCTTAAGTGTGTTACTGTCAATGTAAAATGAGACTCCTTGCTGAAAGGATGCATTCTTCTTCGACCCCTCATGGCATCCTTTCTCAGTCCTGTGGCATTTGGCTTCTTAGGAGTGTCCTAAAAAAACATGTAATAGCTACTGATGGTTTGCTGAGGATTGAAAGGTTGAAGCATTGTTAAGGGAGAGGATTCAGCAGTGATTCTATTCACTGCCACTTAGACAACCAAGGCTGGAACAAAGCTGAATGTATTTCAATGCAGTGAATGGTACAGGAAAAATGAAATGCTGTCCATATTTATTGTAAAAAATATATTTCCTTGAAGTGATAATTGTATCAGCCTAATTTGCATTTATCCTCTGTGAGTAGCAGCCCTAATAACTTTAGGTAACAAGAAATACTGACTACTGCATTTGACTGGGGAGTTTGTTGATCATCAAATGCTATGAATTTCCAGTCCAATTCTGTGTCTTAAATAACTTTTAACTTTGGAGGAAGAAATAGTGATGTGTTTGGCACGTACATCTTTCTGAATTTTACATGAGTTTGTTTCTTGAATACCGAGTCCAGCTTGAAATCTGTGGTTCATTAATTAATATGGCTAAGTTAGAGAAAGTTCGGAGAAAGCTATGGCACTAATTAGAAGAGCAGAAAATGTATTGTGTAGTGAAAGATCTAACAAGCTTTGTCTTTGCATTTCCTTGTAAATGAGGTTAAGGGGATGACTTGATCAGGGTCTACCAGTACAAATGGAGGGAACAAAACCTTGATAATGGGATCTTTAGTCTGGCTAAAAATGATAAGCTCTAGTGGCTGGAAGCTATAGACAAGCAGATTCAGACCAGGGAAAAGGAGGCATCACAGTCTGGGATTTACCAAGAATTGCAGTAAATTCTGAAGCATTCCTGACTCTACTTTTAAGCTTAGTGTTTTCTAAAATGTGTATTAATTGAAACAAGACTGGAATCTGAAAATCATTATGGACTGTGTTCCAAAGGTAATTATATCCTTGCAGTGGTCCATTCTCAGTCTTTGAAATGAAATATATATCAGGCCAGAGATAGTGGTTCCATTGAACAGTGGTGCTGTTAAAAATGCCTTCCAGACCTTGTTCTGAATAAGATTCAGAAAGGGCTTGAACTTTGTTTTCCCACAGAAAGTATTCTAGTGGTCTGAGTGATGGGGACTTGAACTTTGCTCTTGAAAAATAATGTTTGGCTTTGTAGCAATGTGGAAAAAGACCAAACCTCAAATGCTGGTATCAATCATGGTGAAGGATTGTCATCATCTGCTCAGTGTCTAACAAAGGCAGACAAACTAAAATAAAAAAGTCAGTGTTTCAGAACATGGACAATTAGAGGACTTCAGATCTGTTCTCACTTTCTCATTTAAGAGAACATATGTGAAATCTGCACTACCTTTTGGGATGAAAATCTAAAAGGATTGTTTCCATTCAAACTGAAGTCCCAGATTCCAAAGGTTTATTGTAATTTTATTTTTGGCAGTATTGCTTTTGCGGTGCTCTTGATGCTTATAGCAGATTCTGGATTGACGAGACTTGTACTTTTCTGAGTTTTGCTTACCCATTTGAATGCTGCTCTGGATTGCAGTGGCTTCTCACATTTTCCATGGCTTTGATGAAGTAGCTAGCATTCAGCATCTCCTGTGCTGGATAATAACATCTTCCTCAAGAATAGTCATGGAAGAAAGTGTTTACTGTTTAGTCATGAAATGTCTGATTTTTATGCCAATTAGCATAAATTAGACATCAGATTTAGACATTTTTGAGAAGCCTGAGACAATATTAGGAAAATTTATACTTACCAGTAAAACATCTGTCTTCATTAATGGTAAGAACAATTGAAAGGATTTTTAAAGCATATTAAAAACCAAAAATAAATCCCAACACTACCTCTCCCCTCTCCCGCCCTAACAAAAAAAAAAGCTCCAAAACACCCCAAACAATGATCTTTGAAAGTGGTTACATTAAAGAGATAGAAACCCCAGGAATTTTCCAAAGAGAGAAATATATTTAAGTAATTATGTCCAATGGGTTGGAAAAGAGCTGATACTTATATAAATAGTGGTGAAATATGTTCTGTTCCAACGATAAATGGAAAGGATATTAGGCATATACTCCCAGTAAAGAACTTTAGACCTGCAGGACTGGATAACTTTGAAAATAGTTAGCTGAAGAGCTTTCCCTGTTACCTCCATTGATAGATCTAACCTCTTGGAACAGAGGTGAGCATTCAGAAAACTGCAAGAAATATATTTAGTACAGCAATATTTAAAGATGCTGTGGATGACAGCATCTTGCTGCTCATTCTGGCTGTTTCTGGCTCCATTAAAAGAATGATTGACAACTGTTACTTCACCTCCATGAAGGTTTTATACACAGTGTCCTGTAACCTTTGTTTTCTTTTGCTAAGATGCACAGGACAAATTTTTATTTCTTTTGTGACTCAACCCTCAGCAGTTTTTCAACACATTAAAATATTGCTAGCTACAGTGAATACAATAACTTAGCATTAAGAACATTGCTGCTGCATGTAGAAATAAAATCACAGGGAGAGAATCCCCTTTTCATTCAAGGGAATGCATTCACCTTCTTGGAAATCATAGTGTTGGAAACTTATGCAGGCTGGGTTGTCTGCTGTCCCCTCTAGACTTGTGTCTCCTGTGCTACAGATTTGTTCTGGATGCTCTGGATTTGTTCTGTTCCTTACTGTGTGACCTTGCACTTGAGTGTATGAGATTTCGTTGAGCTTGGGTGCTCTTAGCTGAGTGGTTCAGAGCACTTTGTAAGCAGTTCTATCACTGTCTTTTACATTCCTCTGCAAGTATTTGCATAACTAAACATGTTTTTGTATTTCCTTCTAATTCTGGGAAACAGTTTTGCTTGGTGTCACGCCTTGCCTAATGAGAAATATCCTTGTTTGACATGAATTTCCTCATTTGGAACAACTTTTTGTAATCTGCCAGCTACCTATTTCTAATTTCACCCAATAGTAGAACTATAACAATAGTGTAAAACTTTTTCTAAAACACTCAAACATTTAGGGGCCTTGCATCTTACAGTACAGATTTTTCCTAATGTCCTGTCTTCTATAAGTTGTGATAAATTTATCTTTTTCTGCATTCCCTATTTTTTACTGGTTTTAATATTTTGTTTCAGTTCTTCTGATATGATTGTATGCATTAATAGCTTATGTAGTTACTCATGACTTTGATGTGTATTCCATCTTAAAGCAGGCTCTTACCTAAAGTTGTTAACTGATCTAAAAGTGCTGAAAACTTCAGAACAATAGTAGCTTTCTTTCTGTCTCTTTTTTTTTTCTTTGCAAATATTGGGATGAGTATGTTGTGTTTTGTGGAGGAATGCCCAAATCAGGAATTATTTATTTATTCAATTAATGAAAATTGAAACCCCTTGTTTTCTATCTTGTGATTAAGATTTTTTGTTCTCAAGTTCTATCTGAATACTTGAAAAATATCTTGCAAAACAGGAGCATTTGGAGGAAAATAAGACCCATTCCATTAAGATTTTTTTTTTAACCTCTCATGTATTTTAAGAGTGTTTTATCAGTTCCAGTAGCATTTCTGCTTATTATTTAATGAACAAAATAATGGTGGCTTAGCACCATTCACTTTATTTGGTGAAGTTGATCCCTTTCACATTTGAAGTTGCTGTTATGAGCTCTGTAACTCTGTATTGCTGTTGGAACAGAAAAAAATTTCATTGAAATAAACTGTGTGAATCAAGTCTACTGTGCTGTACCCATTCAATTCAGAGAGGAATAAGCGTGTCAGACTTTCTGTGTTGGAATTACTTGTCTAAGGTCAGAATTATGAATGATCTGTGTGGTCGTAATGTATGACCTGATTTCTTCTTTCAAAACAGATACAAAACTTCATACTCCATGAAGTATTAAGCTCAAATTCTTGTGTTGCTCAAGCAGATCATCTTACTAGCCAATGACAGTTCCTTGTCAGGTGGCTTATTGGTGTTTTAGTGAACTTTCATTTTATTTGCCTATTTTTAAATTTTATATAAATCCTCTTTTTAAATTTTCATATAACCCGAGAAAAGTGTATTTGGAAGCTGAAAAGAAGCTGATATCATAAAATTGTTGTGGTCTGAATACTGGTCTTTTTCTCCATTTCTGTATTTCATAGAGTACCTCTGCTTAGTCACCTCTTTTTGGGGTATTCCATACAATTACATGTATGCAGGTAATATGTCAGGTAACATGTACCTTTTGCTTCTCAAATGTGTAATAACTAGGGCTGTGCTACTGCCTGGGAGCTCGTGATGAGTGCCCGTGAAGATGATTTCTCTTAAAAAATTGCAGAACCCCATAAGCAATTTAAGGCTAAATTTGGAGCTTATGTCCACAGTCAAGGGAAAACGGTGTGGGAATACATTCTGTGTGGAATAATCCAGTCTAAAGCTTTCATGGGTTTTGGTGTTAGACTAGTTAAGGTTCTGTATATCTGGACCTCTGAAGAAGTGACCTTTCCTATGAATCGTATTTGTGTAGGTAGGAAAAAACTCCATAATTTGTAGGAAATTCCCATTTTATTTCATTTTACACCCTATCATCCTTAGAGTATTCTACTTTCCAGACTGTCTGGTTTGGTGAAGGGAATTTTTCCAGTTCATGAATCATCTAAAACAATGTAACAAAGCATGAACTAGGATCCTAATCCATTTTGCATCTGGCCGAGTCTTACAGACTCTTAAGCTGGCATCTGCTTTTTTCCTGTCTGCTTGTTTTCTTTTGAGGGCATGAGTTTTTGCTGAGTTGATTAGGTGATGGTAGAATGTTAGCAGAAGGATGGACATGGCTGCTTAGAGCACTCTGTTGTATAGGGTGTGCTTAGTAATACAAGGGGCTAGTGGTGCAAAACTTTCAAATAATGGGCACAGGCATCAGAACTTTGGTTAAAAGAAGTATAAATAAAATCCCCTTCTTCCTTTCCTTTATGACTACTTAATATAATTTAAAAGTTAGAGTTGGAGCATCTGCAACAAAACCAAACTAGTCAGTGTGAGAGATAAGCTTAGATTATTTCCCCTTTTTATCCGTACTTTTTGCTTTCTGTGCAGTCCTCATTGAGTTGTATTCATTGCATAAGGATTTCACTCAATGGATCTTTAAAATGTTTTTGCAAATGTGTGAATACCATTCCATGTTGGTAAATCTTAAATTAGTGACAAAGCAAATATGATGCAGTGCTTCCTTCATTATGAAAGGTAAGTGGACAGAGCCTCATGTTATTTGAGTAAAAATATGCATGTGTGTGTTAGGCAGTTGGAAAACTTTGGGGGAAAAAAAGAAACCCACAATGATTTAACACTTCTTTTTGATGGCTTGCCAGTGAAGCCAAGGAAAGTCACACTGTCAGCTCATCACTCTGAACCCCATGGTATTATCTGAAGTGCTTCATGTATCATTCATTACAGCAGGTAAAGGGACAGTGAAATGTGGTTCACTTTAGCAGGAAACTCCTTTAGGACTGTTTGGTTAAGTGACTTAATGGCTTATTCTTAATGTTCTTTTCTTTTATCTTGAGACCTTATAACTCAAAATGACCGAAAATAATTCAAATTCTTCTTGGCAGCAGGTCACCTGTGAAATATTTTCTGTCCAACTTTATTACTTTTGAATACAAAGTGCCAAGAAAAACATGTGTGCGTGTGTGGGTATATGAAAAACTTACAGATATATACATCTTAAATGTACATCTATGGCTCCTTTTCATCGTCTGTATACTTATGTGGGCATTTACAAAGGCAACAAAGAAAAAGTGTTTTAAATCTGATAATCTGTACCTCATTATAATCTGCTCCATTTTAAAAGCACTTAAGTTTTGACATGAGCCACTGATAAGTGACATAAAAGCAGAAACAAAGGAGAACTAGTAGCAGTGGAACTTAATGGGAAAGATGTAGTGAGGCAAAGAGGAGAGCTAGTAAGCATTTGGGGAAAAGAGGGGAATTCAGAGGCAGAAACCTTTGGTCTATATTTTTTTCTGAATTCTCTTTTTGTAATATGGAAAATATCTATATATGTTACACAGAGGAATTTTTAGAAATCATTCAATCTACGTACAAATAGAAGAAAATGGAAACTCTGTTTAAAAGTAAAACACCTCAGAACTTCCTAGAAGGATAATTATATTCATTCACCATACACCTTTTAAATTTCTTTATCAGAAGAGAAAAAATGGACAGTGAAAATGAACATTTTATGTAGATAGAATTTGCCCATTAAAAAAAAAAAAAATCCTTTCTTAGGCATACTGTGGTTTTGTGCAGATGTAGAAAAAATGACAATTTCAAGGGTAGTGGTGTCCTGGGCTGTGATCAAAGAAATCAGAGTTAACAGTCCCTCTCTGTAAGATTCTGATATAAGCAGAACAAAACAGATTAAATACAAATCTGACAAGAGAAAGTGAATCCAATGAATCCAAACAACACATACATAAGGTGTCAGTAGCAAGTATCTGTTAAGTAACTGTTTTCCAGCTTATGTTTTATAATTGGCCGAGCAAAATGGAACTTATTTATTAGCATTTTGTGATCTGTTAAGCAGTGAATGGGAGAGGTACCAGGCAGCTGCTAGAGGCAGAGCAGGAGGAGGCAGAGAGGACTGCTGCTCTCCTCTTCCTTATTTACATTTAAAAAAACTGACCAAACCAGGGGCAATTTCATTTTGAATCTGGTCTTCTTGGAACCTATGCATTTCTAACTTCTTCTTAAAAAAGATGGTGTATTAGGTAATTTATTTTAATAATAAAAACTTGGAGAGAAAGTCTTAACTGTGAATCTACCAATGAGTCAAAACATCCTTTTACTTTCCAATTTTTTTCAGTATATCTGTGGAATGGCTTGTTGTTGCCTTTAATGTTCATTGTTAACCAAATCTTGCTTTGTGTCTTGTCTTTCTGGCTATCTCTCTAGACATGTTTATGCTCTTGCTGTATATTAATTTTTCATTACGTATCCCTAACATCCCTAACATCACTTCCTGTGTAAATCTTTTCACAGGACAGATTGTTTCCTGAAGATTTCTGTAATTGATGTACTGCTACCAAGAGCTTCTACTGAGAACTTCATGCAATGTAACCATGTCTGCTTAGGTGTAAAATATTTTTTGAAAACTGCTTCCAATGTTTTATTATCCTCAAAACATCTTAGAACCAGTATTTGTTCTAATCTTGCATTATAACTGTCCCCAGGTAAATTTAATAGGTTTAAATGAAATAAAACAGAATGTATTATTATGTTCTCTTCCACACATGCACATCCGAAGATGTACCTTCTGAACAGACCATGGGAACAAGTAGATGGAAGTACCAGTTTGTGGCACTGTAGTGATGTAGAATTTTTAAGTGTGGGAGGATTATTTTCTTATCTTCAGGAAAACTATTTGACAGGTGCTTTCATTTTCTTTGCAGGCAGTACCTCAGTTACTGTCGAGGCACTTTTACCACCCCCATGACAAATAATGGCACTCAGAAAGGCTGATCTGTAGTTCTCAGTCTTGGTTACATAATGCGTAAGGCTTGTTAAAGTATGAAAAGTCATAACTGTTCAAAGACCCATCATTCCTCTCCAGTACTGGACACTTGTGGATGTCAACCCCTCTCCTTTTGCATTGTCTACTGAAACTACTGAAACAGGTAGGCTGCCTGCAACCTGATCTTCCTGAGCATTTTGCACAACCTAAAAAAACCAAAAAAACAAAAAAACCAAAAAAAACTCAAAAGTGAAACCCAAAGCAGAAAACTCAGAGATTTCCCTTTCTGTGTCCTTTTCACAGCAGTAACCCCAATCAGTAGTTGAAGGTGTGAAACTACTTTGGTGCTGTGTAGGGATGATCAGTGCCCCTCATCCCACAAGACTTTCTTAATCATGGCTTAATTCCATGTTAAAAAACCAAAGAATAAGATCATTATCTTATACCTACTATTTTTTAAACTAATATTTAAAGTTCTAGGTCCTTTTGTTGTTTCTATATGCTTCCTTGAAACCTGCCAAGACCAGAGTCTTCAGAGTCTTGCAATAGTTCCTCAATTCACACACATTATACGGGGAAAAGTTTTATTTTTGGGAGATTGTGTTTTCCATTTTCATATCTTGACTGCCTTGTTGTAATAGGTCCTGAAAATCTTCTGAATATATGCTATATATGACCAAGAAGAATTGATCAATATCCTGTGTTTTAGGATAGCTATTTCTTGACTTTTTAAAGATGGATTTTAACTATTCATCTGAAAATTATATGTTGCTACTGTATATGTGAAGTAAAGGTTTGGATATTTTTCATGTTGAAATGCTTTTGGTTGTAGAAGTGTCTTTTTAATTGTCCTGGAAATTCTTCTTCCTATACAGTGCTAAGATTCCCCTTTAATTTGACCTTCTTAGAGATATCCAGTCTGTCAAAACCTCATGAACATCTGAAGAACCCAGGTTGTGCTACTGCCAAGGGAGTAACAGCTGCTGCTACAGCAGCCAAAACTGCAACTGCAGTGGCTACCTCTGTGCTGAAAATGCTGACGTGTCACTGTAGTAGAGCTTGGGGTGGTGGCGTCTGCTGCTGCAGTTCTGCAGAGTACTTTTAAATTTTGGTGGTGGTTTTTTTAAAGGTTCAAATAAGCAAATAAATTTTAAGAATTTTTTTTTTAAGGAATTACATTAGAAAAATATTTCTGTTGTAACCTTCTGAAGCACTTAGAATCTAAAACTGAGCTATCAATCATCTGCATGTGCTTCCTGTCTTTTCTGGATCTGCATTTGGATTCTGAATTGTATGATCATTTTTTCCACATTAATCCTGTCTTATTTAGGCTCCAAAGTAAAAACATCCAGGCATGGAAAACTGGTGGTGTGAGTAGCAGTGAAGTTGCTCTTTTGAGTATTTCACTTCTCAGTAACACCCTCCTGATATTGTTACTTGCATGCAAGTTGATGTGGTGGTTGATATGTGTCCCTTCTTACTTATCTCTTTGCTATTTTAGAGATTCCGGTCATGGAATCATAGGATGACTTGGACTGAAAAGGATCTTTAAAGTTCATCTAGTTTCAATCCTCCATCAAAGGTCAGGAAGATCTTCCACTAGATCAGACCCACCCAACCTGGCCTTGAACACTTCTAGGTGTGGGGAATTCACAGCTTCTGTGGGCAACATGTACCAGTGTCAAATCAATGTAATCGTATAAAGTTTCTTACTTATATCTATTCTAAACCTACCCTCTTTCAGTTTGAAACCATTTGCCCTTGTCTTTCACTATAGGCTCCGGTTAATACAGCCTGTCTGTCTGTCTGTCTGTCTATCTCCCTAAAAGCTCCTTACAGTATTCCAAGGCCACAATTAGGTCACTCCAGTTCCTTCTCTTTTTCATGCTGAACACTCTGACGGTCTCAGTCTGTCTTCACAGGACAGGTGTTCCAGCCCATTAGTCATTTTCTTGACCCTCCTCTGGACCCACCCCAACAGGCTCCTTGTACTGGGGTCTCCAGGAATGGATGCAGTACTCTGGATGGGCTTTCATGAGGGTGGAGTAAAGGGAAGAACCAACTTAACCTGCTGGCCACACTTCTTTTTATGCAGCCCAGAACACGGTTGACTTTCAGGGATGCCAAGAGCACACTGCTGGCTCACATAAACTTTTATATCCATCAGTTTCCCTACATCCTTCTCTTCAGCTTTGCTTGCAATCCATTCATCACTCAGCCTGTACTGATACTGGTGATTGCAGCCACATGAATGCAAGACTGCACATGGCCTTGTTTAACCTCCTGAGGTTCAGTGACCTACTTCTCAAGCCTGTCAAAATCCCTCTGGATTGCATCCCTTTCCTATGCAACCAAGTTTATTTTAAAAAATTATTAGTCAGACCTCTTAATAGATAAATGTCTTTGGAAACAAGAATTTCCTAGGGTTTCAAGATTTTCTGATGATAATTTTACTCCATTTTAGAAACTCTTATTGAATTATTGATGTTACAGTCTAAAAAACACTGCCAAAGCACGAAGGTGGGCTTGGAAATGGAAAATTTTCAGAAAGAGCCTCCTCTTCAAAGAGAGAGTCCAGGAGAAAACATGAGAGTGCAGAAGTTGCCAAAGTGCCAGAGAAAAGAGGGTGAAAACATCTTTTTTCCATTTGTTGTTTATTGTCCAGTGGTGAAAGGTCAGAGGCTTGGCCACCAGTATGGAGCCAGACATACACTCCAGCAGGATGGAGGAGAGAATCAAAAGACTAAAGCTGAGAAAACTCATGGGTTGAGATAAAGAGAGTTTAATAGGGCAAGCAAAAACTGCACACTCCAGGAAAGAAAAACAAAGCATTCATTCACCATTTCCCCCAGTCAGACAGGTGTTCAGCCATCCCCAGGAGAGCCAGGGCTCATCTCATATCACAGTGATTGCATCATTGCATCAGACATCATTGCTCCAAATCTGCCCCATTCCTCCTTCTTCCCCTCACTTTGTGCGTGGAGCACAGCACCATATGCTGTGGGATATCCCTTTGGTTAGTTGGGGTTGGGCATGTCCCAGCTGTGTCCCCTTCCAACTCCTTGTGCAACCCCAGCCTTGTCACTGGTGGGACAGAGTGAGGAGCAGAAAATCCCTTGATGCTGTGCAAGCACTGCTCAGCAATGATGAAACAATCTCTATGTTATCAATGCTGCTTTCAGCAGAAATGCAGAACAGAGCCTCATACACTCTACTGTGAGGGAAATGGACTCTATCCCAGCCAAAAACAAACACAAGATCTTTCAAAGGATCTCCAGAATGTTCCATCACTACAGGTCTCTGGATTGATGGATTTGTGGTCTTCTTATGTAGTAATAACTGTCTAGTGGATGAGGGAAAAGTTACGTTTTTAAGAGATCAATTTTTGTGGCAGGATACATCAGGAATCTGTAATTGCATTCAGTGCATGCATGCAACATCTGGGAAAGAAGATAACTCTTGTGAAAAACAATATGATACAAAATTACTGAGGGCAGCAACAAGAGTCAGAAGAATTTCAAGATACATATTAACAGAATTGTTAAATGGTTTAGGAATTCAATATTGGTAAATAAAAAATAATGCAGTCAAAGGAAGAATATATGCAATGAAGAACTTGGAAGATAATTCTGTTGAAATTTTGATTATGTGTTTAGTGATGCTAAGTAGGTAAATCTGAAGAGGATTAATTAAGGACTAGGAAGGAAAATTGAAATATCATTATGACCCCATATACAATGAATGCACTTGCCTCTGGAATACTGATAATTATTTTTACTCCCCATTCCTTCTGAAAGAAAGATGTAATAAAACTGGAGAAAGCAAAGAGTAAGACATAAAAATATAGGAACTGCCTGGATAGGACTTACCAAAGATCTAGTAACCTGTTTCTCACTGCTGGGAATGGTGGGTGCCTGAGAAGGATGCTAGGCTACACATAGTGATGCTACACTCACATAGCTTAGCAAATTCCTACGTCATACCTTTGTCATTAGTAGCACTGAACAGATTTTTCCCCCTCACTGTGTTCAGTTCAGATTTGATCCTGTATAAACTTGAACCATCTGCAGATCCCTGTACCAAGGTATTTCACAGCAGCACTGATCAGAGGTACAGAAGTTCAGCATGAAGCAAAACTAAACAGACTGACTCTTTGGCCTGGATGAAAGACGAGTGAGAGAGGACATGACAGGGCTACAGAAGAAGATAATCAGTTGGTTGTTATGGAAGATAACTGAAAGCAAAGGGATTGGAAAAAGGCTTAAAAGCCTGAAGCACATAAAGAGGACATAGATGCCAGCAAAGGCCTCCTGACAGTGCCTGGCACTGTAATCATCCAAGGTGGCAACAGGCACTGCTCATTGTTGCTTTGCCTGGAAACATCAGCCAGAACATACACTGACCTGTTGGACTGCATCATGAAAGAAAGGGGTGCAAGTTCTTTATGAGTCTGGTTTTACCCCTAGACCAAAACCAGTTTCTCCAAATGTGCTTTAGGATTTAGAAGAAAATGACTGATTTTTTCAGTGGAATAATGTGGCTGGTAGAGGGAGTCCTGGTGTTGTTGGTGAAGACTCAGACTCTGTGATACCAATTTCTTCCAACCAGGATATTTTTTCTAATGCCAGTGTAACTTGTAATGGCAGGAGAGCAAGTAGCTGAGTGTGAAAGTGGTGCAGCCCAGTGGGAGATGAATATCCTGGGGTAGATGCGTGGTAGGATTTACAGATATCCCTTGTGCTCAAAGGGTTAAAGGTGACCAAACAACTGGATTCCTGTTCTCCATCACGTCTATCAGGGTTCCTTCAGGACCAGGGAAAAAAATCATGTATCTTTGTCTCTTGGAGAGTGTTGCCATGACCGAAGTTCTTATCTCTAATTCCCAAGTAAACATTTTCAAATGGGAAAATCTGGCAACCAGGAGACCATAGATTCAGGGTAAGGATGGTAGAGACCCTAGAATTTCTAGATGGTCTGTTGAGGGATGTCACTGCAAATATGGGCTATGCCAACAGGTAGCAACATGTCACATGTGATGCACACCATAGGAACCAGGCGAATCCCTGTGATCACAGAGAGACCAAGAAGAAATAGGTGCATGGCCAGCATCAGGGCTGGATGGAGTTGCATTGGTGTATTTGGTCTTGTATCCACAGCTTGGGGATTAGTAATTTATTGAATGGAAAACTATTTTGACTCTAAAAAATGGCACATTACCCCTTTAAAAAAAGATAAGTCTAACAAGTCATTTTTGCATGCCAGTATGTAGTAAAGTACAACTACATTAGACAGATGTTGATGTGTAGTGTATGGGGTCATCAGTGTTGTTCACAAACCACTTTGAGTTTAGTCTCAGTATTGCTCTAGAAGCACATGGGGTTCAACTCACAGAAGCATCAGAAAAAAAATCAGAGAAGGGATTAAGAAAATGAAAATGTCAGAGGTGAAACACACGAAGTATGGAAAGCCAGCTGAAGATTTTCACTGTTAATCTTAGAAAAAATGAGCAAACATGAGGCTTTTAAAGGTGGAAGAAAAGTATTTTCGTTCACAATGTATAATGAACTCATAGAAGTACTCAATATGTATTCAAGAATTAGAGGCAGAAGACCTTTTTTGTAGAAACTACTCTTCATTCAGAACTGTTTTATTGTAAAAATGCAAAGGCTTGTATTTACTCTTCAAAAATATATACTCCAGAACTTTTTTCCTGGTCTTGTTTTTGTGTTGCCTTTTCAGTTCTTTCCCAGAACTGGTAGTTCCCTGAGTCCCTGCTAGATGGCATGGCAAGCCACCACAATAATAATGATGTGATAAGGCAGATGTACTGGTGTGTTCTGTGCAGTAGCCAAGAGAAATGCTCAGCCAACATTTTTCCATTCCCTTTTCCTTCCTATATTTTCATCATGTTTTCTTACTTATATATGGAAGATCACAGCTAGGCTTTTAGTTTCTTAATTATTAAAGCAATTATAAGCAGAGGTAAAGTTCTCTTTCTCCTATATAGATGAAAGGAGATAAAATCAATACTGCTTGTAACTGTATTTCATAAAGCACACTTGAGCCTTAATAGATGTTCTCTCTGCTTTTTCTGTCTTTCCTGCTGTAGAAATGGTGTGATCCAAGCTCTAGCAGTGTGCCATTCCTTTGCTCACACCCAACAGCAGGTGAAACTTTCTGCTTGGTCCCACAGGACCTTGTGAATCACTATTACACTGTCCTGCTGCACGTTTCACTTTGGCTTCACAGACTGTGCTGGGATGAGGGCACAATGTCTGAACAAAGAAAATATCCAGTTTTGTCTTCAGTGTTTTTCTCCCTCTGAGTGTGTTAAAGCCCAATTTGGGAAGTCTGGTTCTCCTCTTTCTGTTAAGGTGAAATTAAGAGTAATTCTAAACAACTCACTGAGGTGACACTGTTGTAACTGCTGTTAGCAAAAGCACAATTGGTGTGCAAAAGATTTACATGGGAACTTTTTCAAAATTACCGTTTTCAAAGGATTTTAGAAAGTGATGTTTTAATAGCTGCTGCCTTACACAGTAATTGCTTTTAAAACAAGGGATAGAGGCAATGGGGAAGGATCAAAGGTAGACGGTATAAGCATGGATTAGCTATGGGCATGTTATCTGTAGTAGAACTCAGCCAATATTTGCAAATGCAGTTTTACAGAGGGGGATAAGAGCACAGGAGTCTTCATCTCCTAGTCCTTGCTGCAGCACTGGGAGATTGGCTATACACAGCACTATGTTGCCATTTCTCCTTGGCATCTTGGTCACAGGAGGCAGATGTAGGTCACTGAACGGGATCTGTGATTCCAGGCAACAGCTGGCGAGTGGGAGCCTTGTGCTGGGTACTGCATGGTGGGGGAAGAAGGATCATGCCTCAGCATGTGATCAGGTGTGCAAGGGGAAAAGCTCATCTTGTGCCCCACGCCTCTCCCAGTCACGTGGGCACTGCACTGGCCCCTGCTGCAGCTTGACTTGGCAAAGCACTCAGACTCAAACACTAAAGAGAGAGGCTACAATATTAAAGAGGTTAATGTGTAAAGCTGTCATGTAAAAAAAAAAATAAAAATCCATGCTCTCTTTTTACCAGGGTTTAATAGAAAAAGCTTTTCTACACTGTAGAGTTAGCAATTCTGCACACACAGAGGGTGAACAGAACTAGT
Organism: Trochalopteron elliotii; assembly: GCA_024734555.1. Lineage (NCBI taxonomy): Eukaryota > Metazoa > Chordata > Aves > Passeriformes > Leiothrichidae > Trochalopteron > Trochalopteron elliotii. The sequence goes on from JANPWX010000038.1 coordinate 6,312,220, forward strand.
GAGTCTATTATAAATAGTGCTAAGTTTATCAGTTCTAATCTCATTTGTTTTCCTAGAGAAAAGGTGAGCATTAACAGACTCTTAATTTGTGATAAACGAATTGTCTTGCACTGCGTTTCAGGAAGGATCTGGCAATGGAAAACTCTGGGGAAACACCTGCTTAGTGTAGTATAAGCAGCCTGTTTAAAGCCTGCACAAGTAATTTCAGCAGTGTTAGTGCTGAAAGTATTACGGAGAATGTGAGTAATGGATATGAAAATATGGTATTGCATTGTAGAAAATGCCCTGGAGAGGCAATATGTGATTATAGAGTCTGAAGGATCTTTTGTGTGAGACTTAATGTGAAATCTTTATGTTGTTCGAGTCAGTGGCAAGGGCTGTGTAATGACACCTGAAGGGAGAGGAGCACAGAGCCACTATATTGATTATTGATACTGTCTTTCATTAGAAAGTTATTTGAAGCAATGTACACCTCTGCAGGTAAGCCTGAAGGTAATGAGGGTTAGATGTGTGAAAAGACCTAAGCATCCATGCATTCTTTTTGGTGCACAGCTCCAGTCTTTAGGAAGCAGCAGGGATGTTAAAGCCCTAGTTCAGTGTCCAATGGGCATGCCCAAACACATACCCACAGTCAACTGGGTCAGGATCCTTCTTCTTAATAATCTCAGCTGAATTCCTACCAGAATCAGTTCCACTTAGCTTAGCCCAAGGAAGAGCCTTCGAGGACTGCCTTGCAGTGACTATGGCTGTTCCCCATGCACGTCTTCTCAGATTCATTACTCTGTGTAATTCAGAGAAGACTTGAACCTGTCTCTTCATCTGTGCCAGAAAGAGTACTGGGGCCTCTTGGCTGTCAGATATTCAGAGGGGAGGGGAAGAGGGAGGAGAGCTATCTCCTGTTAAAACTCTTCCAGTATATACAAATAATGACAATTCATTACAGCAGAGACAGAGATTGATGACATAGGCATATAATTAGGACTATCACCTCGGAAGTGGGAGAGTCAGGTTCTGGTCCATGCTCCAATGAATATTTAATTATTAACACGAGATGGAACAGCTCTGTCAAGCCTGGGTAGACTGCACCTGCAGTTCTTCAATGGTTTTCTGCTGCAGGCAGTCTCCTGGCTAGTAGGAGAACTGAACTGAGCCCCTTGCTTTCACATTAATAGATGTCTCAGAGCAGATCTTTCACCTTCTGCGAGCACTCACCACTGAAGAATTCTAGAAGAGAGGAAAGATTTTGGTAGCCTTTATTTACTTTTGTGATGGGTCACGTGTCTTAGGAATTTAATTTGAAAAGAAAATGAGAATTTTTAGAAAGGCCTCACATCTCCAGGATAGGTTCCTTTGCGCTCTGCCAAAGTGGCCAGAAGTGAGGTGTGAGGACATAGGTAGTGCATTCAGTCATTTATATGAGCTCCTAAAGAGGAAGAAAGAAAACATCTTGGTCCTTTCCCAGATGAAAATCTGGGGAATCAACATCTTGGTGTGTAAGGTTCAGTTTCAGTGGAGTCTCTGGAGAAACTCAATTTTCTAGTAGGAACGGAGCGAAAGGCAAACTACAGCCCCAGGCCCTACAAGGAGGTCAAGCTAAGGAATAGTCAAGGAGGAGAGGGAGATTCAATTGCTGAAACAGGAAGGCCAAGGATCACTTTTGGTGTTGGCTCTGACATTTTAAACCTGCATGACCTCCTGCTGGTTTGCAAGGGAGCAGACTTCCCTAAAGTGCTTCCTCAGACCTGCTGGCCAGCTGCAGATATTGTGGCTGCCCATGGCATCTCCGTTTGAGGTGACAATGTTTAGGCAACTGAATCCCACCTATCCTGTCCATCTTGCAAATGTGGTCTCTCTAAGCCTTTGAATTTGCCTTGTCATTCTGCTTCACCAGCAAGACCAGTGACTACTAATGCGAAAATCTGTCTCAATCTATGCAGTGGCTAAAATTGTTCTATCTTTCAAAAGGATGGATGAAAAAAGTCAGTTTGAACGCCCTTGTCATGGCATAGCTGGTCCAGTTTTTCACTGATACAAAATACCACTCTTTTCTTTTTATTGCTTAAAAGCAACTTCAGAGTCCAAGGCACAGCTTTTAAGACATGATTTGCAAAGACTGGCTGCATTTTAAGAGATGTCTATTGGAAATTTGTAGTAGTTTTATTTGCTATTTGTATCTTTCTTACTGGTTTTATCAATATTTTTGTAATTAATTTTAGAAGGTTATGATATAGTAAATACAAAAATATGGCAAATTCAGTTCTAAGAGATCAAAAAAGACTGAAATGTATCCATAACTTCCCATTGAAAAATAATAAGATAAGAACAACACAAGGAAGTTTATAATGGAGAAAAATACAGATTAGGTACATTCTGCAAGATATAGTGGAATACAATGTGTGCCAGTAACAAACAGTTTCTGTTTTCAAAGACATACAGCTTTGCATCTTATATTGTCTGATATTTAATTCATCTTGATTGTCTTATATTTGAGATGCTCTTTGCCCTTAATATAATCAGATTTGGTAAGATTTGCTGTCTCACTGGATTTCACAGTCTAGGTTTCATGACCTTGACTGACATATATGTGGATATCAATTACATTTTATTAAAAAATATACCCATTGTAATATAAGCATTTCCTCCCTCCTGCTTGGTTCGATAACATTTACTGAGAACCAGGGAGAAAAATTGCAGGTCACACTGATACAAAAAGGCAAGACTGACTGAGCCTTTCTGTGAGCAGTGTTCTCCTGAGTGCTCTGTTTCTATTCAGTATGAACATGGATTCAGTACTGATTTTTAAGAAGTTGTGTGGAACCACTTGTTACCAGTAGTTCCTCTTGGAGATGCCGCTCAAGCCTTTGGCCTTGTGTGCCAGACCTCTTTTGACTGTGTCTGTTGGCTGATGAGCTTGTTCCAGTCTGAGGATACTGCTGAGCACAAACCTTGCCTGTCCTTCTCAGCATCATTTTCAACTCTTGGCTGTCAGTTTGTGTTCCAAAATGCTGTGCAGTGAGCCAGCTAGTTGCACTGCAGAAGGCCAAGTCTGGAGACTGGCTGGCAATGAGCTTACATTCAAGTGCTGTCCTATGATCAGTACAGCTCTGACAGCTCAGGCCCTGCCTGAACTCTTGCTATTACAGTCCTTCTTTGGAAACTGGCTTTCTTTTCCAGGAAAACAGCCACAGGTGCACCAGATATACAGAGAGCTCCAGTCTAGTGCTCTAAAGGAAAGAGAGTCTTTATTATATGCCTTGAAAAAATATTTTCTGATGCAGAATTTAAGCAGGAGGTTTAGGAAGCTCATTGACAAGTCGGCAAGAAAATAGCGGCAGATTATGGATTACTGCTAACCACTCCCGGGGTTCAGGAGAATAAAAGGTTGGTGTGAGCTGGTGATGGCATCATGACAAGTTTTTGACATTTGACATTAGAAGAGTAGAAGGGCCAGCTGCCTACCAACCATGGAGCTACTCAGGTAATGAGACAAAGACAACCTTCTCCCAGTGACTTACATAGAACCAAAACCAAAACTAAAACCAAATGAAAAAAAAAGGGAGCAGCACCATGAGTTTTGGATGAGTCTGTGGATGGTGTGAGCCAACAGTACAACAGCCAGTAAACTACAGGACCACTGAAATGATGTTTTCACAAATATATTAATGGCAAAAGGAAGCGTAAGACCAACCTTTGTTCTCTACTGGATGCAGGAGAGAATTTAGTAACTGCAGATGAGGAGAAGGCAGAAATGACTAATGTCTTCTTTGCCTCAGTCTTTAGTGGGAAGATGGCTTGTCCTCAGGACATCTGTCCTCCTGGGCTGGTAGATGGTGTCAGGGAGCAGAACGGTCCCCGCATTATCCAGGAGGAGATAGTCAGAGAACTGCTGAGCCACTTGGATGTTCATAAATCTATGTGCCCAGATGGGATCCACCCCAGGGTGATGAGGGAGCTGGCAGATGAGCTTGTGAAGCCACTTTCCATCATTTACCAACAGTCCTGGCTTGCTGGTGAGGTTCCAGATGACTGAAATCTGGCCAATGTGACACCCATTCACAAAAAGGGTGGGAAGGAGGATCCTGGTAATTACAGGTCAGTTAGCCTGACCTCAGTACCTGATAAGGTAATGGAACAGTTTATACTGAGTGTCATCATGCAGCACTTACAGGATGGCCAGGGTATCAGACCCTGCCAGCGTGGGTTTAGGAGGGGTAGGTCATGTTTGACCAACCTGATCTCCTTTTATGACCAAGTGACCCACCTGGTGGATACAGGAAATGCTGTGGATGTTGTCTATTTGGATTTCAGCAAGGCCTTTGACACTGTCTGCCCCAACACATTCCCAGAAAAGCTGGCAGCCTGGGGCTTGGACAGGAGCACTCTTTGCTGGGTTAGGAACTGGCTGGATGGCCGGGTCCAGAGAGTGGTGGTGAATGGTGATGCATCCAGCTGGCAGCCAGTCACCAGTGGTGTCCCCCAGGGGTCTGTGCTGGGGCCAGTTCTGTTCAATATCTTTATTGATGACATGGAAGAGGGTATTGAGTCTTGCATTAGTAAATTTGCAGTTGACACTGGATTTCACACTGCAGTTGACAAACTGGGAGCATGTGTTGATCTGTTGGAAGGTAGGAGGTCTCTGCAGAGAGACCTGGAACAGCTGGAAGGATGGACAGAGTCCAACAGGATGAAGTTTAATAAGTCCAAGTGCCGAGTCCTGCATTTTGGCCACAAAAACCCCCTGCAACGTTACAGGCTGGGGACGGTGTGGCTGGACAGTGCCCAGGCAGAAATGGACCTGGGGGTACTGGTGACAGCAGCTGAACATGAGCCAGCTGTGTGCCCTGGTGGGCAAGAAGGCCAATGGCATCCTGGCCTGTATCAGGAATGGTGTGGCCAGCCAGAGCAGGGAGGTCATTCTTCTTCTGTGCTCAGCACTGGTGAAACCACACCTTGAGTGCTGTGTCCAGTTCTGGCCCCTCAGTTTAGGAAGGACCCTGAGATGCTTGAGCGCGTCCAGAGGAGGGCAACAAAGTTGGTGAAGAACTTGGAAAACAAGCCCTGTGAGGAATGGCTAAGGGAGCTGGGGTTGTTTAGCCTGGAGAAAAGGAGACTCAAAGGTGACCTTATCACTCTCTAGAGCTTCTTGAAAGGTGGCTGTAGCCAGGTGGGGGTTGGTCTCTTTCTCCAGGCAGCAACTAACAGAATGAGAGGATACAGTCTTAAGCTGCACCAAGCAATACTTAGGTTGGATATTAGGAAAAAGTTTTTTATGGAAAGGGTGATAAAGTACTGGAATTGTCTGCCTGGGGAGGTGGTGCAGTTATCATCCCTGGACATGTTTAAAAAAACACTGGATGTGGCACTTGGTGCCATGGTTTAGTAGAGGTATTAGGGCATGGGCTGGACTTGATGATCTCAAAGGTCTCTTCCAACCTCGTGATTCTGTGATTCTGTGATCATTAAAATTTACCTTATCAGAGATGAACTAGTTGTGATGGGAGCGAGACCAAGAGCTTTTCCCTACCTTCTGAGCAGCATGTCAGCTACAGGAGTGCATCTTCTGGCATCATCACTGAATGGAGGGGCTTGAATAAGCATCACAGTAATTTTGCTCATCTGACTCTTAGAATAGCTGTGTCTTCTTTACTGAAACTCTCTTTTCTAGCAAGTAAGTTAAAATGATCTGACTCTGCATGGACAATTTCAGATCAAAATGTTAAGATGTTGACACAAATTATTATTACTGAAAAACACTTTTATAATGAGAAGTATTTTGCAAAGGCAATGGCCCTCTGTTTATTTAATTTAGAGTGATTGCAGAAAACAAGTCAATTATAGGCTGTGAAACTAAAATGCTGTAGAGGGCCCTAAGTCCTCATATAAATCTGAAGTTTTTCTCGTTATTGGACAGAGTATTTAGTAAGGGAGTAAGAATCCAGGCAAGTGGTAGATTTTGGAGTCAGTGCAAAGGTGGGATTTCTTTCTGGGGGTGATGGGGTAAAAACTGTTGGTTTTGTGTGGTTTTTTTTCTGAAAATAAAAGAGAAGCTTTAATCTGTGATGGGAAACATGGAAACGTAAGAAAAGATGACTCTGTAGGCTAATAATTGATGATTTCATCGGTCTGACAAACCATCCAATGGGATTTGAGCAGGAAAGAATATATTCAGAGAATCTTTTCTGCATGCTTCTCCTTTTTAACATGTAATCAGAGACCTTGTGCTCTGCAAACTCTTCCACTACTGATAACAAGTCAGTACTTAGGTTTCCGAATACACCCACGATCTGTGAATGAAAACTAGAGAAGGAAGAAAAATCCAGCCTGCTGCAAGGCTTTTCTGTTTCTCCTGATTTTACACAAAGGAACCTCTGTGTGCAATTGTGTTGTGCATTTTTAGGGGAAATAACAGTATAGAAAAGAATGCAGCTTGAAGAGTCAAACTTTAGTACAATATCATTTTACATAAGCAGACAGTGTTTTTTATTAATTTAGTTTTAACAATTTTTATTTTTTTCCTTACAATAAATAATCCAGTTTTCATAGTTTCGTATTTATAATCTTTCTAATATCCCAGTACTCCTTTACATATTGTCAATTAATTTCTGTCATTCCTAAGGATTCATAGTATTCAAATATTTGTAAAGAATTAATGTTTCACCTTGATCATTACTTAGTCACAGTAAGTAACATTTTTCTAAAAACTTGTCTTGCAAGGAAATCCTTCCATGTTCCTAATTTTAGTTCTTGCTCTTCTCTGTACTCCAAAAAATCTGTTAGTGAAATTTTCTTCAGAGATAGGATTCTAGCCTGAAGATTGTCTTTGGAGTGAACAAAAAAAACCCCAAACATTAATCCAAACAAGAGTAATGCAGTGCCAGTAGGAAAAAATAGTCCATAAACATGGCGTTGTTTTATCTCAGAGAATTACTATCAACAGGTAATAAAAACATATAGCTACAATAGTTTTCCTGAAATATTTTCTCCCACATAATTTAGTTTATAAGAAAAATAGATTACCTCTGGAGAGCATTTATTTATGCCTACTTCTTTTCTATAATGTGTGTCATTTTTATGGGGTGTTTTGTTATTCCATCTCTACAGAAAGCAGGATTTTTTTAAGCCCCTCCAGACCGAAAAATACTTTGCTTAGGTTGAAGGTCTTCTGGTTTGTCACTGGAAGGCCCCTTTACTTGCTGATTTCTACTCATTAAAGTGGTAGTTTATCCACCTTCAAATGTCTCTGCTCTGTGTCACAGACACTTATTTGTTCTCTAGCCATCAAAGTGTATTAAAATTAACAGCAGTCATCACATGAGTGGAGGGTAGCCATTCTCAGACACACAGATAGTTATATACTCACAGCAGGAAACTTGCAATCAAATTCTAACAAAAGGTCACATTTGCAATAAGTAAAGGAAAATGTAGGTAATTGGTTATGGAATCAGTTAATATCTTTGCAGGCCTTGAAAGGCCCTCTGACGGACTTGAAACCTTTTTTGTTCAAGTAATTAAAAGTGAGGTATTGTGATAGTATTAAAAAACTCAGAAAATTCTTGGTGTGCTGTAAAATGATGTTGCTACAATGGCAAACAAATTTAAGAGGGAAAATTATTTGTGGCTTGTTTGAAAAGACATACAGATCCAGATTCTGGCTGAAATGCAGAGAAGGAATAAGGAGTGAAGTGCAGAAAAATGTGAAGATTAACCCTACAAAATATATTTTTATGCCTGGCTTTGAGATATGCCCACTCTTTCCCTCAGCTGGTTTAGTGTCATGGTCACTTTAGAAACACCAGGCTGTGGTGTTTTCCCAGGCTTCCCACAGACTTCAGGATATCTGCTGATTTGGAAAGCAGTGACTGACTTTCTGAGGTTGCAAAGCATTTCAGTGTTGGCTGGCATTCTGTTTCTTCTAGTGGTACAATGCAGTCCTGGGCCACATCTACAGTTTAACTGTGTCCTGTGTTGGACAGGTCCCTGGGCCTCCTGCCACAGAAGGCAAAGCACAGGGCAGGGACCTGTCAGGAGACAGACTGTGGAAATGCACTGTTGTTTTCTTTGTCCATCAAACACTCTAGTTCAAGCTAGGAGTTTTCACCTAGTTCAAACTAGGAGTTTCTGACAGCTTTTGCTGTGACTGGGGACAGAATCTTTCGGGCATCTGGTGTGACACGCTTCCTTTGCCTGTAGAAAATCGAAGCTGGCATCTGAGGGCCCTCAGCAGAAGGCTGGATGCTCCCTTGAACAGAGGGTGGTACATCCCATATCTTCCCATTTATGTTCTGGTGCTTTGAGCTGTGAAAAAAAGATGTATGCTGGATCAGATGGAAATGGTGCATGACCTGGGCGTGTTCCTGAATCAATGGGTTGGGACACTTGGCAAGAAGAGGGAAGGCATTATTTAAAGCTTCTGCTTGAATAAAAAAAATTAAATAACTAAACAGCATTTAATATACTCAAAAGAGTTCTTTTCTGCCCAAGTGCTCTGACAGCAAAACTGGGCTGTCACACTCACACTGACTCCTCTGTGTCCTAATTCAGGTTTGATTCAGGTTTGATCAGCATTCAAGTCCTGACCCCTTCTACAAATATGAGCTCAGGCTGGTTTTGCTCCAGAATAGCCCCAAACCTGGCATTCAGGAAGCTTCCTGGTAGCTGAGGAAAAGCCACCACTGAGCCCTGGTCTCTCCAGCTATGAGTGAGTCCTTTCCTTGCTGAGAAAACAGAAGGTGGAACTGGCCCTACAAGAATTTGGTGGAGGAGCTCCATGTAGCACAAGGCAACTTCGGGCCTCTCAGAGATCCCCAAAGAAGTCCCAGGAGCTTTCTTAGCTTTTCTATGACTGACAGTGGGGACAGAACCAGATATGTGGATGAGATACCTGTGGATTTTCAGGTTGTTTACAAGCAATCCAGGTGTGCCAGTGTTTTCCCAAATGAGCAAGGGGTAGAGCATTGTAATTTTGACTCCTTTAAATGAAAATAAGGGAGGAACTAAAAGGAACCTTTTCCCTCCATTCAGCAATGCTCTCTGCAGAAGTTCTGAAGCAATTGATAGTTGTCAACAGGAAAACCTAATCTCTTCTGTTTTATTTTCTATAGCTAAATTATCTTAACACAGGCCTGATCTTGGAATGGTGTGTGGATTCTCCCAAGAAGAAATTTGGGAAGGGGAACAGAACTTCCAAGGCAGAATCAAAACCTCATTAAAATAAATTAATTCAGAGGAAGACCACAAACTGTGCTTCCTGAAGGAAAAACTGTTTCAGTGTCAGACTCTCTCTCCAGGCTCAGTTTTCCACTTCCCACATGTCTATGGCTCACATTATCTTACCTCCGCACTACTTTTAGTGATTCTCCAGCAAAGGTGAGGCTGAGAATGGCCAAGTCTCAATTTTCTGTGTTGTCCAAGCATAAGCAGACAAAGAAATCACTTTTAATTTTTTCCTTCCTTTTCTTTCTCACACTGGTGTCTGAAGTGACCGTCACCACTTAGACCAAAGCTGGCATGAAAAGTGGTTTGCCTTGTGTTAAAAAGAATGACAAGTGTCATCTCAAATATGTGCCCCTTGAGCTCTGCTGCTGTGCTAATACTGCAAATAGGAGGAGGGAAAAGCTGGTTAAATTTTTCTCACTGTCAGGTTTTTGATTGTGCCAGTCCTGACTGGGCATTGTGTTCAACCAATTCAGCATTATAATGAAGTTGTGAAAATTAGTGAGAACCTTCAAAAGACTTTGAATTTTGAACATTGAGTATTCCAGAGAACTGGGGTGTAATCTGTAAACTGTAAGAATGAGAGAAGAAGGGGAAGAACAACTCTTACTAACAACGCATCAGTTTTATTTGAGGATCTTTCCCCAGAGAGTTAGCAAGAAGGAAAATAATAAAGCATTTCCTGAATTGCTAGGTGGAGATTATTTGCTCAGTTCTAATTGAAATTGTTGTAGGAAACTCCTTGCAAATTTGCAAGTCTTGCAATAAATAGGAAGGGGGAGAATACCCAAACATCTTCTTGTATCAATCATAGGTGGAAATTAGAAGTTTAAGTAAGACAAAAGACAATATTTGAATCAATTATTGCAGTACGTAAGTGTTACTTTATAGGTTGAAATACCTTTGCCTAAGCTATGTCACAAACTTTCAAATAACAGACATTAAAAAAAAAAGAAAATATATAGGTAGAGATCAAGTTGTTTCAGTTAATTAATGAATTTGTCCAACTAAAAGGCAAGAAAATGGAAATGCTGAATAAAAGTAAGAACCTCTCAACCTTTTGCATCTTTCTAGGCTAAAGTGTGGTAAAAAATATCTAGTCTAAAGCAATTTTCACAAAAGTTATACTTTTTAATGTAAGGTATTTTTTGGGAAACAGTGTGGAACTTTTTTTAGAACATTCTCTTTCAAATTATTTGGTCATGTGAGATCAAAATATTCTAGCCCTGTGGTATGAGGTCCTCAGAGTTCATCTTGCTCATCTTGTTTGAAAGAAGATCAAGATGTAACCTGATCACTGGTAACAAGAATTTCATAGTGGAAAAAAGGTCTGACAGTGGGGGATTGCAATCTTGTTGACACAAACATCCAGAGATCCTACTGAAGCTAGATGGTATTTCTCGAAATACAATACTGTTTCCTTGCTGTGAGGGTAACAGAGCTTTTGTTGCCTGCATATCTAATCAGGTTCCCATCCTGGAAGTGTCTTGGTCTCTGCTGTCCTCTGCCTTTGATTGACTGAAATGTGACAGCCTCAGGGCTTGAGAAGGTATTTGATTGATTAAGGAGGTATGAAATTTAACTTCCCTGAGAAGATGATATGATGGTCCTTTCAAAGCCTATAAAAGGTATCAAAAAATCTTGTTGAACAGGTTTGAGCTTGCTTGGGGTTTCTTTCATAAAATTTTGAATTAATGGTTTGTTTTTGGGTTTTGGAAGTTTTACTTGATGAAATTACTTTTCTGTACTAAAATTCTATTTATTTTCTTTATATATGCTTAACAACATCCCCCAGGAGCATTCATACCACATTTCAAAACTAATCTCTGTCCTCTTATGAATCTGAAATACCTACTGTCACTTTCCTTTTGCAGCCGTTTTCCAGTGTCATACTGGAAATGATGTTTCACCATCTGCAGATTGAGTCAGATATAGATTAAATGTAGGAGTTCTTTTAACTGGGATTATTTTTGTAGAATTTGTCTTTGATATTCTCCTCATAGAAATTCCCCATCCATCTTTGGATGACCAAAATGCCTGGCTGGCATCCCAATAAACTTTGAAAAATAAAGATATTCTAATATTTTATGCTAAGTTTGAAGGCTGAGAGGCTATGTGTAACATTGATTGGGCTGGTGCTTATAGAGCTCACACTCTCAGTCTAAGTCAGACCTTCAGCTGCTCCTGTTGGTTCCAGCCATGGCTGCACAGCCTGTGCTTGTGGCTGCAGCACCCAGTCTGCCCTCCAGCTGAAGTGTGAAAGTAACAATTGTTCTCCTGAGCGAGGAGATCATCGTTTTGCAGAACAGAGCCTTGCACCCCCAGGGTATCTGGGCACTTACTGGAAAGCCTGGTAGAGACGTAATGCTCAAAAGGAGGGATCACATCAGTTTGCTGGATGGCTGTTAGGCGAGCAGCCACTTTGAGCAGTAAGCCAATCTCCTGGCCTGGCTTCCTAACTCTCACTGGTTTTCTGATAAAAAGATGGTTCTAGTTTTCCTGGTCTTCCTGATGTCACCCTGCAAGGAGGGGAGAGAGAGTGCTGAGAGCTTGACAAAGGATCTTTTTCCTTTATGCATTTCCACAAAGAGAAGTCTGGAGGACATAGAAGGCTTGGTTCATGGTAGATAAAGCAGCTCATTGTATGCATTTTGTAAATATTAGAGGGTTCAGAGAACAGAATAATAATGCTTAGCAATAAAATATTTATAATTTATCTATTTATAAAGCTGATAAACAAGTAATATCATGAAACCAATTTAAAATGTCCTTTTATTTTTTAAAATCTCAAATTGGTTCAGCTCTCAGGATAATTTCCGCTGTAAATTTTATGTTGCATATTTAATATTATTTGGTTTCAAGTAATTATCTGTTTTAAATCTTACTGTTGCAGTTTCCTTGTATGCCCTAGGGCAACTGTGTATAAAGTTATCAAAAAAGATACTATATTCAAAAAGAACCAAATATGTAAAGCTTTGTCATGTTTTTACAATCCCATGTATATTTATCATAGTTTCTAATTATTCTTTTTGCTTTACTGCATATTATTAGTTTAATTGAACCATAAACTTTAGACTAATAACACCAATTTGTCTTTCATTATACTTTGCTCTATTAACTTTTACAAATGGGTTCATCTCAGCCCCTGATTGATGGGCTCACAGCAACTGTGCTAGATTTCTTGTCCAAATAGCCAAGTTGCATTTTCTGTTCTTGGAATATGCTTTTTCTTTTTTTTAAATTTTCTTCCTTCCTCCCTCCCCCAGATAGATTTTATTCTTGATTCTTAGGAATTAAATACAAGATGTATTTTGTAACTTGCGTCTTCCAAACATTAGCCCTTCTGGCAGAAACCACCAGCAGTAAAAAGAGCTGGAGTTCTCAATTACTTTGAGAGACCCTTTTCAAAATAAAATGTTTGGTTCGGATTCCCAGTAAAGCCCTATTCTCTTCAGAATCTGAGGAATTTGAATCTCCTAGTGATATTCATAGGCAGGCATTTCTCTGTTAAATGGTGGGAGTTTCATGAAAATACAAAATCATAAATCTTTTGGGAAAAAAGTCCATAATTATAAAATCACAAAAAGAAAAAAAAAAAAAAAAACCAAAAACAAAACAAAAAAAACCTGAAAAAAAAAAAAAAAAGAAAACGTGAAACGCTAATATAGGGCCACTTAGCAAATTCATAGTTTGGTTAGGGCCCAGACTTTTTAACAGCACAGTCCTCATATCCCCTTCTACTCTATTCACAAATCTAATTAATCTGCAGGGTGAAAATTAGCGTTGAAAGTAAGCTGGTCTCTCCCAGCTGGGTCAACTCTTATCTCTCTAAGCTTCACAGGCTTAGTGATGCTCTGCCTTGCACTGTCCTGTCACTACAGGTCAATTTCTTGATCATTGTGCATGTCCTGTCAAGACTCCTGGTCCAGCTGTTACATCTTTGAAAATTACAGAAGCAGACAAATCCCTGTTTTTGCAATTGTTATTGAGGTTCTGTTTCTCAAATAACTTGCAACACAGCTTTCCGTCATTCATGTTTTTCTTCCACTTAGAAAAACATTTTCTCTTTTGTACTGTCTGTTCTTCTATTTTCATGCAGGCCTCAAATACAGTTGTCTTCCCAAGATTCTTTCCAGGAAGAAAAAAAGGAGCTCCAATACATCTTTAGCCAGGCAGACAACATTTGCAGTGTCACCTAAACATGCAGGGAAAATGCAGTCACTGCCAAAGAGACTTTCTGGAGTCCAAGTCCCACAGAAAATTATGGGACATATCAAACAATTTGAATAAGATAATATGTGTGACAAGTTGGAGATCTATGTAAAGTAAGCTGTGTATCACCACATCCATGATGAAATTAAGGCAAGCTGAGGGAAAAAAAAGGTGGAGAATGGATGAAAACAATGACAGCTTGAGAAACAATCAAGCAGAACGAGAAGAGCACAGGAACAGAGAGGAGACCTGCATGAGGAAATTGGGAAGGAAGAAGAAAGAAAATGAAAGTTAAAACCCCTCCAAAAGATGTGAGAAAATGCAGAGGAGAAGAAGCAGAGTGAGCTGCAAGCCATGCAGTATTATGGCATCCAAAGATCTTCTTCTGAAATAGAAATATTACAGTTCCTTACTGTGGAATTACCTTTTTTTTGAGTCTTGGTCAGTAGGAAGTGAAGTGTGCTTATTCCAAAGCCGTGGCACCCTAGGAGGAGTGTCCCTAAACAGCAGCCTAAGAAAGTTCCCTTGGGAATTTGATAATCTAAACAGTAATATCCTACAGTAATATCCTGCTCAAAGCCAGTGTCTCACCAGATAGAGAATTGTGACATGCTTTTCAATTCAACTTTTACATGTTGTGGGGTACCAGCAATTGTTAAAGTGCGAAAGTGGGGTTGTACAGCCAGAAATAGCAGAAGGTAGTATGGAAGGTTCTGCATTTTCCCATGTCTCCATCATAGTGTTTTAGTGTATTCTTTTCTGCGCAGCTCTTGCTAGAATCTGTCTGGAGTTCCAGAGTTTGAGAATTTCCAGTGGGTTTCCAACGTTTCGAGGAAATGTTGTAATGATTGGGCTAATAGCTAGAAAAGAACACATCTTCTCTCTTGTTGGATGGTGTTTTCTGTAACTTCAAGCAGCATTCGTCTCAGTTTAGTGCAGTAGGTAGGGATAACGAAGAGGAGGAGAGCAAGGGAGAACTGTGCATTGCCTACAGTAATTGCTTTGGCACAGTAAAGCATGATAGTGGCATTTTATTAGGTTAATTTCTATGTCACTACACTCAGATATTCACAAATGACAACCCAGGCTTGTAAAACAATTACATCATTAAATGAATTATGAGACTTGGTAATAAATAATGCATCTGGAGACTCTGCCTTTGCCATCTGTGTTTTGAAAATACTCATGGAATACTGTGAGGCTTCATTTTCAAGTACCTTCAGAAAAAACAAGTTTGGCTGCAACTCGCTTGTCTAAACAAAGGAAGAGATTCTCCAGTAATCACATATCTTTATAGGTCATGGCTTCAGAGTAAATTTCAACTATATCACGGTTCTAGAGAAAGCTGTGATAGCTGTCAAGGTTTCTAATCTCCCACAAAGCATTTTTTATGTGTATATGATATATCGTCACTGTTTTGTAGCTTCTGTTCAGATTTTGAAATCTGACATGTAATATTGAGCTTTTAATAGATTCTTAAATTACCTTATATGCTTCTATTCTTTGGTGGCTTTTAATTAGGGAAACAACTGTAACTTTTATGAAGACAAAGAGGCTTCCTTTGTCTAAAAAAGTCACCACACCCTGTATGTCACATAAAGGGACACCTAGTGAGCGTATAACCTTCTGCAACAAAACATATCCTTACTGTATCATTGAACACCAGACTGTGTGGTTTATCAAGCTACATTTGTATGTAGATAATCCTGTGAATATCTAATTTTTATGTAAAGAAATTATATCTTCACTATCTGCACATTGGAAATTACAATAAACTTTTTACCAGGCAGTGCTTAACTTCTGATTGTGTTTTCAGCATCTATTTTTCAAAGAAGAATTGTGAATATTTTTCAATAAATCAGTTACCTATTTTTTATTTTATCTACAGAATCTGCAAATACTATTTACAGTAGAAAACTATAAGCATTTCTTCTTTCACTTGAAAGAAACTTTGTGTTTCTTTTTGGCATGTCATAATATCCCTGTATTTTTTCTGACACTCATAATGATGAATCCGTTCAGCTTCACCATACATAAGCTTTTATTCTGCTCCTAATCTTATCTGATCAAAATAAAAATATTAAATGGGATAAAGCACTCACTGTATCAGTCTGAATTAAATCACTGAAATCACTGTAAATTCTTTCTTTCTTTTTTTAAAATTTCTCTTATTCTCTGCCTCAGTTTCTGTGTCATTCTTCCTGGTGGCAGTGGCAGAAGCAGAAAATGGAAAGTGTCATTTTGCTGGAATAGAACACACAATTTTCTGATTGAATTGCTCACTGTGGCCATCCATGTCCTTATTAGTAAATAGTGTAAAGTTCTTACAAAAGCTTATTCTGAGTTTTTAAAAGGGCAATATGGGTAATCATTGTTAATAAACAGAATTTTGATCCATGTTACATTAAAGTGAGCAGGAGGAATTAAGCATCAGGAAAAAAACCCACATTATAATAAGTGAAATATCTATGTCCTTAGTTCTTATTGGAATATATACTTAATTCCTATTCTTGTTGATGAGAGTACATTTGACCTGTCAATTGTTTAAAGTGCAGGCAAAGTTTAGTGCTGAATTTTCCCCCAAAAATGTGTACCTATTGACTTTTAAACTGTCACGGAGTTTTTCACATGTGTAATTAGGAGAGGGGTAGATTACTTTTTACCATGGAAAGAGGACTTTTTACTATGCATCATTTAAACAATTATTTTTTGGATATAGACTTTTTGACTCAAAAAAATTCTGCAGCTTATGAAGTTGTTTGTTATTTTGCTGTGATTTTATACACAATGGAAGGGTGAGAAAAAGGTCAGCAATAACTCTGCTGTTGCATTTTCACTGGGAAAAACATAATATTGATCGATAAGAAAATGGAAAAAGCACAACTATTAGCGTCTTACTTGATCTTCTCCGACCTTTACCCTGCCATGTTGATTTTATTCTTAAATGTTATGTCTGTTGTTCCGAAGGTTTGTCCTGTTTAGTCTTTTATTTAATTAATACATGATCTTGTTTACTCTTTCTAATGTTAAAACATGAAATTCATTTTTATTCCTTGTTGAACCATTGTCCTCTTTACACTCAGCAATCCACACTGGATAATAACTCCATGTAGAAATTGGCCTGCTTAAAACTACTCTTGAGTCATAATCGATGGGTACTTAAGTTCACAAAACCGTTTTTTGGGTTCAGAGGATAATTATATTTAAGGATGTGTAAGCCCTTTAGTAAGAAAATTTAAATCTCACACTCTGAATCTTCTTGGGTGTACACTGACAAGCAGAATATATGGTATTGAGCCTAAGTACTTTGCTAAACATCGATGCAGCTGCTGGTAGTGACATCGAAGTGTGCTGAAGGAGGCAAGAGCTTTACACTGTGAGGACAGACTGCATATTTTGCTATATTTGGTACATGTTTAGTAAAGTACACACTTCCAGGGATGGGGTATCCAGCATTTCTCTGAACAACTTGTGCCAGGGTCACAGAGAATTCCTTCCTAATATTGAATCTAAATCTACCCTCTTTGCGTGTAGACATGCAGATGTTGGGATTTTTGGGTTGCACCCCTTGCTGAGGAGCAAGTTGTGGTAGCATGGATCTCACATTTGCTGGGAGCTGGGCACACTTGTGTCGCTGCACTGCAGGAAGATGGGCATTCTTGTCCCAGCCCCTGGCCTGGCTGACACCTTCTTATTCTCACTCTCCTTCAGCCCATGAAGCAACCACTGTGTTTGGCAGTACTCAAAGAAATAAACAAAGCAACCAAATCCTCAGATGGTGAACCTCACAGTATTTTTTCCTTCCCTCTCTCCTTGCACTTCTTCTATAAAGGGACAGAAACCCAGCCCCAAACTGACCTGAGTCTGAGGTCATGCATTTGTAGATTCAAACAACAATATGTGGAATTCCATATGTCAGTTAGCTGGGCTTATATCTATGTTCTAAGCTGGGTTTATAACTTCTTACTTCAGGTGCTCTGTAATGGAAAAAGCCCTGGTCACAAAGTAATTTGCACTGTTAGAAATAAATGGGCTTCAGAAACAAGTTACACACCTATCACAGGGGCTTTTTACAAAGGAATCTTTATCATTTAAAACTAAGAATTTTCAAGTAATTTTGAAGGTTATTCCTGGTAACATTTTAAAATTTCAGAATGGCAGAGAAATTCTGAAGGGTGGCAAGTAAATTTGTACTTTAAAATGATCATTAGAATAAATGATAATTTATGATTTGGATGATTTGGAGTTTATCAAAATAATAGGATTACTGATATGGAAAATAAAGGATGAGATTACAATTCCTTCAAGGTGACTTTTTTTTTTCACATAAAACAGATTTTGCTGGCCTCATTTCTTTCTTAAGAGATGAAGAGCTGATAAAAGTACCTTTATTATTCTGTTCAAGCTGACTATCTGAACACTTTTTCACATATTATCATTCAAATTTCTCACTATCATAGGACAATATGATATGTGATATGTGAATGACAAATATCCAACAGAGTAATTACCAGAGTATGATAATCAAGTATACTTCCACTGAGAACTCACATAGACCAGTTCTTGCTCTTGTGCAGCCATAAATAATTGAAAAAAGCATTTAAGAAATATAAAAGAATTGTTGATAAGGCTTGCAGGTGCCACAAAAACAGAACCTGTGGTAAAAACAACATGATGCTGTGTTGTCTGTACATGATCCTCTTAATTGTTAAATAAACTGGGGAAAAAGAATACGTATTTTAATATAACCAAATATAAGGGCCCCACACAGGGAAAAAACCCACAAGATTTAACATTAAGGAGAGAATACTTTGAGAAGCACTGAGCCTGGAAAGGTAATAATACTTTTTCAGTGGAAATATTTTCTCATCTGGTGCTACAGCAAAGAGGATTAGCGTAAGTCTGTGGATTTACAAACAAGAAATCATGGAACAGGGGAAGAGAGCTGTGTTCTGTCTGTCCACAAAGTTATCAACACCATTGCCAAAATGCAGTCTGACATCCATTCTTCAAAAAAGATTTAAAAATCTGGCAGAGATCTCAGACATGAGCTATAGGAATGATTTTACAGACAGAAAATTTCACTTTGCAACCAAACCTACAGGAAGCTTAAAGTTTTAGCTTCTCTTAAAGAATCATACTCAAGAGATGTATGTGCCCTGTATGTAGTTGTCTAATTACCAAAAGCATTTCCTTTCAGTAAGGCACTTGCATTCAGAAGACAGCACTCATTCGAGTAATCAGAATATAAAGTGACAACTCTGTGTATAGAAAGATTATTTATTTTTTTTTATTTTAAACTTGCACATCAAAACTGAATGTTGAGGTTTTTTCTCTTTCCTAAATGATGTTTTGAAGTCAGTCACAAACCTTTAAACACAACACAATACTAAATTAAATTAAATGGATAAATCATAGAGAAAAACAGATGGTATTCTGTTTTTTTAAAATCTATTAACCTCTATGAATCTTGAATACATCAACACTTCTCTGTAAAAGTCTTTGGCATAATGCCAGAATAAAAGGCTGAGCTTATCATCCGTATTTGTTCACATTATTTTTTTCTCAAAGGTGAACAGTTGTTAAACAAATACCACGGGCTTCTTTTGTTGAGGTGTACTCTTCTGTCACCATATCATTTCCCCAGCTCTCTCTTTTTAAGTGCTTGAAAGTTGCTTTCAATTGCAAATTAGCCAGGGCAAAAAGAAGATGGGCTATGAGATCTCTTTTAATGGAACATGCATCTGATTTTAGTGACCCATGATCTCAGATGTTTGCTGTAAATAAAGATTGTATAATAAAGAAAATGTTGATAAAAATATTTGATCTAGTGCTGGTTACTCCTCATGAAGCCTGATTTGTTTTCCTCCAAGGTTTTGCATATTTCTTCCACTGTGTGAGGTTAGGAGGAAGAGCCACAGATAAGAAAGTATCTGGAAGACTCAACAAGTTATCTGCCTTGACCTTTGGAGAGCCTTAAAGGGAAGTGTTGTCACTCTGAGGAGATGTAGAGGTCATACTAGGCACAGAGCCAGCCTACAACTTTTTTTAGAGTGTGTCAGAGCCAGGGCAAAGTGAAGACAGACTAGACTTAATCCTTTAACCTAACCTGTCAAAACTGCATCAAGTCAGCACTGCCAAATCTGCAGCCACCTCATAACTCAAAAAGGTATGCATGAGCGCATTCATGAATTTGCTTTTGAAAAGCAGTTTTATGGTTTGGTATTCACAGCATTATGAAACCTGGCCACATCACTGGGTATACAAACATAAAGCTAAATGCTGCCAGCTGCATGAGCAATTCATCCCACTGAGGAGTAAGAAGATATGAAATAAGGTTATTGCAAAAGATGATTGTTTTTAAGGGATGTTTACTTCCAAATGTAAAAAATGCAGACTTCGAAGAAACCAGGTTTGTATTGTTTTAACAAAAATAGTGAAAATAACCTATTTGTCAAATCCACAGCAATAGATGAAGCACACAGCAAATTAACCTGATATTTTATAATCATTGAGTGTGCAGAAAATACTGCTCCTGTGTAGTGATGATTTTGTAAAAGGAGCAGGGGATTTTAGTTATTTGGGAGATTTACCCATATGGATGTGTTGGCTTCTGTGTATGTATTTTCATGTGCATTTTGAGTGAAACTGCAAATATTTATAAAAGGAAGCTTCCATGTGAAAAATAACACAAATGCATGCAAAACACAGGGCCACATCCTTACCACTGCAAACTATCTTGGCTGACAGTGGCATCACAACCACGCTCAGACATGACACTTGTCACAGCTCTCTATGTGTCTGTGAACTTTAAATCATGAATATACCATGATGCAAATGAAAAGTGCTAGAAAGCTCATTTAGTGCCATTAATCCTTGAGGCTTTCCCTTAGATGAGTAAAACACAGTAACAATTTTACCTCTCCTCAAGGAGAATGTTCTGAAAGCTATAGCCTGGGTACACAAAGGGACTGAGGACTATAACCTTCTCTTGAAAGGTAGGATTGTAACCTGCAAAAAAAAAGCTTATTTTTTGGTCCTATGTTGGATTCATGCTGCAAACCTACAACCACGTGAAAGAAAAAGATCACCTTCCCTCCTTTATGCTTGAGGACCTATATGGTCACTGCCAGCAGAAGCACCCTGCAAGCCACAGCACAGGCTCCTTGTCTGACACTGGGACAGGCCAGGGCTCCAGCCCCTGCTCCAGTGTTTGTTTAAGACCTTACTGTTGGTTCCCTGCAGTGCAGCATCCAGCTTGACCCACTGGAGAAGATGGAGCACCCAAGTGGACCTTGCCAGGCCCATGTGTTCCCTCCCAAATGCAACAGCTGCCACATGGAGGGCAAGACAACACCTTTTTTCCCAGGGCTGGATGGTTCGGACAGAGTGGGGGTTTATAGGGATCAAGGAGCCTTGAAGAGACTCTGTGTGTGTGTGTGTGTGTGTGTGTGTGTGTGTGTGCCTTGTGGGGAACTGGTTTTCTAAAGAGATCTGTGTCTGTGAGGGACAGGGACAGAGCATGAACGTGATCTCCGCCTTAATGATCAATTAAATAGGAAATTGTCAAAAGGAAACACAAAAATGTCAAAATTTTGTTAATAGTTCTTGCTTGTGAGCTTGGAAGAGCTGTTAATGGCACTTCGAGATTTTTAAGCTGGAAATATCAAAACCAGAATGTGGTCTTTCTTCCTCTCAGAAAAAGAATGTGCTCTCATCTTAATGAGTCACCTGAGCAATTCCAAGGCAGGACAAAGAAATCCTGATACTTACTTTCCACATGGAACATGAAAAACCTGGAAACTTGTGAAAAGAAAACCAAATCATGAAAATAAAAAAGAAAAGAAAATATAATGTACTGTTGAAAAGAATAGGGATGCCTGAATTATGAGTGAAGTTGAATAAAAATTACCGTAAACACATGTTCCAGGGATTTTAATTCATATGTATCATTGATCTCATGTGTAAACTCCATTGAGTAATAAAGAATTCTACTTTCAGAAGGAGAAATAGGTTGGCAGATGTTCCCCTCAGTCTTCCTGCTTTTCTGATGAATGACTGTGACAGTCTATATATATATGATAGTACAGTGATCATATTAGGCACAAATATTAACTTTTTCAAGTGGATACAAATTGAATAGTCTAGCCGATCACTAGCAGGAGGAAAACAAGCCTATTGCCATCAAATCAGAATAGGATTGAAAAGTACTCAGCATCACTGCTATTTCTAAAAAACAGAAAGTGTATTGGTTCATGCCTAAATTTCTGAGGATATTTAATAAAACATACATATAGAATAGATATACAGGGATGTGAATCATAATGCTGTCATAAAATTGAAACCTGTATTATCTGGTACTACTTTTTTCTGCTTTTGTATAGAAATGAGTCATTTCAGGAGAAATGTTCAGAAAAACAGGTTTCCAACTTCAAATGCACACAAAGGACATATTTTGACCCACAGTTTCAGACTTTACTGCAAGAAGACCAGTCCTGGTCTCTGGGATCTCTGGCAACATAACCCAGGCCATAACTCCTGCCTCAAGCCTCCAAAGGCTTACAAGTTGCTACAGACCTGAATTTATACTCTGAGCGGAGGATTTCCATCATTCAAAAGATATTTTACCTTTTTTTTCATTCACCAAGGTCTTTATTCAGGCTTCTGTCTTGTGCCTTAGGTAGAAAACAGCTCCTCTTTAGTGAGAATGAGTGTTATGAAATGCTTGTTTTGTTCAGCAAGAATTAAAGAGCCACATCACGTGTTTCACAAGCAATTCAGTAAGAATATCATGTAAAAAGGCAGAAGTTCCTGCAGAACAAACATCATAACTTGGGCCAATTTAGAACATATATAGCCACATGTAAAATTATTCCATAGCTAATACTACTGGTGTAAGACAATAAGTTCAAGGTCGCTGTGGATTAGAAAGCCTGCAGTAGCTGTACTTCAACTGCACCTCAGTATGAAAATTGCTGGCTTTGTTAGCTTGGAATGAGGAGTGGGAGAGCTGGCCTTGGCATACTCCTGTTAAGTGTTTGAGTATCATCCAGTAACTTGAAAATGATGATGAAGAAAATTAGTTTTTATGTGTCACACAACAATTGTATAAGAAAATGGAGCTCAAAGTTGACTTTGACCATGCAAGCCTATTTTAGTAAATGGAAAATCAGAAGAGGCAAGTTTGCCATTTCTAACTTGTGGTCTTTTGTCAGTTTTCTTGTTTTGTCTTGCCCAGATACTCAAGTCAGTGACAATTATCACTGACAACTAACCATATTGTTCATACTATCTAAAGTATACAGGGAAAAGAACTATTTACAGGTATGACTCAAAATGTCGAATATGGTGCATGTTGTTCTACTGACAAAGTTACACAGGAAAAAATATCAAAGAGATAACAAGGATGAAAAGATATCAAAGAGATATCAAAGAGAAAGCAAGGGATGCTCATCAAACAGCTTCTTGGATGTAAATGTATATTTGCCTTGGGTATTTAAGATTTTTTAGTAGGTACTCCTGCAACTGAAACAGAGAAAAAACACAAGGTCTGTTGGCAGGAGGAGCAGGTATCTATCATCCTGCACCATGGGGCACTCTGTGCTGGCAGTGCGTTGTGCTGTTCAGCTGGCAAAGTAGGTGGCATCACCAGTGCTGGCGAGAGTTCTAAGCAGGAAAGCTCCTGTGTGGGCAAAAAAGTCTCTAACTCTGTCCCCTGTGTCTCAGGAAAAAAGAGGCCATTCCAAAGGTCTCAACAGTGCAATGTAAGCCCTTGTTTTGAGCCCATTCCCAAGGTGAGGTGGGTTCTTCATACCCGGAAGTCGGTGGGTTTACTTGACATTATTCCAAGGAGACCAACCTTTTATTCTGATCAGGCTCAGAAACACCCTCTTTCACCTCTGACAGGAGCCTGATTGCTCTAGTGCTTCAGATCTGAGTTACTTAAAGATATCGAATGAAGCTGATCAGATGCTGAAGGCCTGCCAAGATTACAGGCCCCTCGTCCCTATCACTTTCGTTATTAATTATGATAAAGCTGTACAAGCTGCAACCTGCTCCACTCAGTGCAGACACTGGGACAGCTTTCCTCCCTTATAGTCCCCTCTTTTCACTTCTCCAGCTATTCTTAGCTTGGGGAACAGTCCCTTGTGGGATGATTGTCATCTGGTGTATATACATTGCAGCAGCTGACTCAGATAACCAGGAAACTATAACCAGCTCCCTCGCTGTCCTGGGAACTCGGCAGCATCAGGGAGTCTGGCCCAGTACCAGGAATGAGAACACAGCCATGGACTGCATCTTATAGAAGAAGAACACGTGTTTCTGATGCTTCATTACTTTTCAGATTAAGACCATCAAGACCTTTACAAAGCAGTGAAACATAGACAGATACCCAAATTGCAAAAATGAGACCCAAGTTTATAGACAAACAAAGAGATATCCAAAGGATCTTGGTGATGTTTGTATGACTCCTGCCTTGTATCATCACTGGCAGGTGATGATGCAAGAGGTCTCTGCCTCTATTTAAATTACAAAACCAGTATAACTTTTTTCCAAAGTCCTGCTAACTTCCTTACACATTCCCTTATTGGTCATCTTTTATGATTTTATGATCTGTCAGTGTGTCTGTTCATAGCAAAGCAAGCAGGGCAAAATTATTAAGTCATAAATAACCCTGGTTGCACAAGGTTACCACATCCACAAAACCCTGGAAGTCTCTATTACTAAATTAATTCTGATCTGATTTCTGAGAATTAGCCTTCCACAAAAAAAACTGAAGGAAAGGAGGAGAAGGGTAACAAACAACTATGTGACAGGATCTCACAAAAATGTTGGGGCCTTGGAGGTGGGAGACTTCCTTCTTCTCATGTCAGTGAACAATTATATCAGCTTGAAATGGGTGTGTAACTTCATCCCAAGACTTTAGTTTCACAGTTGAGCCCACAATGTCCTAGTGCAGAAAAAGGGAGGAAATCTTGTATACCCCATCCTGGCTTCCTAGCCTTCTTCTCCTGCTCTTCCTCCCTGTCTCAGCTTCCAGCTGTAGGTATCTGCCTTCTCTTTTTGGTTCCTTTGCTGATTCACATCAGCTCACTAAAACAGAAAAAACCTGGCTTTTTTCCATGGATTACTTTTCCACTGTTTTGGTGGACTAAGTTAGCTGATGCCAGAGGACCCTTGGCCTCTGTATTTTGACACACAGAGACAGCTGAGTTAGAGCACTTCTATCTGCTGCAAAAGTGGGAGAAGGGGCTGGGGCAGTGTGCTCTCTGCTTCTTGTCCTTCCACTGCCTAACAAACGTTTGGTTGCTCCTTCTGTTGCACCTGAAAGATGGGGGTAGGCTCAGCCCTTGTTTTATATAAAACCCTTGGCTATGTTTGAACTTAAGGTCTTCCTTCTATCAGCCATACCAAATGACAGCACTGCTGTTTAAACAGCACTAGAAGCAATTAGAAGAAGTGGTCAGGGCAGATTCATCACAGCCCCCCGTGCAGAGACTCATTTCCTGAAGACCTGATAGAGCTGCTTTCCTGAGTGGCCAATGAGCTGCAATTTCAGGCTTCTCTTGATAGCAAATATTTCTGCCAGATTTGCAAGCCTTGGCATTGCACCACGACCTGTTATAGGAGTCTTCCTGTCACCATTTCTGCTCTGGGGTTCCTACAACTTTTAGTTTGCAAAGCAAGAATCCCTGCTACTAAACCTGACTTGGTCGTGGTACAGCCTTTTTCTCTCAGCTTTTGTTTGTTACTATCCAGCATTCAGCTAACTTCTGTCCCTTTTGAACTGACCTCACAAAGAAACCCTACATTTCAAGAAAGAGTTACAAGGCAGTCAATACACCAGGACTATTTGCCTTAAGAGCCAAGTCTAGATCACAGAGATCAATGAAATTGTCTCTTCAGATTCAGAGATCCCCCAACAAGCTCTAGCCAACCTCCCAAAGCCTCAGTGCACAGACCTGTGCAGAACAAGTGCAGCCTGAGGACAATAAGCAGCAGTGGGCAGCTGTTCACACTCTGGAGGAGTAGGAGGCATGAAGCTGTCACAAGAGAGCATGGCCAGTCACCTGGTAACAGGTTTTCCCACTTGCCACTGCTTGCCTTCATCTGTCCTCATGTCTGGTTCAAAATACCCCTTTTCCACAGGTAGTGAACAGTAAAGGCATATTTTTTTCTCTTCTTTATTGTAAGGCCATTTAAGGGAAATTACTTGCCTGAGAATCTGCTCTGAGCTTTGGGGAGCTATTGACACCTACCACTGTTATGAGTGAATGGAATTTGAGGGGCAAATAAGAGAAGTTGGAAATGAGGTTGAGGCAGGGAAGTTTCTCTGGGTATAAGAGAAGGTAGAACAGTAACAGTGAGAAACTGAGAGAAGAAAGAACAACAGGATACCTAGTGGGAACACTGCCAGTCCAGAACTAGGATGAGTGATAATGGGCATGGTAAAGGAGGGAGAAGAAGAGACAGTTATGATTCATGAAAGCTAGCCAATTCACCCTTCCTAATTCTGTAGCATGTTCCACTTTAAAACCTTTTGTGTGGCATCAAAGCAAAGACTGTATCACACAGCCTGAGCAGCCACCACAGTTGCAAGCTAGCAGGAAAGGAAAGAAGTAGCAGTACGGCAGTTAGAATTGCAGGATGCTGATAGCAGGATGGAGAGGTATGCTAGCAATGTCTCCCTTATTTCAACGGCTGTGAGGGGTATTTAGGTCCCAGCTTTACTTATGGAGATTAACGCTGTTACCCTCTTAACCATTGCTTTGTGGAAAGTCCAGATCAAAAGACACAAACCAGCTCAGCAGAGAGTGCTGTTCAGGAAGAGACAGAGAAGTGGCCACCATGTGTCCAGATTATTTCATACTTCGGCATTTTGTCTGAACCAGTGCTGAGTGCTCTGTGTTTGGGTTAAGAGAAGTTTGAGAGTGCTGATGGAACAGCCGGGAGGAAGCTGCAGCCATGTTGAGCAACCCATGGATGCTGTGTCCTGGCCCCCATGTTAGGGCATCACACCACACCTGAATGCTAAGACAAATCCCTGTTTCTTCTGTCCACCCTATTCTGACCATGAAGGAAAACTGAACAAGCAAGGAGGGAGTCAAGATCTGCTGCAGCAATGCCCTGCTGTGGGTAGTAAAGGGACTGGGACTGGGAGAGTGAAGGCACAAGCTTACAGCACAGACAAAGCTTCAGTGTCAGCAACTCTGCTGAGGTTTCCTGTATAGGTCAGCTCCTGGGACTTCCTTCGGAGTGTTATTAAAAAGAATCTAAATAAGCAGTTCTGTATTGAGCCAGACCAACATGTCAGAATGGAGCAACAGCCAGTGAGTAGGAAAGACCTGGAAAGTACTTGCCTAAATTCACAGCAAGTCCCTGAGTGGGATTCCTCTAACCCATCGTGGATACTGGAGATCAGAGGACCTGCCATAGGAAGCATCTCTTTCCACTGGCTGTAGAGTAAGTTAAAGTTGGTTAGGAGAAACACCTTCTTTTTTAACATGTCTACAGGTGGTTTCCTCACTCTTTTCATTATTCAGGAACAAATTCTCTGTGGGGCACAATGAGAAAGCTGAAATTTTAAAAGTAAGAATCTAAGATCAGGCAGTAAGCCACATACTTCCTTTGGCTTTCATGATACACTTTAATTACTGCAAAGAAACCTATGATTTTTGAAATGTTTAAAATCCTGTATTTCTGTTGACTTTGATGTGTTTAAAAAAGCACAAACTTTTTGTTAATCTTCTGTCTAAGAGTGTAATCAAACATAATCCTTTGAAAAAGGAAAGTTTTGGAAATAATAATAGGAAAGTCACAAGCTGTCCTAATTTTCCTGTGTCTATTGCCTTTTTCTGCTTAAAGCATTCTCTGCTTTCCCTTAAAATTTCAAAGCCTTTGAAATATTTTTTGCTTTGCTCCTATTTATGAAGAGTATCCAGAGAAGAGGCCAGGGTTATGGGTTTACACAATCAGTCATACATAGCAGAAGATGCAGCTCTGCATTTGAAGACAACCATAGCCTGGCATTTGTTCACATAAATGATATGATGAATAATTATGAAAAATGATCCAATTTGTGAAAATTACAATCAGGTCATGTACAATATGGGGAAAAGAACCAAATTAATTATGTACAGTATGTAACTGTCAAATACCAAAACATCTGTAATGAAAAGTCAACAATATATGGGGTTCCAGCTAATTTCTATACATTTTTCTGGATGTTCATGTTCTGCTCATGTTCTGTTCGTGTTCCCAAACTCCTGTACCCCACCTAATCAAGCTGTATTTGTAAAATTTTGGGCCAGGTTTTTGAAGAATGTTTTATTGAGGATTTTTGCTCTGTAGAATCAAAACCATAGTCTGGCTACCCGTGGCTGCACCCTCCTAAGAAGTTGGATTGCAGGGCTCAGCAAAACTCCTACCAAACCTGCAGGAAATTACTGAGTTCCCAGTTTTGGAAATCGAACTTGTTGTGACAAATAGGCTAACTATGAATCTCTTGTACACTTGAAAAAGTCTAAAGAGTAAATAATCTTTAAGAATTTTGGTCAGTGTTGCTTCACCAATCCCTTAAATTATACTAGTGAAGTCACAGATATTACTGGTCTACTGTAAAATTGATTTTGTGTGAAAATTCTGTGAATTTTTACTGCACTCGTTTATTTGCTTTATAATTAAACTATTTAAGACTTTGTTAGTTTTACTCTCTTTCCTAGAGGCTTTAAAACCATAATTGTATCTGAATTGTGCTAATAATTAAAACATGAGCAGTAATGAATGAAAAATTGCTAAAAATGGCAGCATAAACGCCCATCCGCTTTTTTTTAAAATTGTTTTACATGTTCAAAGAAATCTAAAAATGGAAGCAAGTGTGTCAACTGTGAAAAGTGAGAGCCTTGCCTTTCAGCTGAATTAGCTGATATCTTACCCTTAGGTGGGACTACTGTGTCTGAATTCAAATGGTATTCCAATTATAACTTTGGAAGTTGCTAATAGAAAATAATAATTATTTTTAAGTACCTGATCTTAAACTTAGAAGTAGGAAATTTTACTCCAACTCTGTTTTCAAGAAACAATAACCTTATGGCTCAATGTATACATTTACTTTAAAATAGAAAGCGCACATTTTGTGCAAAAATGCAAATTACATTAGGAAGAATAAAACCCCATTTCAGTATAGACTGGGTGTTCACAACAGACTCACTGGGGAGTTTGATCTTATAGTCAGTGACCATGTATTTCCATCTGCTTAGTTTTTCTTGTATGATAATCTTAAAAGAATTCTTGCCCTATGTCATTTGAATCCTTTTGGGCCTTTGAAAGAAAATGAGAAGACTACTTAAGCAAGATTTGTAAATATATATGTCTGTCTATATGTATTAAAGTACACAGATAATTTTTATCTTATGCCATACTTAAATTTATTTAAAAAAATGAAATGTACTGAATTTTATTAAAGTTAAAGTATGCAGCTTATATAGTTTATTTCATTTAGCTTTTGCTGACATGTGTCTGTTAGGGAACAAGCTCAAATACTTATTTTAAAAGAATAAGAAAAAAATTCAGAAGTATGCCCATCAGAAACGTTTCCTTTTCCACTTGCAGAGATATATTCATGCAAATATCTACACAATTCAAGGGGCTTTTTTCTTCATATAATCAATGTGAATAATTGTGGTAATCAAGAAATTGGTATTACTTAAACTAGATAAGGTTATATAAAGTACTATGCATGAATTATCATGCAGCTTTCCTAGAGCACAATAATCCCACCCTGAATTATTTGCTCACTTCTTTCCTAACCTGCAGTTGTAATATTGTCAAACTGCACTAAACAGCATAGATCATGATTGCCATTTATGTATCTACCTGGTAGGCAAGTTCAGTCCAGTTCAGTTAAAGCAAATAACATGTATGATGGGTCACAGGGAGAGAGAGCAGATTCCGTGATCCTCGTTTCTTTCTGCGCACTTCAAAGGGGCAGGGCCAAAACCCAGTGGGCAGTTACAAAAGATAGGAGAAATCAGAGGAACAAAATACTGAACTTCCAGGTTTTTAAAGCAAGTTTAATATCAATACGGTCTTTGTAATCGCCAATTTCTTCAACCGGAATCTTCAGGACCTTGTAGAGGAAGAAAGGAGGGATGGGATGCCCTAGTCTGGTCTGAACCAAGCTTTTCCATCAGGACTATTTATGTCAAGGCCCAGATCTCGAAGGATAAAGAACCTGCCGAACCACTTCGCAGTTCAGCAGCAGCATAGAGTGAAGTGTGCTGCAGTAACAGCTCTGAAGTGAAGGTAGCAAACTGGTCCAAAGTGATTAACTCCCATTTCTCAGAGAATTGCCCAGCCTTTAATCAAAATCTCCAACATGTGGCAGCTTGTCATTGCTGAAGCTGTTAGATAATGTGTTATTGATTAAGAGCATATATTGTGGTTTTGTAGAGTGTAGTCACTGAACAAATTCAGTCTTAAATTAATCTTACTGTTGCCACAAAAAGATTTGGTGATGTAGGGTACACACTAAAGTACCTTTGTTTTTTATCACACACTTGAATCTGCATGTGGAGTGGATTCAGTGTCTTTGCTCTGGCTTTGAAAAAGAAGGCATCCTTTTTGGAAGCTGGATACAACAATCATGGCCACACATCCCTCTTCAGTTCAGGAAGTCTCACTGGTGAGAAATGTGCCAAAGCCTGCCTTTAAGACTGCATTATCTGACTCAGTTTTGGTAACATATGCAAAGTCAGGAACTTATCCTTTTCCAGATCACAAACAATTAATATATTACTTCTTTCTGGCATGGCATTAATCAGGATAAGTCAAGAGGAAGGCTGAGAATCTTGTCTCCTTACATCTCAGTGCCTGAAGAATTTATAATAGTTAAAGGCAATGGAATGAAAATACAACACTTCCTTACATCCTTAATGTTGTCCTATTTGTAGAGCTATCTGTCTACCAGTCAGCTACCTCAGTGACAGAAGCCATCACAGCTGTGTTACAATACTCCCTATCCATTCTCCTGGCCATCTACGGTGCCAACTGCTTAAAAATAACACCGCCCAGGGGCATTGAAGCTGAAATGAGCTATGCCCAATGGAGGATTGTCTGCAGCTATCTTTGCAAGGATCCTTCTTCATCTGTACCTCTCCCATACACATAGCCTCACATAGCAGCCACCCTGCTATGGTGAGGGAAGAACAAGCTGCTGTTATTTCTTGGTCTGCAGAATCTCTTCCTGTGCTCAGCTGACTTCATATCAAATTTGGGAACATGCTTCCAGTGAACAGAACATTGCATTTCACCACTCTCCTGTAAGTGATGCATCACAAAATGAAATGTCCCTGATCCACTCTGTCCCTGTGTGACCTACAACTGGGATTCGAGAGAGGAGGATGTCAGCCCTTGCTCACAGGGTGTCAAGAATTGGCTGCATCCTTTCCCTAGCAATCTTGGCAGCAGCACTGAGAAGACCAGGACACATCAAACTGTACCCACCCTGTGGGTCCCTCACACTCAAGAGTAACAAACGTCTTCATTCTTCAGCATCCAGGCCTGAAGTTAGGTTGTGAAGAGTTTGGATATTTGCGAAGGGTTGGGATATTGGCATAGCTATATTCAGTTTGGGAGAGAACTCTGAAAGGCAGACCACAGGGCTAAAATTCAGTCCAAATTGTGCCTTTACAAGGCTGATCAGAGAGAACAGTAAGTAAATTTGTCTGATTCTCCCGTGCATTGTGACTCTGATTTTCTAAACTGATACTATAGTACTGTTTGCCTGGATTAAAAACTGGGAATTTTCAGTGATATCATTGGCTCAGTTTTGCTCTTCAGGATTAAGAAACTATAGTTTTGAAATAGTGGCAGCTGTAAATTAATTCTACATGCATCATGTCCTACATGTATCATATTTTTTAAATTGTTATCAACTGGAGAAGGATTGCATGAAGGAATAATCTCTGCACAGTTACTTAAAGCCCTTCCAAAAGAAGGAGTTTGGTGTTTGCAGGAAGCATTGATGGATATGTTTCAAGAAGCTGAAGCCTTATCTGCTTATTGTTTGCTTTCTTCCTACTCATACTATATGTGTGCAGTCCCATTCTCCCAGATTTCTATCAGTCACTTCCAGCAACTAGGAAGTTTTATTTTCTTGATGTACAACTCAGTTTGTTTCTTGTTCTTTTGATTTTCAGCTTTTTCTGTTTTGTAATGGAGATTCACAACAGAATAAGATGAGATATGGAGTGCATCTTGTTCATCCATTGATTTGGGATCAGGATTTGGTGTTTGTGCCTGTTTGCTTTGCTCTTGCCATGGAACAAGGCTCATTTCTCAGAATCAGCTAAGAATTTTAAGTCCTTTCCTCTTCAGCCAACTTGCAAAATTGGCTCTTTCTCTTGCTATTTTACTTTTTGTTAGTAAATTATAAATTGAGTTTTGTATGTCCTTCATTTCAATTCAAAAGTCTTACTTTAGGATCTTAGCAAAGTTTATTTCATTAAATGTAGTGAATGTGTGAAATTGATGTATTGTGGCTGTTTTGAGGATTGCCACAAAGTTTTATACAGTTGTTCAAAATTGCAGAATTCAGCCCAGTACTGACGGTGCCTCCCACCCACAGTGGTAGGCACAAGCTTGCATCTGTGAATACAGGTTCAAGTGAAGGACTTTTTTTCCTACCTGATTTTTCTTCTTTTTCATCACTTCTCCTAAAAAAGAAAAACTCAAGCAAAGGAAGAGCAGCAGCAAAGATTTGTGTGTAGCAAGAGAATAGTTGTATTTGAAGACATTTTACAGACTAGGTTGTGTGGCAGCAGAGGAGAGAAGAGCAGTTCTGTCAACCAAGAGAGGCTTTGCATTCCTGCAGATGTGATGACGAAGAGAAAACTCTTGCTGTTTCTCTCTGTTGTGCCACTGTCAAAGGAAAGGGGCTTAGTGGAAATGTTTGTCACTAAACCTGGACATAAGTTAATCTAAACCAGCTACATACTGTGAGGTTCTACTCATACGCTTTGTGAGTGTTGTTAACCCCCAAATTTACGTGCAGGGACACTGTCAGCAGAGGTTTACCCTTCACACACAGGGATCTTTCCTGCTGTCTGACATGGTACCATAAATATGGAGGAGCTCCAATGAAGCTAGTCTGAGTTAAAGCTGACTGAGTTTGGTGTAAATGAAGGCAGAAATCAGTACTGGGTTGACACATGGACTTAAAACCCCTTCAGTTCCTACCACAATAATTTTCCATCCCCTTCTCCTTTTCCTCCAGCCTTCTGCCATTGTGGGACTTTCTCACCTTACTTCCCCAGTAAAATCAACATGGATACATAATTTTTTGTTTTTTACTTATTTCAGCTACTGTATGCCAAACCTGCCTGTGGTAAGCAGACTACAAGACTGTCCAGGCTGGCTCAGATCTCTTTTACCTGTACCTGCAATATTATGAGATTGCTCCTTAAAGTGAACAGATTTCTACTTGCCTCTCTCTGAAGGCTGTAACCAGAGAATTAAGTCATGTACACTGGAGTTTGTAACAAATAAGACTCAAAAAAATAATGCTATCGGTACTTGATCACATATTTGACATTAGACTAAAAGACAACATCTCCCAGCTTCTACCTCCCTTGCTTAATTGGTTGGAGTATGGTGCCAGTAACACCAAGATCATGGCTTCCATCCCTGTTTGGGCCGTTCACTTAAGAGCTGGACTTGATGACCCTTGTGGATTCCTTCCGGAATATTCTGTGATCCTGTGATTTGTCAGTCATTTGTGTCACAAAGTCATGGAGAAGATGATGGTATGTCCAAAGAGAGGGCAACCTAATGGCATGAAGGCTCAAAAGCAAAGCATTCTGTTCACAAGGCTACCAACAACCAACGTCATGAGGGCTGACATATGTGCCATCACATTCACGTGCAACGTTCATGTCAGCTGTAATCTAACCTGGACAATAAAAAAATATCATGCTGTGTTCTATAAATCTTCTGTAAGGGAAGGAAGGAAGGAAGGAAGGAAGGAAGGAAGGAAGGAAGGAAGGAAGGAAGGATTCCCAAGCACTTCCCTCTTTATTTATTTCTCCTACCATGGAAGTGTTCCACTTCAGCTCATTCCCTGAGCACCCTACCTTTTCAATAATTTTTCCCCTTGGCAAAAATACTAATGTAGTGAAGCTGAGCACCTTCATATTGAGGACAACAGAACTCATTTTGAGTGACTTCTCAGGTCATTAAAGCCCACTATCAATAGATACCATGATAGAGAACAGAACTTTAGGAGACACATTAGGCTTTGATGTAGCACCTCTCCTGTCGTAATGACGTAAAGTGTTGGTTATTCAGCTTTGTTCTATATTTCTAGCAAATGTTTTAATCCTGTTTCACAATACAATGCACATAAGAAAATATCTGATGAAATGTCAAGTACATATTTTTTAATTGTTTGATTTTTGGCATTCTATATGAGTAGTATAAATTAAAGAAATACTGTTGAAAGTAGGTGTTTCCTTGGTTCCATTTCATTGCCACCATCATTCTTTGCAGTATTTCAGAAAGATTTCTGAAGTAGTCTTTGAAAAATGACCTAACTATGATTCCACATAAACCACTGAAAAAATTCTCGCCAACTACTACTGAAACCCATTTCAAAATTTAAATAATGACATCCTTATTTGGAGAAAGGAAATGGAGGTAAAACTGAGAAGAAAAAGATTTTTATGCCCTCACTTTTGTCTAGCCAAATGAATGAATAAAAGAATTTTTTAATGTCAGGGAAAAAAACCCCAAAACATTAAGAGAACGTTTTCCTTCAAGATATTTCCTTAATTTTCATGCTTTCCTTAAACTGGTATGGACAAGAAATAGCTCTTGAACACTGTAAGTAGGTCAATCACTGTTCTCATGCCACATTCCCCCACTGTGGGGAGCAGGATACCAGCAGGGCTTGCATATATGCACTCTCTCTAGATTGCAGGAGTCTTCTTCCTTTCCTTCCTGAAAACAGTCCCATTTCTCACTGGAGTGGGGGCACACTGGGAAACAATTACTATCATCTGCTTTTGAATTGCTCCCAAGCATTTCCTCTTCCCTTGGTTCTTCAGGTTATGTTGAATGTGTCTTCAACTTCTAATCCAAATTCAGGTTTTGCTATATAGTCGTATGGTACAGGAGACCAATGATTTATGCATTAAACTGCCTCCAGGCATATATAGCTGGTGTGTATATTAAGACTGTTTTTCAGGGGGGGCTACAAATTTAGGATTATTATCTGCCATGATGCCATTTCACAAGGAGTAGAAAGAGAACGCTTCCCACAAGTCCTAAGCACCTCATAGACTTTTTGACAGTAAATGTGAGTTGAAACATGCCAGATGTCACATTTCAGGACTGGTGTTTTTACCATTAGTTATTCTATTAAAAATAACTTCCTCTTTAAGAACAAGCACAATTGCTACTTTTTTTTTTTTTTTTTGCCAGGCAAATAAAAATGCATAATTTGACCATTAGCATTCCTGCATTCTTCACTTTTTTTAAGGACTAAGTTACATGCTCAGCCCTCAAGACACACGAGACTCAGATCCAAGCAAATTGCTTCATAGACAGAACTAACTTCATCTACGTGGGGACCAAAACACTTTGACCTTTGGCCAAAACACAGTGGTATTTGAATGGTCTTTTTTCACCTCATTCATCTAGAAATCACACTCATTGAAACAATTTCTGATCTCTCAGAAAATCAGCAAGTTATAATATTTTCTTGCATTTTACAGAATTTCTGCATAAAATGGTAAATGTGAACATTAACTCTTTTCTTGACATTTAACTGGATACACTTTCACACACGCAAGCCTTCATATTATTTGAAGGTCAGATTTAAATGGAAAAGGCAAACGTGTAGCAAAAAGATTGTAGTAAGTCAGAGTCTCCTTCTGAACCATTATATCTTAAGAATATATAATCGGTCTTGCCAAGACAAAATCTTGGACATTTTACCATGTGGCCAGTGGGAAGGAGATGCTACACTGGGTTGTTTGACTATAAATTAATTACCTGACTTTAATAGTCGAATATTCACTCAGGATGAAAAGAAATGTGCTCCTGAACATTAGTGGATAATGTGTGAATCATTTAATCTATCTGTCTTTTAATTAGACACCTATAAATAAGTTGGCTTTTGCAAGGTACTCTATAATCAGGTTACCTAAACACTAGCCCTTTCCTGGATCATAATTTGCAAGTATGGGAGATAGCTACAGATTGTTAATTGCTACTGTTTCTTCTATTATCATTATTATTATTATTATCATTATTATAATCATCATCATCATCATTTAAGGAACAGGCAATATACCCCATTGCAATTTTGCATGCATGTCTGGGAAAAAAAGTAGATGACATAAATCGCATGCATAATCTCAGGAGACAATCATTTTAAATCTTAATTGGCTGCCTTTTAAATATCATTTAAGGTCTCGTTTTCTCTGCCTCTCTCTCTCTAGTTAAGAAGGTGTTGTGTCAAAGTCTATTACCTTGCTGGACGTCTCGCCTCTAAGTTTTTTAAAAAAATAGAACCATCAGCAGAGGTTTGAGAGGTCGATAAAGCTTTTAGATTTGGAGATGTTTTCAGGGAGCCCATTTCCTGCGGCTAAGAGTTGTTAATGGAGCTTAAGGAATTATCTTATGACTCGGGCTGGGAGAGCCGTATATTTCTTCGCTCCTGTTCCCTTGTCGAGGCTGAATATGCTCCTGTCAAACTCGCTTAATGAAAAGTAACGCGTCGCTGATTACAGTTTTATTTGGGCCCTATGTAAAAAGCACTGTTAATTTAGCATCCCCTCCTTTGTGTGTTTGAATTTGCCATGGCTGAATGATTTAGAGTCTCTCAGTTTCAAGACGTTTCTCTATGATTTTTTTCCCCTCCTCTTTCTTTCTCAGTCTGCCTTTTTATTTCTGCTTTGTACAGACATATGAGCTGCACAGCTTTCCCTCTCAGCCCTGCAGCTTCCTCTAAAGCAGCAGAACCTGGTCTTTGACTTGTGCTATTGAATCAAATGGCAAAATTAATTTCTCACACTCTTTTGTTCATATATTAAAAAAAAAAAAAATCAAAACAACCAGACAACAAGAACCCCAACCCTTTTGAAAGACCTCTGTATTTCATGGCTGATCTAAGTCATAAGGTTTGTGTATTAAAGCAAGAAAGTCTTTTCCCTCCCCCTCAACTGGCACGGTCTCCTCTCAGGATGGGAAATGTTTTGATGAGAGCACATACAGATTTACCAGACACAAGATACAGTCGGTTCCCTGGTCTGGAGAGCCCTGCTCTTGTTATACACCAGCCATAAACTTACTCAAACTTGTTTTATAACAACAATAACGCGAAAACGAAGGGATAAAGTGTTGATCCGCTCTTTTTTTGGCTTCTGGTATTTCAGTGCGCCTGTGTTTTGCCCGCAGTGTTATCACCTTCATTTTAAGTCCGGAGGAGGGGGGTGGAGAGGGGAGGGTGCTGCCTCCCGAACAACGGGATGTCCGAACTTAATCCTGGACCTAGCTAAAGCCGACCAGCAGTGACTTGTAAAATGACTTATAAGGCTTGCGGGGTCACCCGCCGAGAGCCAGCCCAGGGAGGCCGGTGGGAGCCGGCGCTCCTCAAAGTCAGGGAGCTTTTCAGGCTGAGAGATTTTTGGCTGCTCGGTGGACTAGACCTCTCCTTGCACGCAGACACACAGAATCCACACACACACACTCGGCTGTTGCTGTGTTAGGAGAAAGAATGGAGTCCCCTTCCACTCCACAGAGCCTCTGTCGCATGGAAACCGAAGCCCACCGGGAGCCGCCGTGTCCCCTCCAGTCCCTACACATCCAGCAAGGCTGGCACACACAAACCTCCCCGCTTTAGCCTTACCCTCTCAATAGTTTATAGATGGGTTTATGCCCCATCCCGCTTGACTCTACCAATCGTTTGAGGACAGCACGAACACTCGCCTTTCTCCCCTTCCCTCTCCCTCGCCTCCTTCATCCCCATCTCTTTAGTTTGGCTGAAAATAATTTGCTTTGTCTAAAGGGTTTCAGAGGCAAAGCTCGCCGGCCGCCCCGGCTGCATTAAAATTCCTGCCGGCCCAGCCTTTAGCTCAGATCGCGGCTCCCCCGAGACTCCACTTTCGCTATTACTGTCAAGTACCCTTGACTCTTTATTTTTGCCCTTTTATCTATTACAACTAATTCGAGTTCTTTTGCCCTTTTCAGTTTAAGACGTGGGCTTTCTGTAAAGCCTCCCCCTGCCGCCGAGCTCTCCGGGTGCAGAGCCTTTAGAAATTGAGGGGTTTACTGTCAAAATGAAAATTTCACTTCAAATTATCTCGGCTGATGCACGTTTTCCAGGCCGGGGGCTCCTGTCTGAGGCTTTTGACAGCCAGATCAGCAGAGGGGTTCAGTGATCTCGATAATATCATCCAAGAGAGCGAAAGTCAATACAATGACAGGGAATATGACTGGATACAATCCAATTACGGCTGCTCGCAGAGAGGGGAAGGGCTTGATCTGATCTCCGCACCTGGATTCCTTTATTCAGTCCTTGCACTAACAGGTCTCACTAGAAACTTCGCAAGCTGGAGTATGTTATATTTTGGCTGAGTGTTTTCTCGCTTGCGTTTATAGTTGCTTTTATATACTTTCCCCCCTTATTGTACTCTTATTTATTTATTGTGAAGGGGGATGGACCGACGGGGAGAGGCTAGGGTGGGATGGGCGAGAACGCTGGGAGGCAAGGAAGGCTCTTCTGCTTGTCCCGATGTCACTTTGGTCTTTCGGGTGCTCTCGGTTCTTCCCCGCCCCGCCAGGCGCCGAAGCTCAGGGGTTTTACGCCGGCCCGGGCAAGCCAGGATCTATTATTGCCTCGCAGTTTCTTTTCCAGCAGTTCCCCCTGCCTCCCGGTCCGGGGATCAGTAAAGTTTGTTCCCATTCCGGGGAAGGAATTGAAATCTTTTAAGCGCCTGTTATCTAAGTGGTAAATTGGCTGCGAGTGTTCCTGAATCGCACGTCGAGAGCGCTCTTCCTCCCTTTCTCTTTTTGTTGGCTGCACTGTCAAAACGGTAAAGCATCTGTAGTGAAGTGCTGAAATATTCATGGCGGATCAGCGATTCTCCGCACTGGCAGAGGAGCTGGAAAGCTAAAACGGTTCTTTAAAAGATCAAATTTTCCATGTGAATCAATTGCTCCGCGCACGGCGGAGGCGACGCCGCGGCAGAGCGCGGCCCTTGGGGGCCGACCTCACAGCTCGGAAAGGAGGGGAGGGGGAAGAGGGGGATGCTCCCGCCCCGCCGGGCCTCGGCGGGTAGCCGGCGGCCCCGCTGTCGGCCCGGGAGGTCACGATAGGTGCCTGCTCTTCG
>JANPWX010000038.1:6362899-6448945 GCA_024734555.1 Trochalopteron elliotii
CCGCGTCCCCGAGTCTGGCTACGCCGTCGCTGCCCGCCCTGGGCGCAGCCCCACAGGGGCTGTCCGGGCACCAGGAGCTTCCTGCGGGCCGAGGTGGGGTGCAGCCGAGGAGGGAGGGGTGGGGGGCAGGTGCCGGCGGCAGCCCCAGGCAGGTCGAGGCAGGAGCTCTTGTTTCCGCTCGTCCACTCCGTCCTCCTGCGCCCGTCCCTCCGTCCTGCCGTCCGTCCGTCCCGCCCCGCCTCAGCCGCAGGCTGCCACCGCCACGGCCGCTCTCTCCTGGGGAGAAGTTACACGGGCCCGAGACTGGGCGAACCG
Organism: Trochalopteron elliotii; assembly: GCA_024734555.1. NCBI lineage: Eukaryota > Metazoa > Chordata > Aves > Passeriformes > Leiothrichidae > Trochalopteron > Trochalopteron elliotii. The sequence continues at coordinate 6,363,215 of JANPWX010000038.1, forward strand.
GCAGCCAGCTCCCGGTCCGAAATGCCTTTCCCGGTGTGCAGCCTTCCCGCCACCCTCCCAGTGCCGGGCGCCCAGGGCCGCTTGGGGCTCCGGCCCGGTGTCCGGGGCCGCGCAGCGCCCGGGATCCCCGCGAGAGCCTGTGCATGACAAGTTCCACCGCGCGTTCGGTACTTTCTTTTTTTAATTGTTTGTTCAGCAGGAAAAGGGACAAATCGGGATTGACAGAAGGGGGAGGAGGGATCAATATCGTTCCTGTTTAAAGGCGTGAGCCTGGGCAGACGTCTCAATAAGACAGAGGAGGAGAAAGAGTATTATATCCTATCTAATTAAGCGAAGACAAAGAGGTGTGGGGAGAAAGGTTCAGCAGAGGTGGGGTGGCAATGGGAATTTTTAATCCAGTGTCTTCCCACAGTAACCACCAAGGCTGAACAGTAACGTTAATAAGGAACATCTGTACATCGACAGATTTATTCTTGCCAGGGCTCTTTCGTGCCTGTGTCATTTGCATGGCCCCGTGCTCGTAATGTTCGACACACGCTGCAGCTTGTAGTGCAATGACAGGGTAAATCTGATGAATGCTGAAACTGGGAAATCCTCTTCTCTTTCCCCTTTCTTCCTCCTCGGATTGCCCGTGCAGCTTTCAAGGTGGGGAGACCACACGGAGAAAGACAACGTGAGCCTTCTCCCCATCTGCACATGTAAACAGAAGGCCAATCATGCCACGAACCTTTGCATTTTAAAGCCGAGTAACAAACCCACAGCGACGTGGAGGCCCTGGCTGCCCGCCCAGGGCTGCCGCCCCGCCGGCGGGACGAGGGCTCTGCCATGTCCCCCGAGAGTGCAGGAGGTGTGTGTCCCCGTCCCGGCACTGCGGGTCTGGACATTTCCTCCCTTCCCCGGGGAGCCTGTCCCTCTGTGCTACCCCCGGGCTCCGGCCCTGGGTTGCCTATGAGCCCGGCCGACTTTCCCGGGGCAGCTCCCTGCCTGTGCAAGGGGAGCCCCGCCGTCCCCGGGGACCCCGTCCCGCCGCCTGCCCGGCCGAGCCCCTGTTTTACAGAGAGGGCTGGCACCATCCGCCGCCTGCAGGTGACAGCTGCCCTTCGGCTCTAATGTGCTTTGAGGGGACCGAGGCCTCTCAGTGTCTTCCTCCAAACCTTTCCCCGTCCCTGTGCTGGGCCAGAGGCCGCCCCCGCTTTTCCCGACGGCAGAGTTACAGGGAGGGAGCTCCGATGCTGGGGGGTTGCTGGATTCAGCTGCCTCCCTGGCCTGAAATATGATGTTCAAGGGCAGGAGGCATCGTTCAAAGAGTAATCTTTTATATTAACAGCTACAACCAGTAACAGTACATTAATATGAGTCTTTTGTAATATAACAACCTCAGGTCCACGAGATCAACATTTTTAATTATTTCAGTGATGCTCAAAGGAAGTGAGCAGGCTCGAGTCTGTCTTTTCCAATTTGCTCATGTAGACCTGCACATCTTGGAAATTGCCATCCATTGCCATTCTGACCTACACAGCAGAAAGCGTGGTGGCTTTCTGTCAGAAACTGGCCAGGCAGGAAGGGCAGCCAGACGAAGTGGGGCTGGAATCCCAGTAGACATGCATGCAGGTCAACCATAGTGACATGATGGACACTGAAGGAACACTGGTCACTGATAAATCTGAGAAGATGCTTGCAACAAGAGCAAAAGCTTTTGGGCAGCACTTAAAAAAAAAAAAAAAAAAAAACGAAAACCGAGGGTCAGAGGCCAAGGCTGGAAGGGCATTTGTAGATCTTGCTTTATGTAATTCGTAATGTTGTTAGGATGTCTTTCTCCTTTGTTGTTTTTGTTTAAATGACCAATAATGCTCAGGTTTCAACTGTTTTTAATGTTTAAACTATTAAAAAGTGCTCTTTTCACTGTAGAAATGCTTTTGGTCCTGTCTATCCTGGCATTCTTTGGCATTTTTTCCCATTTCTGTAGCTAGAGCAATGCCCTGTCTGCTGTGAAAAGGCCATTATTAAATGATACCAAGTGGTTAAACCCCTTAATTTTCCATGTCATTAGACAAACAGCACTGGTGATAGCACCACATATTTCCATTCAGAAAGGGAATATAATTTAATTTTCAGTGTCAATTCCTTCGACACCATGGCTATATTTTGAAGACCTACTTTCTAAGATATTAGATGGGAAAAAACAGCAGCTTGATCTCTTACTTTTTTGGCGTTTATTTTCCTGTAGAGGTTACTAAATCACATCTAGTCAAGGAATAATATACTAATCCATGTATCATAACTCATGTTCACTATGAAGGTCCTAGAAACACATTAGCTTAATCATGAAACCTCTGAGATAATTTACTTAACTGGAATAATTTCACAGGAAAGCCAATATAATTCAGAATACAGTAAATACATGGATAGAAATCAGATTTTCACTGAAACTATTTTTGTCCTCATCTGGTTATATGATGCTAAGTTATATGGTAGCCTCAGAGCAGCAAGGTTCATCTTAATTTGCAGGGATCCATACAGGTACATTTCTTTTCCTTTTCTCACATTAAATTCATTATGTGATGTTCAAAAGACTGATGCACACTAGAAAACCTTTAGGCATTTCTGTGTAACGGGGATGGTTTATTAAAAGGATAGGTTATTACTTTGAACAATGACTTCGGTGTGTACGTTGAAATGTGAAATGTTTATCTGGTACTGGCCTGTATTGGCCAGAATCTGTACAACTAGACTTTTATTCATAAATGCATGCCTAAGCTAATAAACCACATTTATTTTCAGATCCTGTGTGGTCATCTGAGCCTCTTTTGGAGTCCACAAAGATGTAGGTTCCCAATTATTTTTTAAAGGATTTTGCCATGATTCCATATGTGAGCCCATGATTTTGAAAAGGTATGTATTTTGTGTTAGAAAAAAATTTTGATCTGTTTAGAGAAATGGCTTAGGCTGTCTTAGTGTGCTCAGTATGTGGATAGGTGGAGAGGATTATTTTTTAGTAGGAAAAGAGCGTAATTTTATAGACCTAGAAGCAGGACCAAACCTCTTGGAACACGCTGAAAAGGCAGAAGACACCAAATGAGTCAGTAGCACCAAGTTCTCCTTCCTGCACTGCGTTCTTTGCTGCAGACTTTGGCCAGGTGAGCAGAGGTGCTGAGGTGGAGCTCCAGGGAAGAAATACAGAGAGAAGCTCCTTCCTCTGTGTTACACAAGGAAAGAGATGTGGGTCAGAGGTGTGATCCCACTGATCTACTTGTGAGTGAGGAGTTCTGCACAACACTGCTCGTGAGCCATCACTTCTTGCACAAAAAGGATCACAGTAGAGGACTGTGAGTGCCTCAGAAAACAAAGATGCAATTAAAGCAGCGTTTGTAGTTTTCAGTTAGGGTTATCTTTCAATGTAGGATGAACCATCATTTTTTTCCTGCTAATTATTTTCATTAGCTGTTTTAACTCTTCCTGAGAGTTCTTAATAATTGCTTCAGAGCAGAATGTGTAAAACTGAAAATTATTTATGGCACTGATTAGAACTACAGAATACTAATATGGGTAGTCAGGAATAATTCACCATAGCAGGAAAAGCACTATTTAATTGTTTAATATAGAAGTTTAATTGTGCTTGCATACAATTATCATGTAAATATCACTGTGATCACTTTAAGAGGCTATTTCTAAGTGTGCCAAAATTCTGAAGCAATCTGAAAAGAATTAATTTTTTTCTTACCTCCCTTCACAAGTCTCTCAAGTGTACTGTATGCTTTAACTTAAACCAAAATATAGCCAAAGGCAGACAGGAGTTCCAACAGTGACCAGTGTAATACTCACTGCTTTTAATTACTGTAACAATAAATCACACAGGAATGTCCTCCAGGTACTAAATGATTTTCTAAAAACATTTGAGAATATTTTTGAAATTCAATTAATTGAAGGCACCAGATAAAAGGTACACATTCTTAATGGCTATAAAATAACCCTAAGGGATGTAACTGAGCTCCAAGCTTAACTTCAAAGTGTGACAGAAATACTTACTGTATTACTTTAAAAGTATTCAGATCAATGAATCAGTTAAAATTACTTATACATTTACCAACCTTTTCATTTTCTTTCTGAATATGATAGAAAGAATTGCTCTCATTTCCCAGGACACAAAAAGCAGTTGAGACCTGTAAAAGAAATTGTAATTAAAGCCAGCCTTCAGTCAAAATTGGTATTATGAATTTTTGGTTGACACAAGATAAAGGGGCAAGCGAAACATAAAAGTGGCTTGATAAAACATACATTTAGACATTTTATACTGAAAATTAACTGGTTTGTGTAGATATTTCAGGGTCTAGGATTAAATCTGTCCTTGTTAGGCCAGTAAGCAGTTTTCTATTGAATTCAATACAAGCAGTGACACCCTGCAATCTGTATTGTGCACAGCTGTGTGCACCTGACTGGCTCTCCGATTATGGGCCAAATCGGTTTCCTTTTTTCCTTTTTGTTCTTGCTCCTAGGATTAATCATACCACCCCAAACACCCACATGGCTTTGAAAGGTGCTGAAGATCTCAAGCAGTCACAGCACGCATTCAGCTTTTGCAAGCGTCACTCTGATGTAGGATGCCAGCTAATCCTCAGTAGGATCGAACTCCATGAGTAAATCCTTGACATTTGGCCTATGGTTCATGAGCATCTGAGGTTGTTATAAAATAAAAATGTTTAAACAATAACCATTTTCTGATCTGCAAGGTGATTTTACAATGCAGTGTGACTCGACAGCAGGAAAACGTTAAGAAATATGTAGAGCCTGAACTGTTGCTACCAGCCAATTTTTTTTTAGCAGAGGTGCTCTCTCTGTTCTGCAGGAAGGCTCTTCCTTTTCCTCTGTAATCACCATGCACCCAGCTTTGAAAACATATAATAGACCCACAGTCATCATACCATGAAGATAAGGGTTAACTTCTAACCTTTGCAAAACGATTGCTTGTTATAAACATGTGTCACCGTTAAACTACATATGTAGTATTTATTAGTGCAGAAAGTTTAGAAATAAGTTTAGAAACCAAAACTATGCACACATGTATATTCATGCACATCTATGTCTGTACACTTGTGTGTATACACACAGAGGGAAATCATGTAGAGAAGTGTCTGTACTGCTTGAAAGAACTATATTCTATGAGAAGACTGAAAACACTCTACTAAAAACTAATTGCAATGTTTTCCAATGGGTATTTATTTTCAATACTCACTGACAATTTTGTTAGCAGCCTGTTAACATTTTCTCTTTGTTTAAAACACATTAATCTGAGAGAATAAATAAATTACAACAGAGATAAATGTGTCTTTATCCCTTTTGTTTCTTTTCCATAAGCATTTGAAATTGAAAACATCATAAGAATTTTTGGGGATTCAGTAGTGATATAAAGTCATGACCGTGTAACTATTTTCTGTAGCTCCATGCAGTAATTCCCCACCCTGCAGGTGTGAGGTGGGTGGGAGGAACACTGAGCCTTGGAAACATCCACAGCAGATTGCAGTTGCAAAAATACAGTCACTGAAAACACACGTGTAGTGTAACAGTCATTTTTAAACTGTAATAAATATAATACAACACTAAAACCATCAATAAGACTCAAGTGTCATCAAAGAACTCTCCTTCATCAGAGTAACAAAATAGTAAAAACCATTTTATTCAGGGACTGCAGGCTGTAGAAGACAGTTTGATATATTTATTTTGACAGCAAATATCCATAACACTCGTAATGGACACATCTACCAAATTATCATGTGTAATTTACAGCCAGGTTATAGTCAATTCTACATAAAAAAGTCTGAACCTTCTGTTTAATGTTTGTTCCACCAATTACTCCAAACCATTGTTAAGAAGTATTTCAGAACTTTTCTTTTCTGGAGACTTTGCAGTCAAAAGATTTTTTTTCCAGAATAGTTAGGTTGTTTATCTCAAAATGGCTGTTTGTCTAATTAGGAACACACAGATTTATGAGCATGAATAACTCCACAAAATCTGAGAAACTGTAGAGAATGCCTACATTTTTCCCTCTTCTCCCTTCTGTTTTGAAACTCAATAAATGTTTGAACACTTTATTTTTTTTTCTTTTCTTAACCTGTGGTGAAATGGTTGCAATAATATAGAAGAGACGAAGAAAAACAAGTCAGAATATTGGCTTCAGATTAAAGCTGGGCAAACCTGGGACAACTTGTCTAGAAAGTAGAATCATTTCATTGTAAATACATGTCAAACAAGGTTAAATATGGTTCACAAAGGAAAAAGATATGATCATATTTTTTAGGTTTGCAAGAACCTCTGCAGACAAGATATGAAATGTAGCAAGGTGCTGTTGCAAGGTGCTGTTTCCTCTGCATTGTCTTTTCCAGTTAACACTCCTCATCCTCTCCCAAGCATCTGATTTCATAGCAGGTAGAGCTCAGTCCTGAAGACACAGGCAGCGGGAGATGAGGGATTTCTGCAAAATCCTCATTAATGTTGAAGGAAGAGCCTGCCTTAGGAGGATGACTCTGATTCCTGCCTTAGCTCATTTCCAGAGGCAACTGTGGAGGTGAAAGACAAAGAGCAGACACCTGCAGCCACACGTGTCCCCAGAGGGCAGCTCCTGTTTGACATTTCGGTCTTGCACAAGGCTCCCCAATGTGCCCTGCTCCTATGCCCAGCCCATCTTTTCAGCTGGAAGCAGAGCAGAGTAGGACAAGCACTGCTTATCCAGGAACCAAGAAAATGTCAGCACGACACTCAAACCAGCATGTTTGGGGATGTAGCAGAGCCAGGAGCGACACTGGCGGGGCTGGGTACTGCAGCTGCTGCGCATCACCTGGAGGAAGCCTCACCCGAGGCGACACAACGGAGACAAAGGTCAGTGACAGCCCATGGCACCGCAGGCATTTCCAGATGCTCCAAGCTGCACAAGTATGAAAGGATGGTTATTGCCACTTTGGCCAGGTGCCCGTGACAGCTGCTGGCTTCTCGTGGTCAGCCAAATGAAGAAGTCTGAGTGGACAAGCATGAGAAATCTGTCCCTCCCATTACCAAAGTGCAGGCACCCTGGGGCTTGCCCAGGTTCAAAAGTAGGAGCTCAGGTGATCTCTTGCTTTTTTGCCCACTGTCACTTCTAGCTTTAATCAACTATTAAAACCTTCAGCAGTCAGATCTATTTTATGGTTCCCTGTGTGACTGTTGTTGGCTTGCAGTTTTTCTTCAGGTTTTCTTACCCAGAGTCAGATAGCCACCTTACATTTACGTGTACAGCAAGATCTCCTAACTCTGTCAGCTCTTGGGCCTCAGATGCTGCTTTCTAAGCTTGCCAAGCATTTGTGAGAAGGACCTGCTGGAAACATCGATCCCAGCTGACTGCTCCTTCATGAAACCTAAAAGATTTGAAACAGAAAGCACAATGGAATAAAACCTGAGAGGATCTGAAAAAGAAAAAGCTATAGATAGATGCTGAAGACTCCATAAATGTAAGTAGCACTTACAAATCCAAATTTTTCCTGTTTAAAATATTTTATGTGAATTACAATGCTGGGAAAAGGCAGATGGAGGAGCTGCAGTCGATCCTGAAAGCAGAGAGGGTCACAGGAAGACTAGGAGGGCAGCTTGTCCTTCTGGTCTATGTTATGACGGTCCTTGAGATATGTGTCCCTAAATAGCCTTTTTTTTGATCAAATTGAGAGCTGTGTGACTGTAGTTGTTGACCTCTGTGTAGGAGAAACACCAAAACCACAGGCAATTTTTTTTTGCTTCTCCTTAATGAAATGTAAAGGATCTTTGAAGGATCCTAGTTTCAGTATTCACTGATAAATGAGTAAGGCTCTCTAACCTGTCATTTTTTCCCTTCGAATTATGAAGTGTTGTGGCTTGGTACCTCAACAATCCCCAGAATTACCTGCAGTTTAGAGAACTTAAACTCACTCAGATCAGCTTTGCAATGGCAGTTCAGAATTACTGAAAGAGACAGGCAGAGTGAATGAATTTATAAAAATACAGTCATTAAAACTACAGTTCAGGAGTCCAGTCCCAATTCCCTTGTTCTTTTATTTCTTTCTTTCATTGATCCGTATGTGTTTCCTCTTGTCTTGCCTTGATTGCACTAAAAATCCACGTGAAACTCACTGAGAAACAGGATAACTTTTTTTTTATTTTTGTTTTGAATGCCACTTCTCTTTTTTGTTGTTTTGTTATCTGTATAGAAGTCCACATGCCAAGGTAAATTTTTTGAATAGTATGATTTACAACTGAATATTTTATAGATAGAACTAGGGAAAAGAAAGTCAGTGTTACCAATACAAATAACAAATGTTTCTTGTGTTATATATATGAATCATGCAATTAGTGAATTCCGCTAAGGATAGTAATTGTTCATTACTTTAGATCTGGAAGCTATTTTGAAGTGCTTTGGAAAGCTGAATGAGAAGAATATTGTTTATCTTCAAAATCAAGTTCAAAGAACTTACCTTCAAGCAAATGACGGCATTCCCAACTATGGATGACACTACAGAGTAAATGCTAGAGGGAACTTAAAGGAGCCTAATATAGAAGCTTGGCTGAAATAAAACTTTGAAGACATTTCCCAGAAGATGATAAAAAAAAGGTTTATGGTAAAAAATAGCAAGACAGATTAAGTCCTAGGACATTCACACCAAACACTTCTTTCTTTTTTACATGTGCACTGCAGAACCATGTCCCAGTGCAGCTGAATTCCATCAAAGATCCCATGGAAGCCTAATATTTTTCTTCTCCTTGGAAGTAAAGGTTTGTGTTAGTACTATATAGATCTGTGGAAGTGGTAGAGGTCCTGGGCATGTAACCAATTTGGTTTTGTTTCCTCTACCAGATTTAACTTCATAGAGCTAGCAATGGATGAAATGAGCAAAATTATCTGGCCTGTCTCAAAACACTTCTAAGCACATAAATAGCAGTCTGGCTTTTATACCATCATTGATCAGGATTCCAGAGAAGGGCAGTTCTACAGGTAAATAAAATGCCCAGAATCTTTCTTCTTACTTTATCAACCCACAAGATTTGTAAAGACAAAACCTGTCTTAGGGCATAAGCCAACTGACAAACTCGAGCTGGTTTACAAGAGGGTCTTTTAGCCTTCCTCTGCAGCAGATGGTACTAGTCAATGCCAGAAATAGGACACTTGATGGATATACTGTAGTTCTGTTACAGAATAGGCATTCCCATGTTTCTTCCAGATTCCGCTTCTCTTTCCCCTTTCTTGACTGCCAAGATTATCAAGGATATTTACCCCAACACAGCAGTCATGGTCTCATTTTTAAAACTTCCATTGAAGACAGATTTCTTTGGACTGCTGTTAACCAGTCTAGAGGAAATTGCCCTTCTGGCAGCAATATCTCTTTGGGAATCTGTCAGTGTTAATTCTTTCTTTAGCCGTTGAACCAAACCAGGAGTCAAAATACACATTTACGAACCCACGGAAGTTTTCCAGAGTATCTGAGCAACAGCAGCTTCCATTCTGGTCAGTCACAGTTGATGCTCAGCATATCTTTGACTAGGTAACTTTTTTGGAGAAAGCTCTTAAATCTTTTATCTGTCAAGAGATGGAACTAATTTCCTTATGCCAGTATTTGCAGAAAGGGATGCATAAGTGATGTTTAGGAAGGAAATTTCATTTAGAGATTTAACAAACACAAAAGTAAAGCAAGATTTGGTCTTCTCTTGTGATGAGTGAGTAGATATAGACAGTAGATATTGAAGTAAAAAAACTTTTGCAATCTTCCCTGTTGCAGGTAAAACAGAGCAATTTTTGGTGAAAGATTCAGCTCTAAAGGAGCAGGATAGGAATCTGAACTCAAGTCTTTTATGAGTCTGGTTGAACATATGTCAATAATGTCCCTCAGTCAAAACATTCAGAATTCAATTCCAAGTTAGAAATTCTACAGTAATTTTTTTTTTAAAATGTATTGGAAACCTTGAGAATAATGGTAGAACTGAACTGGTCCTTTCAGGGAACTTTTCACTTAAATGCAGCCTGATTTTCAACAGTTATATTGAGCCCTCTGGAAGTATCTGTAGGGTCTGAACAGAGACAAAATAAAGGTAGACTGGAGAGTTGTGTGGCACAAGAGTTCTCTATTCTGAAATCAAGAAATAATTGAGGAATCGGATATAAGGGGAAATATATATAAAGGAAAGACTATTTTTCATCACAGTCTTTGAACGCACTGATCTAAAAGTTTTAGAATGTAAGTGACTTGAAAGCAAATTAAATGAGCTAACCTTTTATGGAAATTCTCAGAAGATTATAATCATTCCTTGTACATATAGTCTGCCCTAAACTGAAAGAAACCTGCCCTAAACTGAAAGCAAACCTAGTTGCAGTTACTAAAAACTGACATTGTTGCAAATGCTTCAAAAGTTAAAAATACCTAGTACATAGACAGAAATTTTTTTTTCACCTGTAAGTGTCCAGTAGCAAATTAGATTATGTTACTGATATGCAGCTAAATAGAAGACCAAAAAATTGAAATTGGATTCTTGTCTAACATTTGGTCCGTGTATCGTTACATTCTTTAATCTTTGTTGTTTACCCAAACCCAATGCTTTAGGCAAAGATCTATTTGCACATTTCAGAGATAACAGAGAACTCCTAGAAGGGAGGTTAGGAAGACATCTCAAGTGCTTACTTGCAACTTAAGTTTCTTGTTTGTTTATTTGTTCGTTTAATAAATCCTAGTAGCGTGGACTGTATCTATACCAGTCTGGCAAATAGACCAGATCAAAGAAACTTTGTCCTGCTTTCCCTTGAACTCATATTCTTTGATCCATGATTTGTATAAATAAGATAGAGACTTCCTCTCAACTGCTGACCCAGGCATTGTTATCTATCATATGGTTATGTAGTCTGTGACTATTAGATTTTAATTTCTGTAGACACAGATATACCATTCTACAGATTCCAGTTTCTTTATGTAGAAAAATTATTATTTCTTGGGCTATCTGTTTCTTAATATTATTTTTGAATACTCTGTTATGGATTACATTACAACTTGTGTAATTTTCACAACACTATTTCAACTTTTGCTAGTTTATTAATAGCTGTATTAGACTGCTTTTGCAAAAATCAAGAATGTACTTTAAAATTGCAAGAGAAAAGAAAAACCTTTGAATAACTTTAAATCCAATTAAATGGCAATAATTACTCTTTGGAAATCCTCATTTTCAATACCTAATATCAGATGGCATCTATATTGCATAAAATTTTAGCACCAAGAATATTTGGCACCTAAAAATCTGTCTGAGGACTATGACAGACATATGTTAATTTTTGGGCAGGAGACCATTCTGTTCCAATGCTGGATTATGGCTTACTATCTTGCCCAGAGCTGCTGCCACCAAAAGGAGAAAGTTGTTCAACAAAATTTTGATAAGTTATCCGCAGAGCTTTTGGCACTAATTCTCTGTTCATTGGGTGACATAAACAGCCCCCAAACCTTCTCTGTCCATTATGATAGGAAGAACACCTTCCACCTCATGCAGTTGAGAAGTATTTTGTCAGTGTAGCTTGCCTTCTCAGGCAGCCGAAACAGACTCTGCAATCAAGACTTCCTTTTCATCAGGGTTTGTGGATTCCTTAGGATCTTGAAGAACCATCAGACTAACCTTCTCTTGTTTACCATCCGCTTCTTGGTCACCAGTATTTGTCCTTTCTTTGGGAGCCTTTACTCCAAGATTCCTGCTGTCATTTGAACAGGCTGCTTTGGAAACTGTTCCCCGAACTTCCTTGATTCACTTTCCCTGGGAACAGTTCTGGACCACTTCTATTGCAAGATTGCTTCAGAATATTTTAGGCGAATTTCTTTTCTCTCCCAATGAGACATCTTGTGAAGCCTTTTAAGAGGTGGCTGCTAAAATATGTATAAACATATACATTCTCCTTGAAGAATATGGCTTTATACTCAAGGAGATGTTTGGAATATTACAGAAAATAAATTTTCTAATTACATAATGGGGATATTTGCTTTCTTTATGGCTGCCTTGCTGCTCATTGCTCTATGAGCTTAATGTGAAAGATTTTATTTATTTATATGCCTGTTTTAGACTACGAGAAAGACATGACTTTTTGGGGTTTTGAGATAAGAAAGGTAAGAGAAAATTTTGGAAAAGAAGGTGCCTACTAACCATCTTGTCATTACTTCCCATTTCCTGTTCTACATCCCTTTGTGGTTCCATAACCAGAGGTTCTTCAGGTCAGATATTTGGGTTTAGACCTTTTGGTTTGAAGAATGTGGTCACAAATTTGTTTTGGATAGACAAAGCTATGTTGGAGTCATTGGTATGCCCTGTCTCCTGACCATGGAACTGTAATTTAGCTACTAAGAATAAGCCATGATTGTTTACAGACAGACTTTGAAAATGAGGAGGAGATTATGAGAGACTAAATTAGTTGTAAATAATTATTTCCATAGAAAAGTGGCTCAGTGATTCTGTGGAAAGGACTTACAGTCATCTCAGTGAGTTACTAATTTGTTTACCTTCAAGTAAAATCATCTCTCTAGAGCCAGCCAATTTTTATACTGAGGTGTAGAAGAGATGTCCTATGTGGCAACGTGATGGATAACTTCATTATACAACTTAAGAAGCTCTTCTTCCCTTTCTTGTACCTTTTCACACTCTAGTTAATCACCTCACCCTGGTTAAACCAACTGACTACTTCAGCATTAAAAATATGCAAAATTAACATTTTATTGCACTGGGGCCAGATAAAGGCAGTCTTTTCCATCTGGAAAACAGACAGCCTTGTTTAAATGACTCTGGCTTCTCTGTCTGATGTGTAGTCCAGCTGATGCCATTTCCAGTCAAGGCATTTTGAGTCATGTGCTCAACTTCCATCCCTTCTCCATCTATTTTCATGATAAAAATAGAGTGAAAGGATGGGTGGTCTGGGCTGTCCCCGCCTTCAGTAGTGCCAGATACTGACTGCTGAGTGTTTATGAACAGAAGAGATTACAGAGATTTTCACTTTCCAGAGGTCTGTGGTTCAGGGACTTTCTGGGTCCAAGATGATGAAGTTCTGGTTATTGTCACTGGACCTGATCCGGATGTGTGGGCTGACATCCTGCCCAGCCTCAGCCCATCACCAGGGAAGTGCCCTGAAAGTTCCTGCTTCTCTATTGTATCTATTGTGAGATGACTTTGATGTTTCTTTCACCTTGTTACGTAAATTTTCCACCTTTTTGAGATGGAGAGCAGAATCAGTCCTGGACACAGCATTCAGTGTATTGATTCACTTTGGATTTATACAATGACTTACCAAGATTTTTGAAATTTTTGTTATTTCTTGAAAATTGGGTGAAAATTCATCCCTGGGGCTTAAATCATGTAGAACCCTTTTACAGAAATTGTTGAAATTTTCAATAAAAAATGTATCCGTTTGAGAGATTGTTCCCCACCACTGACAACATCAGGATTTTCAGTATTTTAGTCTTCATAAGAGCAAGGATTTGTATTTGTGAGACCTTATCTGCCCTTCCTCTAGATAATGAGATGGATTTTCCCATTGCAAGACAGGGTAAAATTCACTGCTGCACTTCCTCTGTATAAGCAATGCTTGCCATCTCTCCTTAAATTCTGGGATTCTGTTATCAAACAGTAAAAACAGTGCTGAAGCACTATTTAATGATGGTTATTAAAGGACTCTTTTTCTTGTTACTTTTCAATTGAAACATTTTTTCCTCAAAGCTTTTGCATGAATGCAGTTGGAAAAAAACCAATATGACATCACATTTTGTCATCATCAATCATTTGTTATGCAAATTGAGATGCCTACAGGACTTCAGAGTTCAAGGCCTGCCTGCACATGGGGCTTGTACAAACAATGAAAGATTTACTATGTGAGTAATAAGTACTTTCAGGAAAAGATCAATTACAAATGAAAGTAGAAAAGGTTATAGGTAGAGAAAGAAAAAAGAATAAATGTTGATCACAAAAAGGAAACAAATGGAATAGTGATCACATCTGGTAAAACAGTTTCATGAAATACATTTATTTGGAAAATATGCATTAAATTCTTTTGCCTGCAACTTGTGCTCATTTTTAAAATCCTGAGCAGCTTTGAAAATTAAATGTTTTATAAATAAATTTAAAGACCATAAGTTGAAATCAAAGGTGTGCTTCAAAGAGGTTCACAGAGGATGCCTGTGCTAAAATATAGCACCAGGGAAGAAATATAGTAATATTCTCTCAGGCTACAACCATCCTCAGATCAGGATCTTTGATAAAGGTAACACCTCTGTGTTTAGTGAGCTCTGATTTTTTTTTCCTTTGCATTAATTCCTGATTCCTTTTTGACTTGCTCTGCATTTCAGCAATCCTGTGGCCAGGAGTTCCAACACTTGTGCGCTCACTGATTGAAGTATTATCTTTTGCTTGTTTTGAACTTGCCACATGCTGATTTCATGCTGTGATTCTTGCCTGCTGGCATTCACTGGAAAAGTACACTCAGGCTCTAGTAACAAAAGAATGGAGATTACTGTATCAGGACAAATCAGGATGGTAATATATTTCCCATTAAGACAACACAGGCTAGATTGAGGTCATGTTAAATCAAAGTCTCAGAACTGCCACACTTCCCAAAACACAGAAAATGCCATTTCTCCTTCTGTGGCAGTAGTGTCCAGTGATCTTCCCTAAATCTGTTTCTGAAAGGATTTTCCATCTCCTTTGAAGCCACTGCCACTGTTGGGTTAAAGGTAGGCTTTGTGTTCAAAAATAAAATAGACTTTAAGTGCACAAGTATAGCCTGAATGTAAAAGATACTGCTCATTACCAATATGACTGAGTGGCAAATTGAGGGGGAAAATTCTCAGGCATAAAATTACCTCTTTTTTTCCTGTCTGCTTATGCACCCATTGAGGAGGCTGTATTTACAGGCATGTTCTTTCATTCTGCCCTGCTGCCACGAGTGACTTGATAATCACAATAAATTCTGATCAGGCCTCTGACCATGTAGAGCTTGTAGGGAAAAATCTCTTACTCCTGATACTCAACTCACAAGAAGGCTGGGGACTAAGAATTTGAGATACTATTTTTCAAGAAAGAGATGTGTAATGAAGGACACCAAAGCATATCCAAAATTATGCTCAAAAAATAAAGATGAAAAATATTATGAGACAGAGTAGATTTTGAAAAAAGCTCTGCCTTGATGACAACATAAAGTTCAGTTCCCTTTTGGAAAAATAACTTTCCACTTTTCTGATAATGAATTGGGCAGAATTATATGGTGAGATGTGATAAGCAGTAAAATCCAAGTGAATTTAGGGCAACCTATATCATCGGGGTCTTGGGGAAAACCCAAGAAGTCATATGTAAGAATACTGTGCTACTTACTGCATGAACAAATTTTTCATGGCATTGGCAACTATCTATCAATGAAAGCTGTAAGAATAACCTTCTTTGAAGGTAATTGTCTATTCTAATTTTAGTCAGACACCTGTTGGCTAATACACTGAATAATGGTGTTTTCCATCCTTAAGGAATTTTTACTCTGTGGAGATGTCCTTAGTGTCCCTGCTGGTCTTCATCTGCTTTCAGCACAATACATGTCTCCTGTAGGTTTTCTGTCATATTTGCCACTCTTAGGATACTGTTAGATCATGTTAAATGTCTCTTTGTGCCATCTTCAGGCAATTGAATGCCCCTCTTCCATCCTGTTCAGTTTTGGTCTGTTGTGTTCAACTGTATCTATCACAGTAAGTTCTTCTGCTTCCCTTCACACAAGGAAAGGAAGAAATTCCTTTTCTAGGTCATTAATGTTCCTTCAGTGGTTTTTTTTTTTTTTTTTTTTTTTTTTTTTTGGTGTGTTTTTGTTTTTTTGTTTTTTGTTTTTTGTTTTTTGGTTTTGGTTTTGGTTTCTGTTTTTTTTTTTTTGCAATGAGGAGATGAATAAGAGCTCACAAGATTGTTCTTGCTTTGCATGTATTATTTTATTGGTCTCTTACATGTTTCCAAAGGAAAGAATCCTGATGCTTAGTAACCCTCATTTCACAAAAATCTAGTACTATAGTAGTGTTTATGTTCTCTGCACACCTTCCAGTTCCACTTTATTATTTGTTTTAAATGAGGTGGTTAGACTTAAGCACAACATTCAAAAATAAAGCAAATGACTGGTTCTCAGTAGTATGCATTAATTTGTGGTGTGTTAGTGTCCACAAGATTCCAGGCTGCCTAAAGTTCCTTTGGGCCGTGTGCTGTGCAAACACGGAGAAGATCTTGCTTGGAAGATCTTGCAATGAAATTTTAAAACAGATGTTAAAAAGGTGAATAAATTACAGAGATGAGAAAGGGAATGAAATGGTTTATGAACAGTAAATGCAAGCCCGACTAATCTAATTGAAGGCATTGTATAACTTTCCAGGAATTATTTTAACTCAATTTTTGAATACATTTTTAAAATTTAGTCCTCCCAATAGTTAATAATTATATTAAAGGAGATGCCAACAATGACTCAATGTCTCCTGTGCCCCACTCCCAAATGATTACGATTCACTTAGAGCTCATGAAGGTGTATCATCAGCTCAAATCATATTGAATGTTTTACCTCCCACTGTACATTAACATGCCTTTGTTAACACAGAGTTTTAACTGCAGTCAGGCAGCACAGTTGTCTATCTTTTAAAGTGCCTCTGGAATTCCACACAGTTCTTCCTGGTTTTCAGTAACCTAAATTATTTTGACATCTGTGAATATGCCACCTTGGACTTCACCTTTTCCCAAATAATTAATAGACACATTAATTAATCATTTCCCTGCATTTTTAAAAGACCTCCAATATCAGCTCTATTGTTTATGTGAGGAACACAGTACAGGGAAAATGTTAATGAAAAGTCAAAATGTTAACCTGTTTCCTGGGTTATTGCCTGTAAAAATAACCATTAGTTGCTATTTTTGAAATTAGAAATTATTGCTAAATAAAATCCAGAGGTAATTCCTTACTCTAGGCTTGCCTTAAATAGAAGGAAGTCACAGTCTCTGGTTATTCTGTGCCAAAGGGGAATACTAATGCCAAAATGAAGATGTCTTTAAAGAGAAAATGCTCATTGTACCTCTTCTGTTTGAAATGAAATGTATCTGCAGGTCTGAAGTGCAGGAATGTGTCTTGGAAAAACAGTGTCTCAGATAGGAAGGACAATTCAGTGCACAGGTGAAAAACAGTGTCTTAAATTGCACCTAGAAGTAGATCTTGTAACCCATTGACAAGAGCGGGGAGAGCATTTAATAATAAAGCTCCAATAAGTGCTTTTTCATTCTGAGAATAAATTTAAAGATGTGGCTTCAGATGGATTTCACTGCAATATTCTGATTTAGAAATGCCAGGTTTAGCTCTGGACTAATAGTAATAGCAGTAGCAGTAATAGTTATTTCAGACGTAAGATGGTTACATCTTAGGAAAATATAGCTAAAAAAAAGGAATATGGTCTAAGTATCTTCTTTTACATATTAAAATGCCAGACAATCTCTATTTTTGAAGTAGCAGCCTTTTGTTGTAGAAGGTGGCGCTCTAATTTACCTCATGGGACTATTCATACTTGCTGTGGTTTTCAAAAGCTTGAAGACTATGAATTCCTATGGAAAGCATCAGAGATCAGCCAATTTCTAAAAATCCACAAAGCATCTGTTTGCACGTCCCTGTGCTGAAATAGTTGTAGTGTCATATTAATTTCTTCATTTTTGGTTCCGTTTCTAAATTATTTACAAGCTTTTAAAATTCTACCATGGACACTTTAGTAGATTATAGAACAGTGATTGAAGACTCTCTTTTTGCCATGACAGATAGTTTCAGTTTATGAGAGTAAACAAAACTGAGTAAAACTGGGAAAATAATCTCTGAACAGATTAAAGATTAATTAACGGATTTTCTGCAGAGAGTAGATAGAAGTCACTTTTCAGGTAATCCATCCTTGTTTTTTAGGAATGAAAATTACTTTCTTATACACCCCACCCATTTAGAAAGACAGAGATTGAGATGGTTGTAATACAGTTGGCACATCAGTTACTATCAGTAACTTTTGTCAGTTCTAATGCCTGCAGTTTGTTTTCTGCCCTGGAAGAGTTCCCAGGTACAAACAATACTTTACACAGCTTTGCTGGTGGCAGCTGATATTCTTTCCGTTCTAAATTTCATATTACTAAAAAGACCCTGGGAGAAAAACTTAGGGAACAGCAAAAATAATCCTGATGGAAACAATGTGAGACAAAATTGGTTTGTGGGAACAGAGTTTAAAAGTGAGGCATACACACCTTTGTCAAGAGGTAACTGCAGAGGAAAGGTGGTAAGAAACACAGAGCAGTATACTAATAGAATATAGTGGCTGAAGGTTTTTCGACTTCAGGAAATCCACATGGTTTAGGAAGATACAATTATAACTAATATAATGAAAGTGAGAAGAGAAAAAAAAAACCCAGGTGCATGAAGAGTTTAGTTTGTAAAGCAGTATAGTAATTAAAAGTTTGAGTTAGGAGAGGATTCCTTCTAAGAAAAACTGTGGTACATGTGCTGGATGAGACTGAAGGTGGGATTCATCTCCAGACTCCGACAACTAGCAGAAGTATTGACAGTGGAGATGCTCACATGTGAGTGGGAGTCTAAGCCTTGTCAGAATCAAGGGGGCTCTGGGACTTGCTCATTTGATTATATGTGGGCATCCACTGTCATTTAAGTTGCCATCCAAAAGATCTAACAGATGTAGCACAGGTTGTAGGGAGACTTGTGCCCCTCTGGGCTGGGCAGGTTTTGGTAGCTGGAACCTGCTGTAGGGCTCTGCGTGCTACCAGTGGCGTTGGCAGAATCTCCTTCAATTTAGAGGAAGCTGAGTCTCCCCCACACCAGGCTTATGTGCAGACAGCTCCTGTAAATACCTGAAGTGATGCTTCAGAGTCCAGAGCTGAACCCTGCCTTAGCTGTGTTTTTCATTTAATCTTTCTATGACAAGGTAATTTCTGTAGTTAAATCATGAAGTCTTCTACGGATTGTAAAATAACCTCAGGTAATAAAGGACGTGGAAATTAATTCTGATGTGTAATTAAAATGCGTTGTCTTTTCTCTTACAATGATCTTAGCATAACATGGCTACATTTTAGTGTTTAACTGAATGAGATTTTTACAGTTTTGAAAATTATTTGCATATTTTCAACTTCTGCGAAATCTTTTGGGGTAGTAAAAAAATCTAAGCAAAAGTATTACAAATCCTTTCGTATTACCATCTCTGTTTATTTTGGTAATGTCACAAGTTCCATAATTCTAAATACCTTAATTATTTAGCATTATCTGAATAATATGTAATAAAAAGAGACAAATCATCATGTTTTTTTCAGTAGTAAGTGCATCATACCTGAGTAAATGACCTGACTTTTCCATTAGAGATGACATGGCATGCTCAGAGTACTCACACTCAAAAGAAATGAAGATTTATTTTTAACAGTTTGATGAACATTTAAATACAGAAGTGCTTCAGCAAATATTTCCAGTAGCTTTTCCCTTTTTGTATCTAGTTCACATTATAAATAGCACATGATTTTTACTTTTGAAATATTCTGATATTTTAAGAATCAAAATATAAGCATGTATCTCAGAATTTAGTACATGCAATGTTTAGGTCAAATGACTTTTCACTGTCACTAGCTTCATGGGAAAATAAAGTTTTGCTGAAATTTTGAGGACAGATGGGAAGGAAAAACAACAGTTAGCCCATTGGTTTATTTTCAAGTAAATTTTAGTGAAATTTGATTTGATGTATTTTACCATCTACTTGACATGCAGTAAAGTCAATTAACTATTTTCTCTGAGGACTAAGTCTATTTCTCTAACCTGTGAACAGCCGCTTCATAACAACATATTATCAGAAAAAGCTGAGCTTAACAGCTCAGCCTTAGTGGCTGGTAATAAAACCACACATCAAAAAGATGACAGAACCAAGATAAACTGTAATTCACAATGTAAAAACAAACCAAAAAGCTCAAGCCTTAAAACAAAATGTTTTATTGTCCAAAGCTGAAAGAATTGACACGTTAATATTCTGTATTGTGCTTTGCTCCTGCCTTTATCTTCAATAAAGGATGACAGTGTTACAAAGTTCTGGAAGAGGTCGAGTACTGTCACTTTTATCAAATGTGGTATCAGCATTTTTCTTCAGTGGTTTTGGAAAAACATTAGCTGTTCTGCCTTAGCTTAGGAAGTGCACTGACTGCTTGCCTTGTACCAGCATTTGATTCCTGCATTGAAATTTGAGGTAACACTGAGAAAACCAATTAAACACTCAGGAGACGAGGGAAATCCCTATTTGGGATGTATAAGAGAAAATGGTAGTTGCCTCTGAATGTATTTTGTTATTGGTTTGCCCTCTTTGTCAGTGTATTTCCAAGTACTGAACCATTATGTAGGTTGAAATCCTTTATCATGCAGTTTCACGGAACGGTTTGTTAAGACTGGGAAATGAAGGACTAACCTAGTTGTTGAATAATATGCTGGCATTTTCTCATGTTTGGCTTTCAGGTGGGTAATCCTCTGTCTGAAGCTCTACTTTAAGTTGCGTTTAATATTACTATCTTATGTAACTTGTTTAACACTTAAAGGTATTAAAGAGAAAAAACTCTTATGTTAAATAAGAAGGTAACAATTTCTGGCTGTGTAACAGCTGTCAACAAAGCAACCTTGTGAGGGAGTAATTACCTGAGTGTCTTAGCTATGTATAGTAGCCAGGGATATATGACCTGTTTTTTTTTATAATTAGGTAGCTGTCTTATTTCACACATGTACAGTACATGTCAATGTCTGTTTTGCACAGGGATCTTTGCTGCTAATTTCGCATGACAACAAGATTTTGCGGCTTAGGGCACAGTAGAACCGTAAAGAAAAGAACTTTGGTTTTTCTTTTCTGATCTATAAGTTAGTAGAACTTGTCAGATTACTCTGAATGAAAGACACTGATATATATTTCAGGAATATAAATAAATGTTGAATATCAGTGGATACTTGTGGAAAATTCCTTACAGAGCAATCTGAGTGTCCTAGTAATTATTGAATTATTGAATCATTTTATGTAAGTAATTTAATGTCACATTCTCTTAAATTCATATGTGAAGCCAGAAAAAAGCTCTGTTTTTGCATACTAGATTGCAAATAATAAATTAAAAGGTACCAGATTGATATATATGATGTATATGGTACTGGACTGATATATTTGTGATGCTAATGCTTCTTAAAAGAGGAGACATGAGCAGAAGCAATCAGCCAAATAAATTTTTATTTTGTGCCAATGCACTAAACAAATCTCTAATGACTCCATAAAAAAAAAAAAAATAGTAAGAGAGCTTGTTTTACAGTGATTGTACCTATTAGAGGAACAGAGTAGGTTCGATTGGAAATAGGATACCCAAAGCACTTGTGTATTTAAGTTGGAGGACAGGCTTGTGATATGACGACTCCCCAAAGCCTTCATGGCTGTAAGTAGGAGTTGAACAAATAACAGAACGAGTGGGATGCCAGGGGTTAAGCAGCCTTTCAACTCCAAGATATTCGGCAAGTGAGAACAGGGGAAGCACTGAGGAAGGCGGGGGTTGGGAGGAATAAAGTGCACTGGTAATTTAACGCTTCCTTTGATAGAACAGGAGTCTCTTATTGATCAAAAAGTTACAGATTTATTGAAGAGACTCAGATGACTTTTGGTGTACTGTAGAGTAAGAACCTATTCAAAATTTTTTGCTTTTTAGACCATGTATGCTCAGTCTTAGATCTAGTACTCTATCAATTATTGCTGAAGTCAGGATATTTCAGGTAAGTAAGAAATTCAAATCAGTTTTTATTGTTCCAAAAAGATCCATTTAAAAACAGCAAAACAATTCTGCCCATTTTCAACCAAGAAATTAAGATTTGAAAGCTAGATAAAACTAGATACAGCAATTGCAGTGGGAAACGGAGTAGAAAAGGAAGCTTAGTTCCTTCAATCAATAGCCTTCTCTGTACCTTTTGTGCATGCTCCAGTAGTTCTTCCATCCGTCTGTATTAAGCCACTTTGTAGGATTAGGACAGATGAGTGATTATAGCTAAAATCTAAACCCCACTGGGATTAGGTCAAAACTTTCTTAATCTCTTCCTCCTCCTTCAGTGATAACATTTTGTGTGTTTTTCCTTGAAATGGCCCAATGTGGGGATCTCAGTCCTGTATGTTACAAGTGTACTGAGGGCTTTGTAGGACCCACCTCAGCATATTGTACCCAATTATGCCCCATTCTATGCTTATTCTCAATGGAATTTCAATAGGATTACAGTCACTCCAACAACTCAGAAATACACGAATTTTCTCTGAGTACTGGCCTCCAAGTCAAGAAAGCTGCACACTCCTGTTAGAAGGACATAATTTGGTACTGGGCTAGAGTTTGTGTTTTGGGATTTTTTTTTCCAGAGCCAGGGTAGCCAGAGTAATGTAAAAAGGTTTTCATGCAAATGAAAAACCATCTATACAGGAACACTTCCCAAAGGTGAGCACAAAGGGAACATATTGCAGCATGTATTTGGCAAGTCAGAGGAACACTGGCCACACTCTTCTTGTGTGTGTGTAGCAACACCTCCTCCTCCATGGATAATTCCACTGATTTCAAATAAGTAATTATGTTTATTAATATAATTATGTTAGCACAAGAGCTCTCTCTAGTGGAGCCAATGATGCTTTACTGGTTCAGTTGCTTAGATACTTACAAAGAGTAGAAATGTTTAATCCTAATATCTCCCAAATACAGCTGATGTCAGAATGGCATTACAGACCCACAGCATATAAAGAATGCTGTGTTTATGTGTTTATGAAATTATTTAAAAACATAATTCACAAAAGGTGAATGGTGACTCATACTGGAAAAATTGCAGAATGAATTGATGCTGTGTCTGTTCCATAAGGGGACTATGACAGTGTGTTACTTTCATCCTTCTTCTTAAAGAACAGACCAAGCCCCACTGCCAGGTGTGGCAATTTTCAAGAAAACGTTGTAGTAGGTAGAAAAGTTCAGGAGACAAGTGGTCCATCCAAACATCATTTTCTGTCAGTCACGTAGCTGGCTTTTATATCCAGAAGAAAGCAGACATTGAGAGAAAAATCTTAGAGAGGTGTGCAACATAATAGCTCATTTTATGTTAATCAAACATTGGTTCTGTTGACTTACAAGGTTCCTTTGCAAGTACTGGTAGCGGGTGAAGGGAAAGAAAATTTTAAGATACTGCTTTTGGAGAAAGCAGAAATCAATTTACACTGGATGGGGTTTTTTTATATATTTATATTTTTATTTTAAAAGGAGTTTTCAGATTCTGATGTGTAGATTTCATAGGTACAGTTATTTTTTCCCTGGATTTTAAAAAGCCCTTTATGAACTGCTAAAGAAACGAACTAATTCTGCTATGGAAACTATATTGCCTGGCTTGGAAACCAGTTAAAATGACTGTAAAAACAGCATGTTTCTCTGATGGAATATGGTAAACAGGGAGGTGCCCCTAGGTTTAATGTTACGGTCAGTGTTGTTTTAACAAATTAATTTATGCTAGTGAGTAGTGAAATGATAACATCTGTAGCAGACAGTTATTTGGATTAGCTGCTATCAGGAAGGATTATGACAAACTAGGCAAGCTATGAGCTGTGGAGAAGTTGAGGAAGTTGAGGCAAACCACAGCTGGAGGAATCTGAGAGCTCTTGAAGCCTGGCTACTCCATTGTCTTCCTTTCAGATCAGGCAAAGAAGTGTAGACCTGCCTTAGATAAAAATCTCAGTGGGAGCAGTTAAAAGCAGTTCCACTGAAGCAAAGAAGAAATGTCTAAGGAGGCCAGTTTTGAGGGCATAAAACACAAAGGTCTGAGGGTTTTCTCTTGGCTTTGTGGTCTGCATGGTGCCACCAGAAGAATTGGCAGATATTTCATGAAGGATTTGCAGCCTGGAAGCCTATCCTAAATGTAAGCAACTATGCCCTATTCTTAAAAGAGGTCAATATTTTTTTAAAAAATAATTTTAGATAGCAAAATGTAGATCCATCTTTCTAGGCAGTAGCCTGGTTGAACTTCATGTAGTTTCAGATGATTGAGGAGCCGGTGGCCCAGTTCCCTCATTTTCCCCAGAAATCAAATCTTTTCAAAGAGAGGCATGCATTTCTATCTGTCATGGCTTCTCCCACGTCTTCTTCCTGTGCCTGGCCCATGATGGGACTTGGGCTGAAGAAACCTTCTAATAACAACTGGTAATTTTTCTGAGGAGCCTGTTTGATGAAGAACTCCTGGGGAGCCTCTGAAAGTCTCAATGTCTGCAAAAAAGCATTTATTTCCCTCTTCTTCCTCCTGCCTGCTCCATGCTGTAGCTAATGTTCTTTATAACTCTGGGTGTTAGCTATTTATGATTTTTCTGTTTCTTATAAACCTTTAAGACTCGTTCAGTAGGAATCATTGTTCTTGAATATCATCAGAGGCAAATGGGATGGTGTTCTTGCAAACATTTGCACTCCTCATCTCTGCCTTCTTTTAGAGAAGAGAAATGTGCACCTCTAAGGGCTCAGATCATGTCCTTTTAAAAATGACATGTAAAGTAGGTCATGTGAATCCTGAATTAAAATGCCTTATTTTATGCCCAGTCTGAGTAGGAAAAGTGAAAGGACAGTCTACTTCTGCTACTATCTTCATTACCAAGGCAAGAGTTTACTTTCCTTTTTCATGTGATAGCACAAAATGACTCAAAGGTGTTACCAAGAATCTAATAGAAAGCATTTTGGAGGGCTGAAGAAATGCAACTTCTTCAACTTCTTCTTCAGCCAGAGAGACTGATCTGGCTGGCAACAGCATGATTACTGGTAAGGAGAAGAAGACCATGGCCTATCCATCCACCCTGTTTGATTTTGGCAGGGCTGGCAGGTGGAAGGTTGTAGTTTTTCTCTAAGACTGAACACAGTGATGTGGCCATCACTTGAGTCTGAAACTTCAGCTGTTGAAATGGTTGCTATTACACCTTTACTTCCTCTAATAGGTGTTCATTTCAGATTTCATTTTGCATGTTGGCATTTGAAGAAGAGTAAGCCTCCTTCATGCCTGCCTTCTTTTATTCCTTTTCTTTTTTGATTTGTGCAATACAGAGTCAGGAATCCTGACAACAGCAGATAAATTTAAATTTCTGGATTGAACAGTTAGTGTCTCAAGTGTTTTATTCATGGGCACCATATGCAAAAAGTGAGTAGTTTTTTTCTATTGTGGAAAAGTAATGTCATGTTCAGAGCTGCCAGAGTTACTTGAATTTGACTTAACTGTGTTTTCAGGTGAACCTAGAAATAAATGGAAAGTTGAAAAAAACAGCTACATGTTAAATACATAGTATACCTGTAGTTTTAATTCTTTTAGGCCAAAAAATATTCAAATGCATTCACAGTATTTTTGATTGAAAGAATTTGTAATTGGATTTCCAAATATGCTGCTTTCATCTTGGGCAGTACAATATGCACTTTGATAATAACATGGCAATGTCATTAGAAAGAAGTCCATTTACTAGTTTAGGCATAAAATGAGATACAGAAGAAGACAATAAAATGCTTTCTAACATAATGCACCTTATTTTTTATTGTATTCAATAGAAGCATGATGAATAAGTAATCTTGTAAGTGCATCAGAAGTACACCTTGGTTGATCTCTTAGAGGTGCTGAGATTTCACTGCTATTGAGATTATTCATAAAAACACCTTAATTTCTAATAAAGTGCATAGAACTTTATAATAGATCAAAATATGTGCCCACAAGGTGCTTAGATCATCATGCTGGAAGAGACAAACTTCCACAGTTTAGAAGAAATCCAAGAAAGAAAATTAAATGAAGATGAAAAGTAACATCTTCAAAATTATTTATTTTTAAAATATAAAGCCCATAAATTATAATTTACTCATTTCCATGTATTCACACAGTTTTACTTGTTGTTGAGCTATACATCTATAAGCTGTTCTGGGCATAAGCTACATTTCCCCCTATATTTAATGGTATCTCATGCAAATTAGATTTGCAGCAAACTAATCTGGTCCAGGTAGTAAACGTCACTGCTTGAATTATTTTATTCATCCATTCTTTTTTTTTTTTCTATAGCATTTATGCAATTACCACTGCTACTGGGATTCTCCCCTCCCTCCCCCCATGAAATCAGAAAAAATTAAATCCAAGGAAGCTAAATAAGGTTTGCAATTCTTTTCTAGCCTTAAAAAAAAAATTCTCAGAGAAAGAAGAAAGATCTTTATTTGCTTTCAAGACATCCACAATTTAAAATTTAATAACAGAACATATCTAATTTTCCTCACAATAACAGCACTTATTATATTTATAGGAAATTCTCGAAACTAGGTGATTTTGGAAGCTCAAAGACAATAGCAAAGACAGTGCAGTAGTTCTTTGTCAGAAGGTGTGCATCTCTGGATTTGGACTTTCAGCATTTCATACATGGCAGGTCTGTCTGCTCATTAATGTCTGACATTCTTAGGATTACAAGTCCTGATTACAAATGGTATTTGTTTTGAATTTTGTTGTTCATGGGAAGAAAATGAGCCTTTTGAATTGATCTTCGTTTCTTTTAACAATACATTTGAATGATATACTTTATTGGAAAAGGTATTGCAAAATGAAATCTGGTAATTGTTCTAGCTTTTGAAAATACGCATTGATAATAATGTTTTTCATGTGAATAATATATTTTCTCTAAAACTACTGAAACTGAAAATGGTTGGGGGCTCATTTTGCATATTGAACTTTCATATTCTGAAACTGACTTGATGTTAAAAATTGCATCTATTGAATGACAGATCTTTATGAAAGCCATGCTTCCTCTTGAAAAGATTTAATTTGAAACCTTTATGAATCAATCAGGGACTTGTTTTACTGTTTCTTGCCAAATATAGTCTCTGAGAGTCCTTTTCTGTTAAGTAAAAGGCTGGCTATGAATTCAGTTTAAGGATAGAAAAACCAAATTGGGATGTATTGTGAGAATTTACAGTGGAAAATATCAGCTACCACAATGGCTGATTAGTAGTAATTCATTGCTCATACAGAGAGTATATCATAGCTGGAGTTCAATGCTCTCACGCTAATTGTTGCTATAGTGAATTGAGTCTTCTGTAAACAATAGCCAACATTTTCCAAAATAGAGTTCTTTCAAAGGATATAAGGGTACCAGAGATTTTGAGATCATTGTATTCACAAAATTTGATTTATTTAAAAATAAAAGGAGTAATTTCAATGTTTTCAGATAATCTTTGTTTTCCATGCTGAAAGTGTTTTCATATAGAAAATTGCCAAAACTGAGTAAAAAAAAAAAAAGAGATTCAGGTCCTTAAAGGTTGAACAGCAGCATAGAATAATAATTTCAGAATTTAGAAACTCCTCTGAAAATAACATATTTAACTTATGAACATAATATTATCTTTCTTTCTTGTTTCATGAGTGAAGATAAAAATCACTTACTAACAATACTGGTGTAATTGTGCACAGATTTCACTATTTCTCTTGCAAAAAACTTCTTTATTTTAGCTGGTTTGCCCTAATATTAATGTTAAACTTATGTGACCAGAAGTTTTGCAGATCAGAAATTATGTAAGACTCATGTAAAATGCAGGAAAGAGAAATAATCTGTAAGCAAATAAACCTTATTTGGTCATATTTTCCCCAGTATGTTAAAAAAAAAATTCTTAGTTTGTGATAAGAACAGATTTATCCTTGTTGCACTGCTTCCTCTTCCCAGAGTGTGAGAAGAAATCCAATAGTAACCTGTTTTGCTCAGTTCCTTTGTTTTACTGGGAGGGTGGACATTTTTCCCCCCTTCAGCAGATTCTATGACAAATGACCTTACATACAGATGCATTCCATGATTTTGTTTTCAATTATCCCCCACGATTTGCTAAACCAAATAAATTTTGCTCTTGAAACAGGCTTGGTTTCTTAGATAGACTACAGTAGAAATTATGGTGTGATGTGATACACACTGTGTTTTGCAATTAATAAAGTCAAATGTTGTCTTTAAACTATAAGAAACCAAAAACTGAATCACACTTCTCTCAGATTTTCCAAACCGACATGCAAGTGACCTGGAAAACTGAGCAGAGAAACTATGTGCCTTCAGCAATGTTTGCTTTTGATAAATTTTAGAAAACTAGGAAAAATTCCAGGAAAAAGAGTGTCCCTCTTGTTACTCTCAGATGACAAGAGGACATGTGACAAGAGCTGGGAAATGGTAGAGTGGGTTTCATGCTGTGGCAAACTATGAGAACACACTGTGGTCACAGCTGCTCATAAATAAACAAAAAGTTCGGGATAAAATTAATACTGGCCAGAATGGTTTCATGCAAAATTGATCTTTGTTAATCAAACTTGGTTCTACTCTTTCATGATGATAAATGTGCCACATAAACAAATAGGTGTTATGGACCTAGGCATTTAAAAGGCGTTTGACTTTGTACAACATGCTGTTCTAATTTTAAAAACTCCTATCATGATACAATGTCAATAAAACACCTGTTCCATAGATTAAGCTCTGCCTGGCTGACAGGTGAAGCAGGAAGCTGTCAATGGAAAGCTGTCTTGGAGTGTAGGTGTTTCTTGTGGTCTTCTGCAGACACTGGGCTCAGCATGGTGTAACATGCCTTGGTGTTTGTAAAGCTCACATGAGATCACTGCTGAAAGATTAACTGAATGGTAAATAATCATGAGGACAACAGTCTTGTGTAGAGACTGGGATACTTGTCCAATGCTTAATCTTGTTTTATTTTTCTCCATAGGGAGCCACTAGTTTCAAATGTTGTCTGTGACCTACATTCTCATTCAGAAGACATCAAAGTAGTTCAGCAATCAGTTGTGGCCTCAAAATCTATGCATTTATGTAGTGTGCTGTAGTTAGCATCTCTGTGCTAAAAGCCACAATGGAATAAGGTTAAGGGATTGGTGGGAAGATTTGGTGAATTTCTAATCAGTAGGTTAGAGAGATCTGGCAGATCACATGTGGAGATGCCTGGAAGAGGCTTTCAAGTGCTTCATGAAGTTTAACTCTGAGATGAAGGAGACATCTGTTGCCCTTGCTGGGACATTGCAGTTCTTCATGAACAGAGGAAAAAAATATAAATTCTGATGAGAGACATCAATTGCCAAATGTAGCTCTTTGGGTAATACCTCATGCTGGTGATATTTATTTTCAGCATTCAAGAATGTTGATGAGTAAATAATATGCAGTGGAGAGTATCAGACTTTGCTGCTATTTCTGGTCTGAATCTTTTTATTTCCTGGGGCAGTGTGTGTGCAATGCTGGTGGGCCTTTTGAGTAGCATTTTGGGTGCTCATCCAATAATTTACACAAAATTTTCTAGAACAATGTGTTGATGGGACTCCTTCAGTATCATCAGCATCCAATGGAAGTCCTTTTTGCAAGCAAGGCTTCTAGTTTTCTGCAGTATTACATTGGCAAGTATAAGTTCTGTGATTAATTTATTTAGAGATAGGTGGATCTAGATGATAATTTTAAATGACGGTCTTACTGAATCAAATAAAAGAGTATAAAACATTAAGTGTAATTTCCTAGAAGGAGGAAGGACGTGCTACTTAGAGTTTTGGGATAGACAAAACTGACCTTGCAAACAGGTGCACCGAGAAATTCAACCCTTAGATACTTCTGAACCTCAATGTTACTTAGTTTCAAATTAACTTTTGGAAAAAAAGAAAGAAAATGAAAGAATCAACTGTTTCTGAGAATATATTGAGAAAGTAATGTTCCACTGCTAGTGAGATAGAGTTTTTCCTTGATTACAGAGAGCAAGGAAGATTATTTTTGTTGTTGTTGTTTTGGTTATTTCATCTGAAATAATTTCCATGCCTAAAAGGGAGGCCAGTATTTTGTTTCTGCTGATACACTTTCTCTATTGCATTTTAAGTGAAGGCAAAGCGCTTAGAAGTCTGAGACAGATATTCTTTTGCTCTAATATATCAACTTATATCAATATTTCAGATTTATATTTATTTTCTTAATCTATTTTTCTCTTCCAGTGACAGCTGCAACACTCCATCATGCTCTTCCCTTGAAAGAAAACTGATGAAAGCCATGAAGATGTTCAGCACGTACATGTGTTTCTTACTGAGTTTAGCAAAATGTAAGATTAAAAAACATTCAGAAGGACAAGCATATTTTGAAAAGTCATGAAAGCGAGACTATTGAGAATATACTCATTCAAAAGTAAAAATTTCTATTGATTCTCAGGAGCCAGCCCTCTGGTCTTGACTTTCTAACATATTGGAGCAAGATGAAAGGGACATAGCTTCAGAACGGCTGTGTATAAAACTAGACAGTACACAAATATTTTGGAATTTTCCTTTTAGCAGGAAGAAATGCTTGTAGCTGTAATGCTATGTGTCTTTGTACAGGCAACCTGATGGCATGTTTTTCAGCGTTTCTTTGGATGTCTGGTTTCCAACAATATTTTTGCTGTTGCTTCCCCAGTATTTGTCTTATAACAACATAAAGGATGTAATTAATGACTGTGGATGTACTGGGATACTTCCAGAGCTGTGTTCCAAGTATGGACTGTGTATTTCATCAGAAGTCCCTGGTATTTAAACGTCGCTGTACCTATTAATAGCTGGTGTACTTTTTGTAGAGAAACTACAGAATTTATTGAAGAAATTATTTTTTTGCACATTTTCGGACCTATTATTCATGAAACAAATAAGATTGAGTTAAGTTCCAAAAACAGAAGAGTAATCACATCTAATTTCTGTCAGTCATACATGGTTTCCAAATGCCATTGAAAAGAATTGTGTTGCAATAACATAGTCAACAATAAAAACAATTTCTGTCATTAGTCTTCTATTGTGACTTTTCAATCTGTACATTCTTACTTATATTTTTGGTTCAAAATTGTCATGCAAAAATGACAGAACTCCAATTTCCTTTCAGTCCATTAATTTTCCATCATGCTTAGCCTCCTGGGAAATATTTCAATGTATTCCTTTCACAACATTAAAAGATCAACAATCACTTGTTGCTCAGGTGCTGGTTCTCTGGATCTAATTGTGTGGGGTTGGTGATATTTCCCCCAGATAAGCAGTGTATATACCAAAAATTTTGTAATTAAAATTTCGTGTATATATACCAAATCTGGGTTTCCCTCTTTGCGTCAGCAGTGGCTGCTGTTCAACTGTCTGGTAGTCCTTCTACAAACATACTAAAAAACCCCTCAGTGCCAAATAGACAGGAGATAAGCACAGGGAAATAAGATTCTCAAAACTATTTTCATTGAAGTCAGCTGTGCTGAGGGACACAAATGTTTTTTGGATTCCAAGTTCAGTCTAACTAAAGGATTCCTGTCCACTGAAGCTCTAGTCTGGGACACCCAGCACCAAGTCCCTGACTTCAGAAGAGGCATTGATGTATGGACTTGTGCATTATGAGATACCATATCTGGCACTTGTTACCTCCCCATCAAACAGGGGAAGAGCCTGTGGGATGTTGAGCTCTGTCTCTGGAGTCAATCCAACATCCTGGCAGCATGAAAAGGAGCAGACCCCTTTTCCAGCCTAGGAGCCCTGCTGTTCTCCTTATGTCAGCTGAATTCAGGTGATGGGAATGAAAGAAAACCAATCCAGGAAAACAAGCTAATGGCTTGGATTTTTTTTTTTTTAAACCAAGTGGATGAGTCAGACTCATTTGTGTGTAGCCATAGTGATTGCCACAGTGAACTGGATGAAGGAAACACTTATTTTATGAGTGAGAACCCAAAGCTTCATTATTTTCACTCTATAGTGTATAGAAGTAGTATTTATTTCATAAAATACAGATCTTGCCAGAGCAATTTGTGTCATAGTGCCTTTGGAGTGTGTTCTTGCAGGTCACATTTGGACATGGTGGGAATCAGGAAGTCCTTCCTCTGTCCCAGGGTCTGGCTGCAGACCTTGGCCTTTGTGGGCTCTGTGGGAAAGCCACATCCTTCCCCCTTGCCTTCTGTCAACACCTAGGTGCCTCCACTTCCACAAAAGAAAACCAGCTTGGAAGCTGACAGAGGTCCTTGGTGTTTCGGCCAGATCTACAAGAAGATGAAAATCAAATGTGTGGTCCACAGCATGTACTGACCTAGGAGTTGGGGGTGAATGGAAGTGTAACAGGATTCAAATATACAAAAAGCTTCTGACAGGACAAAAGGAACATTGATTAAAAAAAATAATTCTTTAATTTGTGGTGGGTAATTCAGGGAGTAATGGGTTTAAAATTCAGAAAGGAATATATAGGGCACATGTTAAAACTGTTTCCTTGTTGTAAAGAAAGAGGAATAAATTTGTTTTATGTAAAGACCTGCAGTGATGAAGGTGCCAAAGCCTAGACAATATTTCTCAAGAGTGACATAAGTGTAGTAGATTTTCGTTAGGGAATGAGACTGGACAAGATGACCTCTTGAGGTACCTTCCAGACATTTATAAACTTTATTTGAACTGACTTGGAGACCACAGGCAGAATGTTTTAAAGGAAGCCCATTACCCAGGTTGTCTGGGTACCATATGCCCTCTTATTTCCTAAAGTTCTGAGCTCATCTCTACAAGATTCTCAGTTGTGTGGGCACTGACTGCCTGAGGCCAACCCATTTTCTGTAGGAATACCTGGCATCAGCCATTGTGATTGAGCCTTCAGACCTGATTTTACCCGTGTGTAAGGAAAAGCAATTATTTGTGGTTCTAATGCTAGACCCTAATGTCCGGAATGGATTTAGATTTACAGAGTATTACTTATAGATGGAAGCAAATATCTCATTCTTAAGACACACCCAAAGCTTCATTAGCAAGTTTGGACTGGAGTGACTCAGCAGAAATATAAATTAAAATGTTAAGTTTTGTAGAAGTGCCG
Source organism: Trochalopteron elliotii (assembly GCA_024734555.1). Taxonomy (NCBI): domain Eukaryota; kingdom Metazoa; phylum Chordata; class Aves; order Passeriformes; family Leiothrichidae; genus Trochalopteron; species Trochalopteron elliotii. The sequence goes on from JANPWX010000038.1 coordinate 6,396,109, forward strand.
CAGGATGGGACAAAGCATATGTTTATATGCTATGAAATAAAACATGAAAGAAAATAAAGATTACGACAAGCCTGTAAGAAACACAAAGAATTTGTTGCTGCAATATTGTTTGTCTTGTGAAGGAAACCATGGCGTGTATTTCTTAGTAATGTCAGCTGATGGAGCTGAGACCATAAAATGTTCCTTGCCACTAGCGGAACATTTCTATTGCCAGTTATTGATCGTATTACCAGTTATTGTGAAAAACATATATTATAAATTGCTTTCCCTTTTTCTTCTTTTCGCTTATGTGAAAAGTTGCTGTGCAGTGAGCAGAGGAAGTTACTGCCACAGAAATTCTCTGGAGAAACAGAGGGGCACCTTTCCTCTCTACAGCCTATGTTTAGAATGCCAAATAACAGGCAGGCAGGCAAACAGGCTTGTCAAGCACCTTGCTTTTTCAAGAATCCTTGTTTGTTTATGGTGGCTGCCCACTTCCCACTGATGGCCTGCAAGTCCCAGGCTGGCTGAAATAGCCTGCTATTTGATACCAGTATCTCAGTACTGCAGATGAGCTTATACTGAGGCACACAGAGCTGCAAATGCTTCTGAACTGTGTTCAAATGCACTGCTTACACTCAAGTGGTAGGAAGGCAGGCAAAATAGTTTGGCATTTAAGCTATGATTAAATGCACACGTAAGAAAATCAAATCACAAATGGCAAAACAGCAGAAGGTAGACCACCTAAGTCTGGATAAACTCTTTGCTGTTTTGATGGCTGCCACAGATCAAAATGTTCCAGACAAAAGAAGTCTCTGTTGTGTTTCTGATGTAATTTAAATTTAAATTGTAGCCTTCAGTTCCATAGCATTCAATTTCTACATTTTTCTCCTGATCAGGGTAAGTGGTTATTGTTTTTTTTTCTCAGCTGTAAGAATAACAGTAAAATTCCACCTCTCCACCTCATCTTTTTTAAGGTGCATCTAACCCCCCAGCTTCCCCATTGTAAGGCCTATCCCTTCCATCCAGCTCCCTCTCTATTGCTTTCTAAGCACAATAATGTAGGAATATTAATAATTCATGCTCTTGTCTTGCTTTCATTTTCCTCTTCCCAGGCTCAGCCACAGCTAAGGTTCAGGCCCTGAACAAAACACTGGCTATCACTGCACATCAATTGCCTTGATGTGCTCTTTGGCTTCTCCTCAGAAACAACCCCCCTGAAAGGGCTAGTGGAAGTGGAGCACCCTTCACTCCACAGCCAGGTGCTGCATGGAGCTCTTTTGCCTTTGTTGCCTCCCCTGCCCACCCATGCTGGCTCACCCAGCACTGGGTGACGTGGATTCCCCTCCTGGCACAGGGACTGACCGGGGCAGAGGCAGGCAGGGGTGCAGTGCCTGGTGCTGCCTTCCTCCTCTGCACTGCTGCTCAGCACTGGAGCACTCGTTCTCCTCCCTGATGGAACATGGATCTGCAGATCTGACTGCCACTTCCCAGGCCTTTTGACTACCCCAGATTTTTTAATGCAGTTTATTAATTTTCTTCCTCCACAGGATCTTAATGGTTTTTTGTTTGATTCTCACCACCCATCCATTTGGTTGCCCTGTCTCCAAAAGTTATCCTCTCCTGGGCCCTCCCATAGCTACTGGTTTCCCTTTATGTCCCATCATCAGCACAGTTATACACCTCCTTTGCCATCCCCTGGATTTCTGTGCCTTTTGGACCTCTTAAAATCATCTCTCTCATCACAGAGGTGTCCAGCTGGAGATGACTTCTTACTAGAAATCAGTCAATTCTTGCTACCCCTTCTTCCACTGAGTTTTCTCCTAGGGGCTCATTGCTGCAACTCTTGTCCTTCAGCAGTCTTCTGCCTTTGTAAAAAATGCAAAATGTGATATTAATGTTTATGTTTCATTTAGACCAGAACACCTTAAATCTTTGTTTACAGTACTGACTACACGTTTCCAGGACTGAATATCAAAATATACTTTCAGTCTGAACGGCTTTTATTGTTTTTCCTTTTCCTCAAAAAGTATCAAAAGCAGATAATCCAGTTTATCGTATAACAATTTAAGATGATTTTAGAAATGATACAAAAGGTTTTTCCAAGCTGTTCCTTTCATGTGCTGAGTTCTTCTGAGAAGAAAATTATTTTCATCCACTTTCTAATTGCTTAATGATTTGTATGAAATACAGTCTTATTAGTTATAACCATTCCACATTTCTCAGAGAGAGATAAAAATATTTTGAATAAAAATGCCTCTGAATAAGTTATTTGATAGACTGATTACCACTACTGGCTCTTATTACACAAACATGAATATGTCACTTTATTTGTCAATATCTCGTGAGTGTAAAATTAGCCTTTCACTGACGGGCTGTATAGCTGAGCAGTAAGAATTTCTTCATAAAAAGTGAAAATAATTTGATTTTGTTTTAGTAGCAAAAGGAGATTTTTTTATCAAGTTGGTTCTCATAGTTCTCATGCCTTTGAACAATAAAAGAAAGGGATTGGTATAGAAAGTAAAGTTATCAGGAAGCAGAGGTTCCTGGTCAATGATAGGTCAGGAGGAAGAAGAAGCATAATCAAAATCAAATATACCTAAAATAATTATGCTTTACAGCATTATGTTGTGTTTCTTATAAAATATTTTAAGTGACTCAGAGAGGAGGATGCTAAAGGATGCACTGACTGGAGATCTGTGCCAGTAATTAGCAATCTTAGATCATGACGACCTTATATGTGATGGCTTTCCCCTGTGCCAGGAATATTGTTCTGAAAATAAATGTTAGAAATCTTTTTTAGCTAAAATTTTGATTAATATCTCTAATGTCTTCCAAGTCACCTATAGACAGATAAAGCATTAGAATAAAATAGGGTTTTTTAAAAATTGCCCCTTCCTTCCAAGATGCACAGATAAGGGAGGTCAAAATACAGTGCTTCATGTCTGGGGCACAAGCAGAGCTGGATAAAATTTCAGTATCACATTTATTCTGTGTGCAGCCTTTCATCCCAGAGCTCTTCCTGCTCCTTGGTTCTCCCTTTCCAGCCTGGTGCTAACCAGCACCCCTGCATTGCACTTGACCTGCCGCTTTTCAGGGATGAGATAGCAGCTCTGCAGTCATCCAAGATTATTGATAATCTCTTCCAGACACTCATTAAACTCTAATAGCATCTCAGATATCCAGTTTATGTGTTACTTTAAAGACTCAACAGATTTAAACTCTCAGTGGTTAATCTCCCTACTCTTACCCCCACAGTGTGACTGCTGCTCTCCTCCACCATTACCCTGCAGTTCAGCTGGTCTGAATGGCACCTTTCTCCCTGTTTACTTCCTTCTATGCAAGGCTGAGGGTTCTTCTGCAGCCAAGGGTAAGCAACACTGCAGATCCTATGGTGAGATTCACCCTGGGTATTTAATTTTGCTCATCCTCTTTCAAAACTAGTAGCAGGAATTGTAAGGAGAACAAGTAGGGAGGACAGTACTACTGTGTGCATTGTTCACTTGTCATTTCTCAGGCAGATACTGCTAGGAAGGTGATCCTAGAATAAATGATTCTTTTCTCCAGGTGCAGGTTTTTGCCTTAGAAAATATATAATGACTTTCTTTTTCCTTCTTTACCCTGAGACAGGGATACTTGAACTAAGTTGGTAGAACACAGAATGATGCATTCTCTCCCTTCTCCAGAGTTTTTCTCACTACTTGCATTACAGTAAGCTCAATTGTTTGAGAGCCCACAAAGCATTTTGATGGTATTTTTTTCAGCCTTCCTCTTAGAGCAACACCCTAAGTGCAGACTGACTTACAGCTGCAGCTCTGCTTTATCTAACGCTCAGCAGTCTCAAAATTAGGCACTCTGTGAGCATAGAGACGATTCATTCTTGTGGCATTTCCTGGTTAACCAGTGCTGTGCCTTGAATTCCCACAGCTAGGTCTGCACAGCTTTTCACCTCCAGTAGCTTTTTACTTCTGTGCTCCCGGGATTTCAGATGATTCTCTGATGCTGTGGAAAAGTGTGCGAAGTCAGGTAATGGTCAATGGATTTTATCATTTCTGTAGCACAATGTTACATAGCCTTTAAAAATGAAAACTGTAAAAAAAAAATCAGGAAGTTATTTGGATTGATCACTTATATTTAGTATTACAGCTGCTCTTGGGATGATTACATAATGATAGAAAGCTGCAACGGAGATCAGAATCTGGTCCCTCAGGTTTCTCTCTCCTGATCTCCTGCCACAGGAATGGAATTTCCTACCTTTTTTGGTCAATCACAGTGCCCTTTAAGCTGGTTTCTTTTTTTTTTCCATATTGTGGAAACAAAAAAAGATTAAATTCACAGAATCTTGCTTGTATCAGTTATAATATCAAATGAAAAAAAAAAAAAAATCTCCCTGATTCTAAATGCTTACAGAACACCCTTTATTTTAAACACACAGCATGACTGTAAGTTAAGCCATATCTGAGGGGAAAAAGGCAAATTTTTTTACCCAGTGATGTATTTGCTTAAGCCCTCTTTCCATTAGGGCCCTTGGATCTATAACTTCATGTTATAAAATAAGTGTTATTCATTTATGAGTGAACATACTGTACTGTTCCTTCTTGTGGGACTTACCACTGCTAGTAGGGGACTCTTTTCTTTGACTGGAAGCAGTCAGGAAAATCTCAGCAGGCCTTTGTACAATTATCGCAGCCCCAGGTTTCCATCTAGTGCACTTCCAGCTTTGCTGTTCCTAGCCAGTGGGAATTTAGCAAACTACTTGGAAGGAGATCTGGTCACTGAGGCATCAAAATCTACCTTCTTCTAGTATACCAGAAGGTATGGCTGCCGCCTGAAAGCTGCAATGTGCCTCTTTCACACAGAGATCTCACCAGGGAGAGAGTCCCAGGGTTGGGACACAGTACCCAAAAATAAACACCTTTCAGTGCTTTCATTATGAGGGCTTGTATTCTTTCCTCCTTTTGTCTTGGCTTTGGAAATTGGATGAGATATCTTGCCTGTTTGGCCATGTAGAGGAGAAAGTGATAATTTCAATGGATGTCCTAAGTTTATTAACTTTCCCTGTCTGCCATGAGCAAAGGCAGGAAGCGAGCTCTCAAAACATCTCTTACAAGCAGATCAAACCTATAGATGTCTGTGTCAGAAATATTTGAAAGCATGATTAAATAAAGTTGCCTGAGCCAGGCACATTTTAAAAAATAAGCACTATATTACTTCAAGTTGCTGTAAATAGTAATTTACTTTAGTTATTTCCCTTAATTACAGTGCTCCATCTTTACACAAGGTTGTATTTAGGAACAAAGGGACCAGTGTCACTGTAAGGTGTATGCTGTAATAGAGACATTTATATTCTGCTTCAGGAGAAGCCTACAGTGTATCCAGCAATTCTGTGGCTCTTTTGATCAGCAACCTTTCTCTGGTTTTGTTAATGTGTTTTTTCCTTTTATATATGTACTCATTAGGCTCTTTCTGATTCTGCTATGAAGTTCTCCCAACACTTCAGCTATTACCCTGCATTGTTATTACTTTTCTGACAGATAATATCAGGATAAACCGGGATTAAAATGGACTCTCCTCTATTATATAAAATGTACAGATTTTAAGGAAAACAATGCAACCCCAAACTTTTCACCTAACAAGAGTTATAAATGAGCAAATTGCTCCAAATGTTTTTAGAAAGAAACAGAAAACCAAGTTATCTAACAGACCTATTTATACACAGTAGGTAACCCTGGGTTGCAGGCAGGACTAATAACAAAAGAATGACAACCTATTTCTTTTAATGACAAGTTGACATATTTATTTTTATTATTTCACAAAAGTATTCACCAGACTCATCTTTCACACTGAAGCCCCATTTCCTTTCCTCCAGACAGAGCATATAGCCTTACTGCACCCAGGTTGAAAAAAACATAAAAATTAAACACAGCACTTTTGGAATAAAAAAAAAGATATTTAACAGCCTGTGGTTTACTGCACTGGAACATAAAATTTAAGATTTTTCTTGTCTGAATAAAGTTTTATATGCTCATTTTTGTAAAGTTAAATTACAGCTACCAAAAGTGATTTTTATATGCTTAAGTTAAATTTCTACTTCTCCATGAACTGGAACACCACTTCCTATAAAATATGACTTATTGTTCTACCTGAATAAGATGCTTTAAAACTTCTAGGGCATTAAATCACACAGGTTAGAAATGATAGAGCCCCTTACAATATACAAAAACTGCTATAATGAACTTCAAATATAAACTAAGTTACCATAAAATGGGTGTACTTTTCTGTGCTTAGTGTGACATTTTCCAATAACAGCATTTTCTACAACAAAAGCGACAATTCACTTTTGCTCAAAGAAATAATCTCCTTAGTTTTGTTAAATTAACCTTTTTTTTTTACATAACAGGATCATGGATATATAAAACAATTTCCATTATATTGAACTAGACATTAGAGTAGCAACAGATGCACTTTCCAACTGTGAACAGGTAGACACCATGTATGCAAACATCACATTGGAAATTAATGAATATCTATTTTGCATGTCACTTAATTGAAGGTCTATTAATTAAGTCTTTCAAATGAAATTGTGTCAAGCCATGGAAGTGTCTAGATTTTTCTTTAGACAAAGATGTTTCTTCTTACTGTCCCTTTTTATTTATATATTGCATAGGTGTTGAATGCATTCTGAAAATGTAGGAAGCTAGAAATATAATGGTAAAAGAAAATAGAATGATAGTAAAATGGGATATGAGTGGTGGTTTTGTATGTTCATGCATATACATTTTCTTTCTGCTCTTTACAACAGCTGTTTGGTCAGGGCATTATGTTACTAAGAAAGAAAGTTCTATTCTTATTTATATAATTATGTTGTAATAACTGTAGGACAGAAAAAGGACTTCTAATCTTATAAGGTTGTTATTAGTTTAATAAAAATTTCTATACTGTTAAAAAAAAACCAAGCCCAAGCTAAACCAACCTAATTACAGTGGAAAGAAATAGGAAAAATAATTTTAAATGCTCCAAACCTCTATTTTAGTTTCACTGTACATCATAACCCATTCAGTAAATAGATCTTTTGGTTTCATGCAAATGCCGCTCATATTGAAGATGTGGCCAAGTGACTAAACATTTTAAAATTCTTGGGATTTTATAATTTTAGCATTGTATATAAACCATTCTGAGAGTGGACAACAATTCTGTTAACACAAAAGGAAAGGCAACCTACCCATTTAAAAATTATGACACCAGCATCCCCTTTATTAAATGCTTGGAAGCATCTTATGTCAGGTCCATATTTCTTGCTTGAAATTCTGCTGGGTTTGAATGTGACGTAATATAAAGATACTGTCACATTCTCTTGTGAGAATTCAAACTTTGTAGAAAATGCAGAGTTTTTCCCTCCACATGCTTTCACTAAAAAAACCCACCACACTATTTTAGGTGTCCTCCATGCTGCCAGTTCCCCACACGTTGTTTTATGATACCTGCATTTTATGGGAAAAAAAAAAACAAACCAAAATGCCAACACAGTTTTTACATTACCAGGAATATACTCAAAAAGTGCCATTACTGAGTTTGCAACCTATTCCTATTCATTCATGAATGAATAATGTTAGAATTAACATGAGCTATAGTGCATTATTTATTATTCTCTGGATTTGATGCTTAGCAGAGGTGTTAAAAGTGTGATGCCTTTTAAATGTAATTCATTTCTTTTTGTTATGTATTTTTCTGGCTAAAAGAGTGCCTTCGCTTTTATTTTGCTATTTCTGTTTTAGGGTAATATTTAAAATTAGAGAAATATTAAAATGATTTCAATTTACTAGTTAAATAAATAGAGCAATTAGTTAGAATCATGCAATTATTTAGTGTCAGTCAATAGATACTGAAGCAAACTTGAAATCTAGTCATTTGGCTAATATCTACATGTTTATAATGAAAATGAAAACAAAATTATGCTCTTATAATCTTTCACTGTGATTTTTATTTCTGAAAGTTCAAGAACTAGCAAGAAAGTATCCAGGCTGGAATTCTGACACCATCAAAGTAATGGGAAATTAATTCACAGCAGCATAACTGTGTGGTGATTGTTTGTTCTTGTTTAAACAAGATTCTTATTTATGTTGTTAAAGGCTCAAGATTAATATTTTATGATTCATAATACATGGTGTTGAAGGTTGGCGAACTAGGCAGTGAAACAGTAATTTCCTGAGAAGCATTTTCAGCTGAAGCAAAACTGTACAAATGCTGTGCAGAAGAGGCTGCTTCCACGGATCTGAACAGGAGATGGATCCACACAGAAATTAAGAGTACCAGTTAGAAGCTGGGAAAACACCCTATCTGACTGCAAAAATCTAGCTATTGTGTATCAAGAGCAAATTGAACAGAAGAGGATTCTTACAAGGCACTGTGAGAATGCTTTCTCACCTGTGGGTATATCTGATTATCACACTTAGAGTTATGAGGGTTTTGGCAAGGCTTGAAAATTCCTGCCATGACTTCTGTCTACTCAAAACAAGCTGTTGGCTAGTGTTCTTGGCAAGCTTAGCATTTGCTGCAAGGCTTCTGAAAAAAAATGTTTCAGTCCTTAATCACTTAAGAGAACAATTGCTTCCCCAAGGCTTCTGTCTGCAATTTAAGTTGATGCATCTCTTCTGTAGAGATGCCACGTGACACATCCCACAACAACCTTAATTTGAATTTGCAAACCATAACTTCAACGTTTTCAAAATGCCTCTGAAGTACCCTATGCACCTCTGTAGCTGTCCAGATTATAACTTTCCAGAGTCTAAAGCACAGCCTGGAATATGGGTCATAATGCCTAAAGGAAAACTGAAAGCAACCAGACCTGCAAGTGGGCAAGAAGAGCTGGGCAGAGCTAGAAGGAACTTCCCACTTTGAATGTTTATGAGAAGCTTGATGATTGGACAGAACAGCATTAAGTACCCCCATACTACCCTAGTTTTTCTCAGACACTGAGTTATCAGGTACTTCGGCTCACATCACGTTTTGTATTACGACTAGCAAACAGTCTAAACACAAACAGAAGTTGTGAAATACAGCCCTTTGTGCCCGTGCAAAGGCTGATCTGGTCAACCTGACTGCTTGATCAGCCTACCTGGGCTCGGTAGCCGGCTCCTCCTGCAAGCACACTGCGGTATGCCATCTCACTGCAGTGGATCTTGCACTGCCCCGAGCGATTGTTTGTGAATTTCAGCTGCAATTTCTCAGCTTGAAATCTGTTTCAGACTCTGAATACCCTCTTCCTTTTGCCATCATACCGATATGTGGGAAGGCAGTGCATAAATTAACAGTTATTAAATGCACTGATGAATCCAAGGTAAGACTAATCTGAACCTCTCTTCTGTAGAAGGAGGCATGAGAAGAAAAAGCACATTTCATAGTCATTAAATGCTTGCTAACTTCAGACATGTGAGCTGAGCAGGAAGGATTAGGAAGGCAAAGAATGCCAACAGCCACAATTTATGTCTGGACAGTTTCATCCCCCTTTTTTATAATGGACAAAGACTTAAACCCACAGTAGCTTTATTTAACTCTTGTTTATTCTAGTGATAATTATGAATATAAGTAGAGGCCAGACAATGAAATGCATTTCTTCAGGAAACTTGGTCTGTGTGGTTTGAGTAGGATTGTGTTGCAACTTGTTCACCTAAGGCTTTGAATACCTCTCACCCAAAACTGTAAGTATGAAAGTATGAAACTGTAATGAATAAATAAAGAAATTCAAATGACCTAATTAATTTTAATCCTGGAAAATTAGTATTAAAATTATATCCCTTGAAATAATATTATTTACAGGTTCTTTGTATTCCTTATTAAAACCATAAACTTCTTTAATAGGAAAGAAATTTTGGAAAATGTACTTTCTATACAGCATTTTAATTGAGTTGTTGTATTGAAATGATTGTACACAACTGGAGAAAAACTTTTTTCTTTTAATCCATCTAATTATTTTTTGCATGTGTGTATAATTTATTTTTCTGAAATTCTGGGAATGAAAAATGTCTAGAGAGGACCAAAAACTCCACCCAGACATTCCCAGCAATGCAAAACATGCCTTGGTTTAAAAAAACAAATAATAATAATAAAAATTAGTCAACACCCATTAACAAAACAAACAAATAACCAACCAACCAAATCAGAGGCTAAGCAGCAGAGCAGTGAAGTCAGCTTCCTAAAGCATATTTGTGTGTCCTGCATCTTGTCATGATTGATGTGTTGCACTCATGTGGCATTTGAAAAACATTGTTTTGCTGGTACTTAGCACGATGACAAATTAACAATTGGAATAAATGGATTACAAAGCAGTCACATTGTCATTTATGCCTTTTTCCTATCCAGTCCAGACTACTACAAAATGATCTGAGACTAGTTACAAAAAGATATACAAGCTTTACAAGGTGCAGCATGCAGCAGGGTGATTAATGCAGAAAGATTAATGAACATAATTTTGCATCAGTAGGTTTTGTCTTATAGGAGTTGCTCATTTTGTTATTAATAGGTGCAGAAATCATGACCATTATTTCATAAATCCTCAAAGGGCTGGCATTGGGCTGCCACAGATAGCATTCTTGAAGTATCTTTGAAACAGCCTCTGACAAACAGAGGAGTAAAAAAGATGGTCACCCAGGACCAAACTTCTGAGAAACAAGGTGATGATGATGGTGATGATGGTGATGATGATGATTGATGATGATGATGATGATGATGATGATAACAATACTTAGGTGATGGTCCACTCTATCACAGCAGTGGTGCTTCTGGGTATTCCATACCCTACTGATCTGGCACTGTAAATCTCAGTGGGCTATTGCTGAAGTGGCCTCAGGTTTGAAATGACTTGAAATGGGTTGTTTCCCAAGATTTCTATGGTGGGGAAACGACAGGAGTATTTTTTCATGTTTGCCATCCCTGGAGAGACATGATTGTTATGTAGTGATGCTGCATTTGTAGACAGTGACAAAAAGTGCTTTTTTCTTGGAGAGACCTCATGGGATCATGATGTTTCTGCTGGGCTACAGAGGTTTCTTCAGTGTGACTACGCCCCTCACTTCCTGCAGGTGCCATCAGGGCACAGTGCTAAGCTGCTGCAGCTGCCACTACTTTGTATTTCTCCTGTCTCTTTCTTATTTTGTAATAAATTTCTTAAACCTTGGTTTGTCCACACCTCACCACAGATACCAGAGACCATGATCCCAAATGTATTCCATGAATACTTTTCTTTATTCTGTTCTGGACAAGTAAACAGAATGAAAATTTGTAGCAAAAGTGTTTTGGGTTAATTATTTTTTAATGTTAAGTCTGATTATTTAGATGATGCATGGTAATTTTTGACGAGTAGTAAAAGTGTACTGCAAGGTATAAAAAACATTTGGTCTTACACATGCAGCCTAGCAAGTTAACACGTGTCAGATGAGCTGTGCTAACTGCCCAATTTTGTGTTCTTTGCCTGTGGCAGCTCTGTAATGGTTCAATTTAGCTGGCCCTCAGAGAAAGCACCTGCAGAGATTTGGTGTTACACAGACTGTCTCACCCCTTACAGGCATGCAAAAGCTGTGAGTTTCTCAATTTGCCCACCACTGTTCTCTGCACGCTTGTACTACCTTGGGTTACAACACGTGATGTGGGGGATGTACCAAAAGCCAGAGGCACTCCCCAGATGTGAAGCACTGAACACCTGTAGGTTGAGCCCCTTCTGGAACTGCTCACACTCTGGGAAAAGATAATTGCCTCCCCTTGCCTTTAGGACTGCTGGAGGACACACTCTCAGTTGCGGATAAGTTTCACCTTCGTGGCCACTGAGGTGATGGGGTGAAGGTCAAAGAGCTGAGGTGTTGTGGGGTTGTCCACTTTTCAGCTAGGGTGGAGTTCATTTCTTCTCAGTAGCTGTTACAGCACAGTGTTTCGGATTTGGAATGAGAATGGTGTCGATAACACGCTGATGTTTTGCTTTTTTTTTTGCTTTGTCATGTTCATCCTAAGTCAAGGACCTTTTATTCCTTGTCCCATGCTCTGCCAGTGAGGAGGTACATTAAAAAAAAACAAACCCACATGAACAAGGGATGGAACATAACTGGGACAGTGACTTGAACTGACTAAAGGGATATTCCACACCATGGCACATCATGCCCAGTATATAAACTGGGAGGGCTGCCTGGAAGGACGGCCGAAGGTTTGGGAAGGGGCATCTGGTGTTGGTCAGCAGGGGTGAGCAATTGCATTGTGCATCACTTTTTATTATTATCATTATTTTTATCATCATCATTATTAACAATTATGATTGTCTTTTACTTTATTTTCAATTATTAGACTGTTCCTAATACATAAGTTTTACTTCAATTCTCCTCCCCATTCCACAGGGGTGGGGGGGAAAGGGGGAGGTTGAGTGAGAGGCTACAGGATGCTTAATCTTCAGTTGGGCTTAAAAACACAAGGGTGATTGGTGGGAGTTACAGCAGAATGAAATCTGGCACTGCACATTTGCAACCCATTCTGGGAATGCTAAGACGCACTGTTTCTGAAGATGTTTTGCCACAGAAATGCACCACACCTCTTCTGGGGTGCAAAAGGGGGAAAGCAGAAGAGAGAATGAAGAAACAGATGAGGGAGTGACAGCAATTAAAGAGTTGCAACAGGCACTGGTGCCTTAGGGTGCATGGGTGGCACAAACAGATCTGAGCAAAGAGAGTTAAAGGTTGTGCTGTAAGCTGTATCTGAAGGCTGTGATTTTAAGCTTAAACTACCAGCTAAAAATTTATTATGTTGAATGAAACTCAATGACCAATCTACTCCAAGGCACTTGTATGCATTAAAATTCAACAAGAAAAAGAAACAGAGTGTAGCGTGATAAAATAATACTAACAGTAAGAGTCTGGTACTTCTCAATCACGTTACATGTAAAGTCTGTGCCTGAAAGCAAGCTCTGATTGTCACAAAATAAAAATAGTGAAGGAAATTGGCATGGCCTTCTCTTCTTCTAAAAGGAAACATTTGGTAGAAAATACAAAATAGACATTGACAAACAGAGTCAGCTACAAAAGTAATTAAAGAAAATTTGGTTCAAACATAACAACAGTACTTAAGGATGTTGGAGATTTCATAATTGGATCATCACAGAAAGGGGTATATACTTCAGAGTTGGCTCTTATTATGAGACAAGGTTCCTTCAGAAAGCAGAATTCATCAATCCTCTGAAATAAAGTGAGAATACTTTTAAACTAACTGAGCATGATCTATGTGAGACTTGTATAAATAAATGTATTCTTCCAAAAATTCACTTTTGCAGTGACATATGTAGGAATTACATTTTCAAATAGGCCGTTATTTGGAAATGGAAGTGTCAAATGAATTTGCAGATTAAATTCCATTTTCGAAATCTGAAACTTCATAAAATATCTGATCTGCAGTTAAGGAACATTCAGAGGAATATCACCCCTCTCCATCAGCAGAACATTTAGGACATTGTTTCTTGCAAAGTTGTTTTATACATGTCAGATTTCATCTGGCAAGTCATATATTCTGCAGGAGTTAAAGATGATGTGTGAGGAAAAAGGAACATTTGGGGCAGAGCTCTACTTGGTATCTGTAGGCATGAGCAGGTAGCTACTCCTATCTCCACTCTTCTGGTGAGTCATAGGCTGGCTTGGCTAACACTCCCTATGCAATGCACACTTTGGGATACACACTGAAGTTGCTCCAGCTATCCTGTACTGCAATAATGCATATGGAGTCATGATCTTCCCTAGACAGCAGTGACCAGCAATCTGGCCATATGGGTCCAGGTTTGGGGGCTGTATATCCATGCAAACAGGGTGACAGCATTTAGCCCAGATGCAGAGCCACACCAAGGCTGTGCTGCTGGCAGTGCCCAGCTGGACCCCCCCATGCACGGTGCCTGCTGAGTTTAGTTATATCCCCAGTGGCCCTTTGGGCTCAACACAGGTACTTCACTTGGTTAGCTCAACTCAGCAAGGATAAAGAGAGCAAAGAAACATTGGGTTCAGTTGGAAGTGTAAGGAGAGGAATAAAGGCTGTGATGTCCTCAAGAGCCCTGTAGGTCTCAGGACAGCTTTCTTTGCAGAAGGTGATGGACTTAGGAGAAGAAGGGCTTTTGGATGACTCCTGTGTTTTTGAAGCATTTGAAAAATTACCTTGACCATGCTGGAGTAATTAATTGCACTTGGCATTTCTGTGTGTACTTAACTACAGATTTATGCATGGCAAAGCTCACCACTGTCCAAATGTACCTGTAGGGCCTCAGTTAAAACCTTTGAAGTAACTATCAGTCTGAAGTGAATCATGCCCTTAACCAAATATTTCTGAGAAGTCCACTGTGCATATGGAGAAATATTTTCTTGCTAAGATGACATTTTAAAATTAAATATTTTTTTGGCTTCTGGCATTAAAGGAAATAGGACAACATCCTTTCCACGTATTATTTTTAATGATGCAAAAAATATGTTTTAGCTTCTTTTTATTTTAAAGCAACTTTGTATTTTTTTCCCAGACTTTTCTAAAGAACCAAGGCCTAGACCAAAAAATACCTTGAACCCATTGAAAAGCAAGCATCAGAAATTACTGGACTGAAAAGTTTTTGAAAGATTTAAGTTTGCAAAGCAGGGAATAAATGGAAACTGTTTTGCAACTACATGAACTGTTTTGCACTGTGTGCCAGTCTGTAGGTGTTTGTGTGTGTCAGAGCTCGTCAGGTAGTTATTGGGATTACATTTTTCATCCATGCTTATGAATCACTCAGAAACTGATCCAGATTTCTCCTATTGCTTTATTATTTGTAAGCATAAATTGAATAATCTGGGTGATTAACTTTCAGACTACAGAATGTCTAAATTTATTGCTGCAGTGTGTCACCACTGGCTGCTCACATAAGGTAGTTAAGTTAATTTTACAGTGAAAACTTTCAACTTCCTTTTTTGGAGAACTAAAACTTTTAAGACATTTGAGCAATAAATATCCAATTAAATCAGAATTTAACCACAATTAAAGGATCTGATTTTCAATTTCTTTTTTGAGTCCTCATGTAATAGGAAGAAATTATTGCATACTTTCTGTAATGTAAGCAAACATTTGCTAATTTGAGTTGTGCTACTGTAACAAAAGAATTACTTTTAGGAACCACTCACCAGCAGTTTTGCATGGACACTTGTTTTTGTACAATTCAAGTAATAAGTTGAACTGAGTTATCTTGGGTGTGAATTCATAATATCTGAAAAAAACCCTACCAATATGCATGTGTGCTTTTTGTCACTATCCTGTTAAAACCAATTGTTGCTAGTCCAACAATACTATGAAGCAAATAGCAGCATTAAAATATTTGGGGGATAGATACCAAAGAACCTTTGGAGGAGGTTAGTCCTTGCATGCCCAGCCTTTATGTATTGTTAACACCTGGGTGATGCCTGAGGCATGCCAGCCAATAATTATATACCTTCATATTTCTTTCCTGACAGTCAGTCATCATTAGTTCTAACTCGGAGTTAAAAAGATATTCTTCATGCCGCCCCTTTTTCCCTGTACCAAATTCTACAATATCTTCCGTGAAATCACAGCTATTTCACCAGCAGGTTACATAACGGGGTTCATTACAAGAGTTTTGCATACAAAAGAAATATAATGCTGTGCTGGATGTTCTTAACTACTTAAGTGACAGCTGCAGAACAGACTGCTTGAGAAAACCACTGAAAGTCATTTGCAATTAAAATATTTTTAATTTAGTTCCTAATGACTGTTTTTTGATCTTGCTTTAAATCAGGACTGTCATGGTTTGCATCTCAGAGAAAGGAGATGGCATAGGATGTGATCCATGCATGGTCACTCCAGCAGTGGACTTTCTGTGAGAAGCAAGGAGCCATCAAACACCCACATGTCAGTAACCCACCAAAGTTGAGTCGGAACAAGAGCAGTTCATTTCTTTACATGAATTTGTAGGGTTGAAGGACAGGAAGAATCAGTAGGTCATCTGGTCTGATCTCTTGTGTAATATGAGCATCCACCTCTGTAATGAGGTTAATAACTTGCTATTAATTAGTGCTTATGTTACATCTGACTTATGTAGCTCTTACAGAAAAGCTTTCAATCTATGTGAAGGAATAAAGATGTGGGGGAACTGTTTATCCATCGGTCCTTGCTCCAGGGATTAATCATTCTTGCAGTTAACAACTACAGCATATCCCCTTTTAAATCTCCTTGTGCTTAGCTTTCATCTACTGGGTTTTCTGTTTTGGTTTGGTCTTGTTTTTTCTTCTCTCTCTTTTTTTTTTTTTAATGTTTTGTTTTGTTTGCTTGCTTTTGTTTTGTTTTGTTTTGTTTTGTTTTGTTTTGTTTTGTTATACCTTTCCTGATTTATTAAAATTTCTTTTATAGTCACTGGGGTATTTTTTTTAATATGTTGCAAGCAGACTATCTCTCACTGTTGTTTTTTAAAAGCTGAGCAGAATCCTTATGCCGTTTACAAAAGGCATTTTCTTCGAGCTTTCAAATAATTGGTGTGCACCTTCAACATCTTCCTTGAAATAAGAACACCAAAGCTGGAAGAACTGTTCCAGTTTAGTCTCACCAAGGTCATAAGGCATAGCTGAAATCACCTTGGCTTTGCCCCATTTATTACTCTTTGTGTATGCAGACAATAGATGCCTCTTTTGCTGAGTCATCATAATGGAAACTTATTTTCACACATCTGTTTACCTGGATGGAATTTCTTAGCATGTGGTTATGGTCATAATTCCTTTTGTTCCTTGCATGTGTGAATTTCATGGAATTGTTTGGGGTGGAAGAACCTTTAAAGGTCACCTAGTACAACCTGCCTGCAACAAGCAGGGACATCTTTAACTAGATCAGGCTGCTCAGAGCCGCACTGAACCAGTCCTTGAATGTTTCCAGGTATGAGACATCTCACCAGTTCCAGTGTTTTTCCACTGTTATTCTAAAAAATTTCTTCCCTATATGATGTCTAAATGGAACTTCTTTTAGTCTAAAACCATTACCCATTTTGTTTTGCAACAGGCCTGGCTCAACATTTTGTCCTTAGCTCTCTTGTAGGTCCCTGTTAGGTGTTGGAAAGTGCTCTAAGGTCTCCCTGGAGCCTTCTCTTCTCCAGAGTGAACAGCCCCAACTCTCAGCCTATCTTCGCAGGAGAGATGCTCCAACTCCTGTGTTATCTTCATGGCCTCCTCTGGACACATTCCAACAGACCCCTGGCTTTCCTGTGCTGAGGACCCCAGACCTGGAGGCAGAAAAGGTGGGGCAGAGTAGCTGGGAAGGCTCACCTCCCTTCACCTGCTGGCCATGCTTCCTTTGATGCAGCCCAGGATGTGGTTGGCTTCCTGGGCTGCGAGCACACACTGTTGGCTCATGTCCAGTTTTTCATTCACCAGTACCTCCATATTCTCTGCAGGGCTGTTCTCCATTCCTTGATCCCCAGTCTGCATGGGTAGCAGATGACTGACTAACTGTTTAGAATTTGGCAGGATATCTGGCCTGTCCTCATCTCAGTCTCATTTGCTATTCAGCTGGATCTGTGACAGCTACAGATTTGGTTGAAATGTTGACTAATATTAGGCTAAATATGGACCCTACTAGAAATATTTCCTGCTATAGGTGATACCCAAATTTTTGAAACTAGTTTGTGATCCATTATTGTCAAATAATCAAATAATTTTTTTTGACAAGATGAACAACATGCTCTGATGACTCGTGATAGTATTAATGCATCCTTTAATACTTTGGGATGTAAATCCTACTTGACTTTTTCATTCCTCTTTCCTGGATTAATACCAGGATTTCTGGTCTTTAGTTATGCAGTTCATCTTAACTTCATCAGTGCAGTCGTGCTTGCCTTTCTATTGAGACCTTTCATAAAATTAATGCTCTCTAGGCATCTGAAGTCCTTCTGCTATTGCAAGCTCTATTAGAGATTAGTATCAGCCAGCAGGTCCTTTCAGCTAATTCTTGGGGAATTACTGGCTGAAAATTTTCTGAATCTGCTTTTAAGATATTTATCTCTTGTGGATATTGTTCAATATCCATCTGAATTACTTATAGAGTGCAAAATGCTGCAATGCCCTTCTGTCTCATGCATCATCCTTTTTGTAGTCCCAGCAGCAGCACTTGGTGACAAGGCTTTTGCTCTGGTTTAGGTATAAGAGCTGGCAGTTGTAGTGCATACTGCTCATTTCTTTCCATCATGATTCATAAATAATATGGGAACAGTCTGTTATACTTGCAGGTATAATTGCTATTGAGTTCAGCAGAACTTGTGGCAAATACAGTAAATGTGTTTCAGGGCAAAATAACATCCTGTGCTTGATAAACTGGCCAAATGATGGAGGAGATCTCTCATACTCTACAAACCCTACCTTGTTCTGAGGAGACTTGCATCTATAGTCTGAACACAATAGCCAAACCCTGGACACGTAGTTTGTGAATGACTGGATGTTTTGCACATCATGTGTTGGGTGTATTGTACTGGAGTCACTATTATTAATGTCATTCAGAATGCTAGTCATGCACTACTTGGTTTCATACTAATCTAACACAGTCAAATGCATTTCCTAAAATTAGAGCTCTACACAATTTCAGTTGAAAAAGAACAGATAGTCTCAGTAGTTATTTATTGCTGAACACAGTCCAGAATGTTTAAGAGTGAACAAAGTAGCACAAATCTATAGCAAAGTATTTTCTAGCAGTGTTTGTGATAGTTTTGTAATTTCTTTCTAAGACTAGAGGAATGCAGGTTTCTAAAATGTCGGGGTTTTTCAGAAATTCTTGAAATATACTGGTAGCAGTTAAATTGGTGTATGTTGAACAAATGAATCTACTGAAATGATAAGAACTTACATTAGTTTAGTTATTATTTTGAATACACCATAAGTGCAAGGTATAAAAAGTGTATCTTAGATGGAAAGACCCTTCAAGCATAGAAAATTTTTTGAGGATACTCTATGCAATTAAATGAAAACTACAGAATAAATATAATAGGAAAAGATACTTTTCAAATTAAGGATATGCTTTTTGGCTCTGATTAAACAGCATTGACTCATCCAGATTATGAAAAATATTGCATCAAAACATCCTGTAACAGCAGAGAAACAGATGCCTACTGGTAACCACAAATGTGCACAAATACAAACAGATGTGTATATTTCCACCAAGGTAGATTAACAAACAATAGCAGCCCTAAACATAACACCAGTGCTCTGGCTGGAAAATATTTTGTCCAAGATATGCTGAAATTGGCAGGGCAACTTTATACCAGTCGTCTCCTGTTCTGACATGTTTTATGAAAAAAACACAGGAAATGTGTACATACGTATCCTCTTTGCAGCAACAGTCAGAAAGGACAAAAGACAACTTGCAGATTGAAAAACCTCAGAAATGCAGAACCAAAGAACATTTTATCACCCATTACATATAATTTCTGCACTGACCAGCCTATATTAGAAACAGCATGTACTAACAAATACTGGAGTGTTATTCTTTTCGTGGTAATATTCAGGAAGCTTTTCTGCAATTTATGCAGAGGGGCAATAAATAAACGAAAGTAGCCATTAACATGGTACCTCTTGTATAAAAAAAAAACTTAAAAAAGTAAAATAAGCAATAATCATGAATATAAACAACAGCAAATATAAATAAGAAAATTACAAAGCACCATATGCTCTTTGTGCTGGTTGTCCAGCAGAGACACAAGGCAGAGTGCTCTTAAGGTGCACAGGGGTGTGATGGAGAGACATCTGGGGGATTTCTGAAGCTATGGTGGCCTTCAGGACAATGTACCTGGTCCCACAATGCCCTAATGAAGAGCCACCAAAGGAATCAGGACTGATCATCCTGGGGGTGATACGCTGAACCTTGTGGACATGGAATCAAAAGACAGAACTGAAAATACTAAAAATCCTCTTGTTGAATGTAAATTGTCCTGAAAATATTAGAGTTGAGTTTGTTTGGTTTTTTTTTTTTTTGGTTGGTTTGGTTTGGTTTGGTTTTGGTTTTGGTGTTTTTTTTTTTTTTAAGAGAGCACAAATCCAATTGATAAAAGCAACAGCACTGATGCAGCATAATGTTTTCAGTAAGAGCTGTTACTATGAGGCTTTGAGCATGTATTCTTCCACATTAAAATTTTGCTTTTTTATATATATCTGTATAGGAGAATGAAGGACTACTGACTGCCATTTGATTCCTCACCTCTGTGTGACCCATGAAATTTGATCAACTTTCTGGAAGAAAATCTACTAAGAAAAGCATGTAAGATATATATGTAAAATTTGCAGATGATACTGAGTCTCGTGGCTTGCTAAAACACGGCAAAATACCCAGTTTGAACTCAAAACTCAGTCAGCTTTGGAGCAACTTAGTAATGTTGTGTGTTTTAATATATACAGAAACAAAGTAGAACCCCAAATATGACTATGTTTGCCCAAAGCTGCTTCCTCCACATGAACAGAGCTTTCTGATATACCTGTAACTAGTCATTCAAAAAATGGGCTTAGGCTTCCATCCACAAAGGGGGTGGAATCCTGTATCTTTCTCCAGTTTAACCTTGAGTTTGGTCAGTATTTTTGAGGTCTGAAGCAAGTAAGGTAATTTGGGGATCTGATGCAAAGAACATCAGATAAATTTTGACGGTTTTATGCAGATGGGTAGGTGAGTAAAAGTAAGTGCTATGACAGTAACAGCCATCCTGTTTGATGTAACCTACATAAAATTATAAAAAAATGTACCCTTGAATAAATAATATAGCTTACCAGAATTGAGTATATCACCCACATCACCTTTTTCCACCACAAGCTGTGCTATATAGCTCAAGCCATACAGATCATTACAGACATGTCAGACATGCTGCTGTCCAACTTTTTGTTTGTTCAGAAGCGTGTAAGGTGCAAAATAATACCCAGGTTTAACCACAGGCAAACTGTTTGCAGAGAATAAATACAGAATTACACGTGCCCAACCTTGGACTGGCCAGAGTGTGGGAAAGCTCAAACTTTCCTCAAGGAGTCATTCTGAGGCACTAAATATCTCTCTGTCTCTAAAGACACATTTTATCAGAGAACAAATTTGCTTACCTAGAAAAACATAATTCTTTGTATAGGGAGATCGTGGATCTGTCAGGTAACACATATTCAGTAAGTTTTGAACACAAATCTCTGAATTCCTTTTTTCCTGCCTGTCATATCCTTACAGGGCAAGGCGTCCCCCTCACTTGCCTTTCAGACCAGGAACAGTCAATGACCTTAGTTTGCTCAAACCCCTTGCTTAGGAAAGTAATTTTCCTTCCATAATGCAGAGGGAGGTCTGCTTTCTTCTGAACACAGGCTCCCTCTTTGTGCCAAATCTTTTCTCCTTATGCAGGCTTCCATGTCAGTTCCCCCTTGTGTTGTAGGAGCATTTTGCACTGTTTGTATCCAGGAAGGGTGCAGTTCTCCCTCCAAAGGGTCCCCAGAGTACAGAAAGCAGGAAAAATGATTTTCTTTCCTTTTGACAGCCCTCTTGCACTCTTTAACAAAGCACAATAAATGTTGATCACAAAATTCCTGCTTGCTAACTCCTTGAAACATTACTCTCAATCAGGCTGAGAACTTTTAATAAAATGATTCCTGGAATAAAACAGCATTTAGTACTATTTGTTACAACAACAAAGAGACCTTTATCTTATATTGCATATATTATATATATTTAATATTTAATATAACATATTTAATAAACTTTAGTTCCACTTGGCAGAACAAGCTGCACCCTTTTGTTTCAGAAGAAAAGACATTCTAAAGAGACTGCAGCTGCAAATTTTTCAGACATTAAGACAAAAATGAAGTGAAAATCGAAAGTGGTGAGTGCAATAAATCAAATAAAAGAAAAAGAGAAAACAAGTGTTGTAAGAGAGCATAAAAAGAAACAAACAAATAAAAAGATGCTGCAGTATATAGAAACAAGAAAATATTGCATCCTCAGTTCTCACGATTCTTACTGTTTGAGAGAACTGGGGACATCCAGTCTGGAGAAGGAAAAGTTTAGACCACCTTCCAGTACCTAAAGGGGGCCTACATGAAGGCTGGAGAGGGACTGTTCAAAAGGGCATGTAGAGACAGGACAAGGTACAAATGACATTAAACTGAAGGAGGTTTAGATTAGGTATTAGGAAGAAATTCTTTACTGTGATGGTGGTGAGGTTGCCTAGAGAAGTAGTGGCTGCCCCATCACTGGAGGCGTTCAAGAGCTGGGTGTGGCTCTGAGCAACCTGGTCCGGTGAAAGGTGTCCCTGCCCATGACAGAGAGGTTGGAATTTGATGATTTTTAGGTCTTTACCAACCAAACCATTCTATGGTTCTGTGAATTATTCTCCACACTGTATAAAGCATTTAATAAAAGCCTATCCTGCTTATAATTTAGGATTATAGCACTCTGTTTCTATTTTGCACTTCTGTGATTTATAATCTCCTACAAGGTTCTTTTGATATGTGAAATAGTTGCTACTTCTTCTTTTCAGAACAGCAAAGATTTCATCATTCACATATTTATCAGCATTTTTCTGAAACTGATAATATTGACAGTTCTGCTCACATTTACAGCTAATATTAGAGTGGAATTGATTTTTACGTTCTGAACAGCCATACAAGATGTGAACTTTGAGTGCAGTAATTAAATATTAAACATATTTTTACTTTTAATTTTCACAAACACTACATTAAGTTTTAAGAATAAAAGTGTAAAGGTATGAAAAATATTATTTATTCATTTTTATTTTGGCATGTTTCTGAGCTGTGACACGAACTTAATAAGCTATTTCTCATCACAGCACTTAAACGAGTTGACAAAAGGAAAAAAGGAATCAAAATTATCTGACTATTCATAAAATATGGATTTAATACATTAGCTATTAAATATTCTTTTAGCATTGATAGAATGGCTTGAATAATAAATACTTCTAGTTGTAAATAATGTATTCTATTTCTAAAACCTCTGAACCTCTTACACCCTCAAGTATAATTTTATCAGGTCTAAAAAGTCTTGGCTGGAATTTCTCTTCTAAGAATTGGAAGGCTGATGTGTTTACTGGGATAACTGGGAGTGCGCATGGCCTCTCTGGATAAACAAAGAGAAGACCCATCTGCCCAGGCTCTGCCTGGCTCATTGCAGTTTGTTTTGCATCCCCACCCTCCTTGTTCCAGCAGGGAATGGAAACTCCAGAGCCTTCCCACAACTGCTGCTAACCTTGGGGGAAGGTATTACAGCACCCTGAGGGTTATTCCTCTCCCTGAATATGAGCAGATGTTGCAGAAAGCAAATAAACTCCAGAATGCGCCCATATGTAATGGGCAAGCACAGAGGTGTCCTTGTTCACCTCAGTGTAAAAAGTCCCTGGAAAAGCTAGGAGTCCTCACCAGTGGGAGATGGGGTATTCCTCCACCTAGGTAGCATTTTATTTTTTCCTGTCAGATGTCCTGACTCAAGCAACACTTGAGGTTTTGTTGTGGTATGACAACTCTGACATCCTCCATAGACAAAGGAGGGGAATGTCAGCCACAGAGATGCCAGACTCTGACAAGAAGCAAATGGGTGACAGACCAGATGGAGTGTGTGGATGCTGCCACTTGTCCTGGGAAAGGGAAGGGCAGCCTGGGCAGCTGCCTGCTCCAGTCAGCTGAAAGCCAGGAGCTCCTTCTTGCCCATCTGACCATGGCACTGGAGAGCCACCTGGGGCTATCTGTAGCACGGCTGTGCTCAATCTTTGGAGGACAGTAGCTTGCCAAAACCTCCTGCCTGCAAAATATCTTGCCTGTTAAAACAACCTGTACAGTCACTGGAGGAGCAGTGGTGGGTAGGATGGGTATTACATTTACACAGAAAGGTTAAAAAATATGTTTTAGGTTCCCTAAATATTGTTGGGGAGTATAAAGCCTTTAACAGTAATAAAGATAACTTATGGCAAAGGAGTGCAGTCTGGAAAGGAGTACAGTCTAGAAGCAGGAACATTAACAGATAAGAATAGGATTTGTTTTTACTGAGCACCATTGAAAATTCAATGCAAAGCAGAATCTCTGAAACTTATATTCTTTTTGTGAGGGTGATTTTGCTTACAGCCTGCACATTAAAAACAGAGACTAAATAATGCCCATGTCCTGACCTTCACAGAGGTTTTGGTGGATGTCGCAGATATTATGAGGCATCAGTCAGAGGAGACATTTAACAAACATATTTGAACTTTTTAATTTTAAACAGGAGCCATGAATAAACCCTAGCATTAACTTATATTTGTTTTTTAATATAAATCTTAAATGTTAAAAAAAATTATGGGAAAACATTTTATTTCTAGAGATACTTTGTGAGCCTGATGGCATATTTTGTGACTATCACATTCTTTTCCATTACTGTTTCAGATAATGAGGTCTACTCAGAAATAGAAAATAGGCTTCATTAAGAAATGAAAAAATATTTAAAAACTGTGTTCTTGGAAATATCCTGGTATAATTCAAAATGCAAGAAAATCTCCTTATCATTCCGAAATCTTGTTCTTTTTTGCATATGGTATATTAGTGAGCAATAATGTCACTAGTATTTTAACTAGTATCTTACTAGTTAACTGTTAACTGTTTTTCTTCTCACTAATATGAAATGGCATATGTACAGCATCTGTAAACACTCAAGAATCCCAAGCAAGTAGAAAATTTTCAAAGCAACACTTAATTTCTCAATATTTTTTCTAGGTGATGGTCTTGTTTGAAGGGCTGGAAGGAGGTCTACCTATCTTAGTGACTCTTATAGCTACATTCATCATCACCATCATCATCATCATCATCAATTTCGGATTTAACTATAAATACTTTAGCTACAGCCTTGTATAAATTGCATTGTTGTGGGAAAAATAAGCAAGGATGGGATCAATGAGGCAAATTTGGGATTAGGATTAGGAAAATAATACTGTGTTTCAAGGAGCATTAAAATATGTTTAGATTAATAAGGGATTAACATTGTAAAAACTGAAAACCCATTGTTGCTAATCTCTTTGAACAAGACTGAGCTATTCTAAGCCAACACTGAACAAAGTTTTCATTTGTGGAATGAGGCTGGAGTTTTCAACTTTTCTTTTGCTAAAATCCAGATTAAAAAAAAATCATCACAGTTGATATATTTGTTTCAGCAAAGATTTCCTCAAGGCTTGGGTAGAGTTTCACATTGAGAGAAGGAGAGGAGAGAAAATACCAGCTATGGAATAATCTAAGTGAGAAACTGCACCTGGAAAGTGGACAGGAATAATAAAATTCTATAGTTTTATCCTGGGGTAGAATATGGCAGATGGTGCAATGCCACACACCTAAATTGAAGCTGTATCTGAAGTCCAAATAACAATCATTCCAATTAAATGCAATGAAAATAGTAGTGCAGCTGATTTAAAAACTGTTTTTCAAATGGTGTCTATTTACAAGACATTTATGAAATAGAAATAACTTGTGTATTTTGAAGAGTCTGGTATTCCACTCTTAAACTAAATTGCATCAAAGATCAGACCAAACTGAATTCTGTAATTCTTGAAGCACTCAGTTTTTATATACAATTGTTTTATTTATGTAGAAGATCCACTAAACTGAAAGGGAGAAAGATAGGAATGTAAAGATGTTTTTGCTCTCTGCCCTGTTGCTAGCGACCCTGGGCAGCAACCAGCAGAGATCCTCTGCACCTGCAAGCCCTTTCAGGTTCCTACTATATTAGAAGGACTACTTCAAAGCTCCTAATGTCCCACATTTAGTTTTGATGTAAAAAAATCGGAGTTGGAAGTGAAATAACCTTGAGGACACGCACTGCTCTGGGAATGGACTGGCAAACACAAATACAGGTGTTAGAAAAGTGGTTTCAGAAGCCTGGAGGGTGGAAAGGGGAAGAAAAAGATGAAATACTGATATTTTAGCAAAAAAAATGCAGTTAGAAAAGGCATTCAACAGTGTATTTATTTAGTTTTTTGTTTCTTTATTTTCTTGATTTTTAGTATCTCTCTTACTTTCTGGCCCTATTGTACAAGGATCACTCTTTTAAAGAAGTTGACCCATGTTGTCTGAAGTATGCACATGCAAATAGATACACAGAGAAACAGGTATACTGGAAAAGCTATTTTACTTAAAACTGGGCTACAGAAACATGCTTTAATAGTAATTACAGCTGTCTCTGACACACTGTGTAGTGGTCATCCAATTTGTGGGCACTGAAGTCACACAGCCACTAGCTCCACAAGAGCAGTGTCCCTGGGCTGCAGTACAGCAGTTTGTGCCACTTATTTCTTTGCCTGGAAGCATAGGAGATAAAAGACTAACCTTAAGATGATAGTGCAAGTCAATAGTAAGGTCCTGAATGAAGTGGGAGAAGCAGCGCTTACAGTCCCTGCTGGACAGCAGTCAATATCAGACATCACACTTAAACTGTCACAATTTGACCTGACAATCCTTTTTCAGAAGGACCAGAAATAGAGCTAGCCAAGTTACCTTTCATTTCTGAAGAAGGTCACGGGCAGGTCACTGGCAGATGGAAGTGTGTATTAAAGATGTCTGGTATGAGTATGAGCATGGACATTTGTAGCCTGCATAAACATAAATGTTAAGATGCATAAGGGATTGCTACTGTCTTGCTGGAACAGGAAAGTTAAAAGATCTTTATAAGGAACAAAGAGAGATGTTTGCTCTGCTCATGTGAAAAAAGAAATTACTGGAAGAAAAGAAAAAAAAATGAGACTTATATAGTCAGCAATATATGTTCTAAAAATGCAATTTCCGGATTAATAACAAAGACACTGTTCTAGTTCACTAGTTCCTTTAGGACGTGCGCTTTTGACCCATGCAACATATTGTGCCCCATGGCTCTTAGCTGAACTGTGTCTTAACTGCACCTATTTTTTTTAAAATGTGTGATGTCTATTAAAACTAGCTGGTGCTTGTACCAGGACCCCAGTGGAAATGAAAGAGATGTCTCAGTGGACTGTCCATTGGTTAAATATTAAAGGATCAAACTTTCATATTTAAGTGTGTGTGTAGTATATTATATAAAAAAATTCTCATCTGAATATTTTAAGTTTTCTCTTTAATCTCATGAAAGCCAGTGTTTCCACCCCCTAACTCTAATTAACCAGATAAAACAGTATTTCAAGGATATATCTCCTATGAAAAGAGTCAGGTTTTTCTGTGATTATATTTATCTTTGCTCCAAGGCACTTATTAATTTGCTTAAAAGTCCATGCATCATTTCATAGATTGTTTTAGCACTTGTCATCTTATCAGTCCATGTCTGAGTAAGGCACACTTGAAAAAAAATGAAGTGAGAGATTAAGTATTCCAGCATGCTCTACATTATAACTGTCTTCCTTTTATAAATGAATTTCCATAGAAATGGAGCAACAGAGAAGGGTGAGAGGTGATGGAGCACAGTGAAAGATGGTGGGCCTGACAAATGCAGCTGGGGAGGGAATCTGAGGCAGCAGCAGGTTAGATACAGCTGGAAATCCTTCATCCCCCTGCAGCTGTAATACTACTTAGTTCCACTATTTCATGTCTCACACCAGGGAGCCAGAGAAGCAAGTGCTCTGCAAGGGTAGGGGAGAGTGAGGGGCTGAGGGCTGATGCCCTGCCCTAGCCCAACAAGGAGATTAGAGCCACCTGATGATGGTAACCCACAGTCCCCATCACGATGATGCGTTCCACACTCAAGGCAAAAGTGTCCTGCCCTTGAATTATCACAGTAGACTGGAAGGAGAAACCAGGTTCACCAGGTTAGTGAAACTGAGGCCCAGATCCCCAAAGGTGTTTCTTCAGCTTCCTCATGCACACACACATCCCACTGAGGTGCTCAAAGTCTCTGGCAAGCTGCCACTGGACAGGGTGGGTGTTTAAATCCTGTAGCTGGCTGACCAGTGACCACACACCATGCAGCCTAAATGCTGAGGTCAACCTGAGCATTAACAGTGGCTGAAACCCTTGCCTGAGCCCAAACTTGGGCTTTAGATTAGAACAAAATCTAATGTCCAAGTCAAGGGCTTGAGTGTCACCTTCCTATCTGTCAAGTGAGGTCTCTAATCATGGGCTGTCTGCTGTCTTGCAATCTACATGTCATAATTTGTAGACAGTGGGATGGCCTCAAGAGGAGACCTGGTTGGTCTGCAATGAACAGTGCAACTCTGTGGACAGATATGCAACAACTGAGTAAGTTGGCTCTAAAATCAACATGCCTGCATCAGATCACTCAGGTCAATTAGCCCTGGTCAGGCAGTTTGACTAGATGATCATTGTAGATCCCTTCCAACTGACAATATTCTTATTCTTATTCTTATTCTTATTCTTATTCTTATTCTTATTCTTATTCTTATTCTTATTCTTATTCTTATTCTTATTCTTATTCTTATTCTTATTCTTATTCTTATTCTTATTCTCTTCTGTTCTGTTCCGTTCCGTTCCATTCCATTTCACTCCATTCCTTCCCATTCCATTTTACTTTTTTACTTACTGTTTGCTTAGAAGTCAGATTGGGCATGTCGATTCTTACATATGTACAGACAATCAACCAGCCCTTGCAAACCATAATAACCAGAAACTAGGTAGAGGTGAATGCTATTTAGGTCACTCTGAGGCACTGCAGAGGCAGGTAACTATGTCTAGTCCCACTTGTCTGCTCTTCAGACATGGCCAATTTAAGCAGATCCTTGCTCTAGTGATTTCTGATTTTATTTTTTTTAGTAAGGAAAGAAAAAATCACTCTTAATATTCATTGCCTGGGAAGTTGCATTTGGGTTGAGAAATCCATGAGGTCACAGGAGGAATAAAAGTTAGCTTTGCAACATTTAAGTACCTTTGAGGATCTGGGCCCAAAGGTTTAATCCTACAGCATCAAATTCAATAGGATTTTCCTGAAGTTAGAATGGGAAATTGAGGTAAGAATGCGAATATGTTCTTTTATCATTTCGTTCTTACAGTTTCTATTGATAAAAAGCCTTGGAGTAGCAATTCTTCTTTGATGCTTCTGCTGTAAAATCAGAGTTCAAAGGGACTGGTTTGGATCTATACAATAGTCTGACATTTTTTCCCTTTTCTTCAGCTGCAGAATCATATAAGCAAATTAAGCAATCAAATGAATTAAAAGAAATTCTATGAAAAGGTTATTAATTTTACTGGCTGCTTTGCTTACTAGAGAAACTTAGCTGAGGAATCAGAATTTGCCAGTTTGAGGGGAGAAGTAGAGTATGTAGTTATACTACACAGGTAGAGGTGTGGAGAGGCAGAAAACACAAACTGGAAAAAGAAGGGTGCAGAAAGGAAGAAATGCAATGTAAGAGTAGCTCATTTTAGTTACAAAGAAGAGCTTTGACTTGAAAAGGTCAGAACGAAACTTTGTGATTTTTCCTAACATGCATGAAATATCCACATGTGATCTAATATGGTGCTGCTTCTTATTGCTTACAGTTAAATGAAGCAAACTCAAGTATAACTTTGGTGTTCTATCTTTTCTGTGAACAGTCAAATGGTTCAGCAGAAGGTTCAGAAAGTTTTGTTACAGAAAATTATGAAATAATCTGCTGTTAGGAAAGTTTCATCCTTGTCTAACTCTGGTAGATCAGGTAATAGTCATTGAAGTTTTGAACTGAAATCTGTCTAATGTAATTGGATGTTCACACTCTTTGTAGAAATCACTGTATTTCTCTGTCTTGTGCTAAGCTCTTGGTGTCAGTGTTATCTCAGTTCAAGGGAAACAGTGTGAGAAACATTTTCTGCACAAGAAAATACTTTTATCAAGTTCAAAAATTATTGCCTCTCAGTTTTATGGCAGTTCTGTTTACTCTTATATCATGTTATCAACAATTTTGCCCACTTAACTGCAGCTGAATTACTTTACTAAGGGAGGGATCAGAATGGTCACGCTGGCACTCATTGTTTGTTGACTAAATTTATCTGCAGATAGCTGCATCCCAAAGACATTTTGATTTTATGCAGGCTTTCCTATTCTATTCCTATTTTTAAAAAATATTTGTTTAAGAGGAATATTTTTTTTCTCCATGTCTCTGGACAGGAGAAATACTGAATTCCAGAGTTGAAAAATTTGATTTGTCTCTGAAGGAGCCGATAGATTGGAGAGAAAAATGGAGCTGGAGAGGTAATAGAAGAAAAACCTCAGATGGAGAAGAGAGGGAATGGAGAAAGTAAGGAGCATCAAGTTGAAAGAGTAAAGCAGTCAGGACTAAGCATATTCACACTGTGTTGAATGGAAGGCAGAGCTTCCTTCCACTGGAGGGAGAAGCAGATATCCCAAAGCACTAGTAGAGAGCATTGTTAATGGGGAAACTTCTAAAATTTCTTTACAGTAGGACTCATTTCTTAGCAATGACATGAAGTTTTTCATTCTCCTGTTGAGCTGTGCAGGTGCCCAGGTGTGCTCAGGTGCCCAGACAATGTGAGTGAGAAGCTGGGAAGCCATTACACTGGAAAACACAGAAGTACACAGGCTTGATATGCTTGAGTTTTGTCTGACTCATAGCCAAGCTTCTGCATAATTTTTCTGGTGGGACAAGTTTCAATATAAGTGATTTTGTTAAGGACTTGATACACAGCCTGAGAAATTCTTCCTGTGAAAATGCTTAAAGCTCCATAAGCTGGGGAGGTTGTGGCTAAAGTTTTGTGGCAAAAAAAAGCCCTAAATTTTGCATAAAAGCTTGTCTTTTTTTTTTTTCCTTAGCAATGACCACATTCTTAGAAAAGGAACAGTTTTGCAGAAATCCAGATATGGTTGTCCTTGTGTACTTCAGTCCAAACTGTACAGTACTGTATATTGCAAATAGTAAGGGCAAGTTTGAGACTATCCTTTTAGAAATATTGAGTAGAGAAAACTTGCATTGTTAAGAGAGGCTTTGAATAATTGTACTCAAAGGCAGCCCCTCAAGGTTTATTATAGGTCTTGTTATCTTTTGATAAGATCAAAATAATCAAAATGTGGAATTATTGTTTTCATACACAGCACACTTAAAAAATAAAAGGAAATTGTCAAAGGTTTCAATTAATCTCTTCTAAGCAATTTTTAAAAAATAATTAGTTGTCTCAGATATTTTCAGCTTCTCCAAGGACACAAGATCAGTCCTTTGAAATTTTGGGGTGTATTTCTTTTGGAAAGACAGATAGCAATCAGACTTGTAAGTATAAGCCATGCTGCTTGTCTAAATATGAACTTAAAATTTCCCTCCCTTAATTGAACAAAATATTGGTAATGTATTATGAATATTCAGTTTGAATGTTGTCTTTCTGGACTTGTATTAAATTTTCCATAAAGAAAAACTTGGGATTTTAATGAGGTCTCACAGCTTCTCAACAACATGAAAAGTATCACTAGCAGATTAATAGCTGGAATGCAACTGGAAGTTCCCTCTGCCCGTTAGTAATTTAACTGGGATTTTTACTAATCTTTAGCAGTTTAAAACTACTATGCAGCCAATAGTATACAGCTAGAATTAGTAAAACCTATGAAGAAATTCCACACTGTGTGATACACATAATAAGCTTACACAGATTTGGCTTAGAATAAGTTGTTAATTGACAGCATATGACTGCCTAAAATCACACAGCTGCTTTGCAAACCATTCAGACAAGCAGTTCTAAATTAATACACATCTAATTCATTATTTATGTAACAAATTATCTCCTTTCACAGTTAACAATAAGGAAAAGCATTTTCAAATGGGTCATCACTGTAGCTGGCCATGGACTTACGTGGGATGTGATTTTCAAGGGCTGGAGAGAGCTGGCAAATGCTTAGGAAAAAAAATGAGTTCATATTGGGGCTGGTCCTCATCTCACATCTCAAAAGGAAAGGAGCATAAATAAATAAATATTTTTCCAACTGCTTAGCTATATTTATTTTCCACTGCCTCCCTGCCTACAGCAACACGGATGTCCCTTGAGCTCTTGAACCTGTTTATTTCCCATCCGCTACCTGTCCAATTGAAGCAGCACTAATTATCCCAGAAGGCTTTGCTCCTGCCAGTTAAGGCAGAAAAAGCACTCAAAGCCTTCTAGAGATGCACCAGGGCCATTGCAGGCAACAGGTTGTGGAGCTCCTGGTGAGACACATCTAAAACCTGGAGCCACATCCTGGAGCTGGGGTAGAATGTAACGGGTAGCAGCATCTGAGAAGCTCATTTTTACAGACACATGAACTTCTGATCTAATTAAAGTTAGATTTAGTTCTCTTCTGTGTGTAACTCATATTGGTTTGTTCCTGGTGTTGCTGAAAGGAGGTATCCTCCATAATTGGTATTTATCTTCCAAGATTGTTTTCTGTAGTTCCACTGCTTTTCATTAAGAATATTTTCATAGCTCATAAGTTTTCCTGTTCTCTACAGACCCAGATTTGCAGTTCTGGAGGAGAATCCTGCAATTCAGAAGGGAGAATTTAGATATACGGTCTTTCTGTGCAATGAAGAACTGACACCTTGGGGTCTGCTGCAAGCCACATGCCTCATGAGCACTGAATGCTAATTCAGATAAATTTACAGGACTAAGAATAAAAAAGACCTTTAGTGAAAAACAGTAAAATGTTATTAAAATTGTAAAAAACTCCTTCCCATTTAATAATTTATGGAAATTGTGGAAAACATAAAATCTATTCCATTTACTGTCTCTGTGTCCACATAGCACGTGTACAATCCATAGCATGATGTTCAGACAGATGTGGGTGATGTGCCAGAACTTACCCTACCCATGAGCAAAGACATTAAGAAAAAACAAATCTCTCCATCTTCTCTACTTCCCCTCAAGCACAGGGACAGGGCAGACACAAAGGGGGTATTAAAGCACTCCTAGTATAGCAGTGTCATATTTTTATGTCCTCTGAGCTCTGAAAAGAAAAGGGGAAGAGAAGATGCTCCTATTGGGGCAGCAACTCGTGGCCTTTGCTCTCAATCTGACAAGAGCCAAATATGGGATGAAGTGTGTGACAAACGAGAGGCACAAAAGTATTCATGCAGGAAACTTGCAATGTTCTGGGATTCACTCCCTTCATATAAATAATTCATTCTGTAGCTGGAGACTTTGTTTATGACATGTGTAAGATTGGCAGTAAAATATGAGAGGCACCATGTGATTGTAGAGCTAGTTGAAAAATGAGAATTCAAATTCAAGGAAAAAAAAGATGTGGGAGATTTTGAAATTTGTGTTCATTCCACATTGAAAAAGAATGAGGGACTTTGAAACATTTTTTTCCTAGATGCAAAACATAAAAAAAGAGCTATTCTCAGAATAGCAATACTGGAGGCACTCATGTGAAATGAAATACTCGCTCCGCAGTGAAATTTCTTCTGTCTGATACAGACAGGAACTTGCACCTGTGGCTTCCACGTCCCAGTTCAACAGTCACTTGGGGAATAGTTTCTGCTTGTCTCTCTCATTCGGATCAAAAATTTAATTCCAAGTCCAAGGGAAAAATGCTGCAATTAAAACACTTCCGGAAAAAGATTTCAGTTTGATGAATCTGGTATTTTGAAATGAAAAAGATAGAATAATTTTTGATATTGCATGTGCAACTACACACGGAGCATTTTTTTTTCAGTCCTCTCTTTAGCTGAAAGGTATTATTAACACTTTATAAGAACTGTTCCTAGGACAAAATTAATAATTAAGATTTTTTTCTTAGCTCCTGCTATTGTTAATTTTTATAATAGCACTGTGTTATTTTTCTTCCTCTTCTGAATGTTTTAAAAATGCTGTTTCTCAAAATGAAGGTTCTTACTAAATCTGGACTACAGACTAACACTGAGAACAAGTCTTGCTTTAAATTCTTTTATTAAAGATGACTAGCTGTTAAAAGGATATATGGTGTCTTCAATGGAATATTATGAATTCCTTTCTCTACTATGTGTATAGCTCTTCTCATTAAGCCTTTTGGCATTGCCCTCTCTATGATCCTGTTGTTCAGCTGTAACTTACCAATCTATAGAGAACTGTGCACCTTTCAAAACACCTCAGTAATGGTGCTGAAGACTAAAGATGTATATGAGGAAATATTTAATGACTGACATTTGAGATGTTAAAATGCTCAGCTGTCCATTACAGGCATCCATTTTGTCCTGTATGAAGTACAAAAGAGGGATACAGGATCATAGCTCAGCTGCCCCCATTTACACTCTTAGTCCTGATCCTGCCCTCAGGGATGCAGAGGCCTCAGTGGTGTGAGCCTTTGGCTGTTCTCTGACTCCATGGCCTTTGTGGCAGCCACAGCAGAGGGCTGGACAGAAAAGAAGAGGAAGGGACCTCAAGGTGCAGACAGAAGTGTACTAAACAGGAAGGGCATTGAGTGGATTGGTAGCTGAAGCGACGAGTTCAGATTTCCAAATGAAGGAAAAGTTATCCTGCAGGATAAATGCATTTGTATCAAGGGATGTCAGAGTCCTTGTGTAACAAAATGATGGGAAAATACACCTCAATGCTGAATGTTAATTATCTGACTGATGCATCAGTTTGTCCTTGTCCCATATGATTATCCTGACCCACCTTTCCACAGCTTGATAATGCATGTGTGTACTTAGATATGGCCTTTTGTTACACACAGAGATGTATGATGATCCACATAGAAGTCTGTAAGGCTGTGAGTTCATACCTCAATAAATCTGTAGATGGGTTCAGTTAGCTGAAACATGCAGTTCTCACTGTCATGTGAAATACTGGTTGGTTAGTGAGGATTTGGGACAGCAAAAAAAGTGAGAGCTTAACAAGAAAACAGGCCTTAAAATGTGAAAAAAATTGTGCTATTAGCATGGAGTTCAGTGACAAAGTATACTTGTCTCCCAGGCAAAGATATTTTGCATATATAATTATCTTGATATCGGGAAATAGAGATGTGATTATAAAGGTAAAGCTTTTCACTCTCTACTTGAGAAAAGAGTGAGAAACTTTTGCCAGAAATAATGCCTGAAATACTATGACAGCTGATAAAACACTCTTCTTGCTTGACAAGCACTGAAACTGCACTGAGAATGAGAAATTAGAAAAACATTTTCCTAAAGCCCAGAACCAAGATGCTGAAGACGGCACACAGACTTATATCATAGAGCTGAGACTCCCAGCACCCACATTTATCTTTGGAACCACAGACACTTGGTTAATTAGAGACAGCTCCATACGTGAGACACACAACATCGTCTCCCACTGCTAGGCTGTGAGCAGTGCCAGCCAAGCAGATCCTCCTCAGTGTGAGAGAAAAGCAGCTCTGTTGTCCAGGATCTTGAGAGAGCATGAAATATCTTTTAGGAAGGCAGACTGAGTGAAGGAACTTAAGATGGAAAAAGGCCAACAAAATTTCTAATGTTCAGCCTTTGTGGTGCAAGGAGTTGGGGACAAGAAGCTAGCGGTCTGCAGAGATGATCCATCTCAATGTTCATGGAAACTAATCTTTGCATAGCCAAGATGAGAGATAAACAGAGGTTAGAGATAAGCTCAGGGATCTGCACTGAACCCAAACTGTTAAGCACTGTAATGGCAATAAATATACAACATTGCAAACCTGTGCAGGGGGCTACCCGATTTATTCAGGGAAAAAAAAAGTTTGTTGTCTATGTTAAGAATGAGTTTTTCCCTTTGAACTTTAGAGCAACTCTGACAACTTGTGCCACATAATTTGACAGGTACTGTTATAAAGTCAGTTCTATGAGTAGCCATTCATATTTTTATATGAATTATAACATATCTCTGTATTATCAGCGTTATGTATGTTTTGTGAAGAGTTATTGCCTATAGGCAATAAAAATCCTAGGAATATTTTAAGAAAATATTTTAGAACCAACAAAATCAAACCAGGCTTTGGCAAAAAATCTTGTTGAAACGCTTTTGTGAGGATGAAGGCAAAGACTTATTTAACAGATGCCTGACTTCTATGGCACTGATGACCCTCTTGAGACTGAATAACCCACCACCTCCAGACAATACTTCAAACAAACCTTTCAGAGGGGAGGCAGAGAGCTTTAGAGTCTGCTGTGAATTAGTGTCTGCCCTGGCAGTAAAGGTGCTGCCATAGCTTTCCAGGACTTATCCAAGGACTTTGTGGTGGGAGGGTTATCCCTGTGTTTCCAGGGAACTTCTAAGGCTTACCCAGCCTTGGAGATTGCCTGAGAAGCTGCCCTCAGGTTTTAGGTAAGCACAGGAGTGTTAGAGTTGCCAGGAGTTAGGATGGCTCTGCATTCCATATTGTTCAAACAATAGGAAAAATAAATGTTTTAATTTTTCCTTAAGAAAGGACAATCTCCTTTCTCCCCTGCCACAATGCATTTTTCATTTGAGTTCTGAACTATAATGTATTGTCAGTCTTGCACAAAGTGTTTGGGATGTGGGAGATCTTTCTCATGGAAGTGAAATCCTGAGTTTTGGTTGGTTTTACTCTAAGACACTCTTCAGAGAACACTCTGCTTATCTTTAAGCAGATAGCAAGGGTGCCAAATGGAAGAAAAATGAAGGCAGTGGGAGCTGAAACTCCCTCTGTTGAGCACCTATTGTCTTCTGAGACACAGCTCCAGACATTCCAAGGGCCACTATGGAAATGCCCATATCAAAAGATGTGAAGAAAGCCCATGAACCTATTAAGCTGAAAGTTTGAAAATTTTGTGTTGGAAGTCCTTTCAACCTTTGATCCACCTCCACATTAGTACTTGATTACAAACATTTGGGAATAATAAAAAAAAAAGCAAACCCTTAGATATTGTGCTCTTTCCAAGCAGGCACAGCTGTTCAGAGGATCTCATGCTACAAAGCTTCATAAAAGGGTAAGAAAGAAATATAGAAATTGCCCAGATGCACAGCTGGCAGCTTGTGCTTGCTAACAAGAGTCTTGGCAACTATGACAGACAAAAAGACAATTAAAAAAGAAGTTACTGAGAGTGCTTTGGGAAGTGAAAACATGCCATCAGCTGGCCACTGGGTACAGGTTGGATGTGCCATTTATCTCAAGTCATTTAAATGTACTATGAAGAAGCTGAGAGATAACCCAAGAGAGAATGCTGTTGACAATCCAGGACTGTGGCATGGCTGAAGCAGGGTGGAAATTCACTAGCAAAACCTAATTTCACTGACAAATATTAGTCACTTTTGCCTGAAACATCTCTGTTTGACAAACATTTGTTTCCCATTGCCTTTATCGATAGTTATTCATCACTAAAGATCATTAGCACCAGAACACCTGATGATTGCATTTCTCTTTTATACAACTGCCTTACATTCCTGAGCAGATCAGTGTGGTTGCCTTATACACCCAGGTATTTCTGCTTCTTGCTTCTTTTTAAATAACCAGGTCCTAGGAGAAACGCTTTGTTTTAGTTATTAAGTGACTTGCTGTGACTCTCCCCTATTGAATTCCATCTGATTGTATTAAAATACTTCCTACAGAAACTCACAATTCTTCTCTTTATTGACATTTCTTTGCCATATTTTGTCATCAGCACATCTAATTATCTCACTTCTGCTTCTTGTGACAAGACAATGAATGAAAGTGCAGAATAAACAGAAAAGTATCCTAGTACCAATCCATAAGAAAGTCTTCCGCTAATGCTCACTTTAGGCACATACCTCCTCTTTCAGCACTATTCATTGATGTCTTTCTTTTACCTACTACTTTTTTCCATTTACAGTTTTTCTAGACATTCTCTTTTTCCATTTAAGAAATAATTTCCCATCTTGAGCTGTACCAACTTCTTTATAGCAATTTGAGTAACCGTGGTATGTTTCATTTCCATTCTCTTTTTTAAAACATTATGTCTCTGATTACAGACTGTGTGCTTCTCTGCTACAGCCCAATGTGCTAAATCCATATCGCACTCCATCTTCTTTTCTATTTATCTCCATTTTATTAATTGCTAATTACTTCAAACTCTGTTGTAATGTCTAATGATATAATGTATAACAAGACACAAACTTGTCTGAGCACTTCTTTCCCCCTTTCTCCTCAAACACAGATATTGCATACATTGCATACACTGTAATTCAATCAGATACTATTATGCCAAACCCATTGTGACAATGTAAATACTATTGCCAATATCAATTCTCTCAGAATATTGGGATGGAGATTATCAAGTTAATTTTTGTTTATTCCCCATTCTTGCCCCCATTTAAATATTACAGTCTTTCTTCCACTTAAAATATGAATTAATTTCTATTCCCACGGACCCCATTCTCATTCACCATCCCCTATACTGCTAATTTCATAGTTTTTGAGAAACTAATGTAGACTATTGATTGAGTTTGAGGATCATATCTCAGGTATTTTTAATCTCCATTTCATTGTTACTCCCTTCCTATTCACCTACTTCTTATTGTCTCCTGGGATTTTTTCTGATTTTTTTTTTTTAATTCATGCAGTTAAAGAATTTTGTTTTATAAATTTTCTTTGCAAAAATTTCTCACAGCATATTTTTTTGTCAGTGATTTTATCATTTTGTCTTGAGAGTTCTGACCTCTAAAAGACATCTTTTTGTTTCTTGAACAGTTATTTTCGATTCTTAAGATATATTTTTTGGATCATTGTGCAGACATGAAAGTCTTCCTTGGGTATAAGATTTTACCAGTTCTGTAGGGCAAAAATTCAATGTGAATTTGACAAATCTACTTCCTATCCCCTTACATCAGCAAGCAAGCCAACTGTCTCATAAAATATCACAGTTTTCAGCATCACAATTGGCAGTTATTGACAGTCTCAGTGGAGATGACAATGACTACATTGGCAATGAAAATGAATTAATTTGTCATTCTGAGTGGATCTCCTGTAACAAGGCTAAAGGAATTTGGCAGCTCTTAATTGGAAATCTTGTTTTTTTCTGGCACTACTCTCTGTACAGCGAATGATGCAAAGGTTTAAGAGTTATCACTCTGGTGCTCATTGGTAATTAATCAGATAAAAATACTAGCCAAGAAATATCAATTCAGCTAATGAGAAACAAAACCCAAAATGTGAAGCATGCTCCAACTTGGAGTTTGCCGTCTCAAATTATTTTCTCATCTGCAATTTGGAGGCAGCTCTGCATTAGGAACAAGATTTTTAACATCAGCCCTAGACTCAAGAATAATGTTTGTGCGCAGATTTTACAGATCAGAGGGAGGTTTTGCCAGATGCACAGATTTCAGTGGTTTGTGAACAACTGCTGTGTTTAGAAATGTGGCAACAGTTTTTCTGGGTTTTTTTGACAGTGTCAATTAGATCTTCTATCTATCGGGTCTTGCTGAGAAAATTTTTATCTAACAAGTACTGCCTTATAAAGCAGTGACCATACATGCAGCATGAGGAATTCCCTTTGGAGATGATTTAGGAAAGATTGTAACCATTTTCTTTTACAGGCTGTTTACTTGCATATTATTTTCACAAATTTACAGCACTGCTGAGTTAAACACACATTTGTTCTGCAGTTTCTATCAAAGCCATTGTCAGCTGATGTGAGATTCCTGTCAGGTTATAATGGCAAATAGAATAACTGGTGATTTTATGCCCTGTAGGACTCCACTTGTCTCTCATGCTGTCTTATTTGAAAAAAAAAGATAGTATCCTTTACAGTTTCAAGTGGAAAGACTGGGGACAGTTGTCCTCTAAATGAATCCCTCCTTTCCTTACCTGTTTTTTCTTCTGCTTCTGGAGGGTGATTTTCTCTTCTCTCCCTTGGTATTGAGTATCTTTCTGGAAACTCCCTCTACCTCTTTATTTGTTTTTGTTTCCTTACCTCCTCTTTGCCATTTTCTGGTATTGAAACTAATGATCCATGCAGGTCCAGGCTACGTCTAGGTTTTCCTCCTTTTCAGTCTCCCACTCCTCTTGCTCTCTATCTCCCATGATGGTTTCTCAACTTTGTTTCTCACTTCATTGTAGGTGCCTTTGTTTTTTGACCCCCCCAGACCAGAGAGTGATGCCTGTAGGAGTCCCAAAAGAATGAAGATTGGTTTTGTCAGTGTCTGCTTATGCACCACCTGACAACCTGCCTCCTAAAGCTAGAACTAATAGATGCACAGTAAAGAATAAGGATAAACAAAGACAGACTTGATAAAATTTCACACTTTCTATGAAACATTTGATGACTTCAGAATGAACATGGTTGCAACTGAGGTGTGGTTGATGCTGTTCGACTTATAAGCCATCTAGAAAAGGTCACGCTTTGGTGACAGTTTGTTGCTGATAATTTATGGCAGTGAAAAGGGAAAGTTAGCTGTAAAAGAGGTGCAGGAGTATCTCACAGTACTGAATTACTAAATAAATAGAGATGCTAATTACCATAGATGTATGTAAAATAATGAACATGGGAGAAAAATTCTAATTTTGCATGTGTCAAGAGCCAAAATCATTACCACCCAGAAATAAGGGTTTTGAGCTCTGTGAAAACATGGAGGT
This sequence comes from Trochalopteron elliotii, assembly GCA_024734555.1. NCBI lineage: Eukaryota > Metazoa > Chordata > Aves > Passeriformes > Leiothrichidae > Trochalopteron > Trochalopteron elliotii. The sequence goes on from JANPWX010000038.1 coordinate 6,436,483, forward strand.
AACACAGTCATTCAGTAGAGAAAAAAAAAAAAAAAAAAAAAAAAAGAAAGGAGAGAAGAAGAAATTGAATGTTAGGGATTTTAAGGAAAGCAATATAAAACAGAAGAGAAGACTAACATTACTCTGCCACCACCTGATGGTGATGAATCCCTGAGGCACGTAGAGCTTGAACACACTGTGTACTTCTAGTTGCTCCATCTCAAAAATAAAATTACAGAACTGCAAGGGGCTCAGACAAGGGCAACAAGGACAATCAAAAATCTAGGATGGTTCTGAGCCACACAGGAACCACAGATCAGACTGGAGAGATGGCTGATGGGGTACACAACAGATGCCTAAATGATGAGTGCCATTAAGAGGATAGAAAGGGGACTGCCTGTCCTCTGTTTTCCTTCTCTGCAAAACCTAGGAGTGAAATCCACCAACTGCTAGTTGCAAAGCAGATGACAAGAGGCTGTAGTTTCCCTAACGCTAAATTAAGGAGTGGAATTCCCTGATACAGAACATTGTGAGTGCTAAAAGTTCACATGGCTTGGATGGTGTTTGGACAGTTTTATGGAAGAGATTGTTAAATCCAACTTTACTTGTCCTATACTTGCACTCTTGAAAAGCAATACTGGATTAAACTGAACATGGGTCCGTTCTGATGTGTCTGTTTTATCTAAATGATTCTGGTAACCTTGGCATAAAAGTTAATTTTATTCTCAAGGAAATGAGGGCTGTAAATTTATTTTTTGCTTCAAAACATGTCCATGTTAAGAAAAAACTTTAAGTAACAAGCCAATAACAGCAACCAGAAAAGTTCTCAAAACTGAAATCCAACTTGTTTGGTACAATAGATTGTTCCTAGAAGGGACTGGTTCAATCCTTTCCTTCAAACTGGGCAACCTGATAGCAGGTTTGTGGCACAGAGGAAAGAGCTGGTGCCAGCTCTCCACACCGGTGGGCAGGTGAGACTCGGAATGAGTGAAAGCTGATGCTCAAGCTCTTCTCTTTTTGCTCTCTCTAGCATACCTGCCTGCTATGTTTTTGACCTAAGCAATGCCCCCGCCAGTCAATTCCCATGCTAACAGCAATGATGATAGGTATTTTTGTTCTAGGCTCTGCCCAAAATATTGTTGTACATAAATTACATATTTGCTCATATGGGTTCTTATATAATTATTTTCTGAATGAGTATATGAGGCTTCATTCACATTTGGAGCAAACATATAAAACCATATTGTCTTGAATTATATTTCTGACTTCATCCAAGTAAATGAAAGAAAAAAAATACAAATAATTTGTAATAAACAAACAAAACAGTAAATTAGATTGTGACTGAACAAAATCAGAGACTGCTTTTTTCTCTTAATAAGACCATCTGAAAGCCTACAGTGTCTGTTGACACCTTTACCTAGGAAAGCTGACAGAAAGTTCCCTGTGAGGAGTGTCTGCTTTATGAGGTGATTTATTTCAGGACATTAGAACACCACTATGTTGACCCGTTCAATGACACATGGCCCATTTGTTGTCTCATCCTCTGTTTAGAGGAGAAATGGATATGTGGGTGCTCCTGAAAATCAAAATGCAGAGCAACTCACCAGACAGAATTCAGCTAGTAAGATAGATGACTTTGTAGGTGTAGGCCTATTTCTATATACCAGGTTAGGTTCAAGTTGAGTCTGCTCTTAAAGACTAAAAAGGGGATTTTATATACATTTTGCAGGTCTACTGCAGTTTCCAAGGAGAGACTGGTTTCACACATGATACAAATGATATTTAATTCTTCTGTCATTTTCAGAACAATTTTAAATAAAGTGTGCCTTTTAAATAAAAAACTTAAATCCTTGCCCTACAATAAGCAGAATCACATATGGTGGCCTCTTTGACATCACTGACTAAATTTGTTTGTGAAATGCTGCTCATTCACCCTCCAGATTCCATCTCACCTTTTCTCAGTACCTTCCCAATTTCCAACTACCACTGTCAATATACATGGTACGTACCATGTTGCTTTCCATAAGTATCACTTTTTATGCATTGACGATTGGTAATGCTATAAAAATGTGGCTAGAATGAAGAGGCAAATGTGAGCCATTTCAGACCTTGATCTTTGGTTTGCCTTTGTCATCTGTAAGACATCTCTGGCTGCAATAATAACCGGCATAGAGAGAAAAGCAGACTGTGCTGTTTCTGATGTTCCATGACTTACTTAGCTTCCTAATAATGTTTCACTACCCTCTTGGCTCCTTAACATGTTTATAAGGATTATTTGCACCCTAAATATCTCATGGTGGGACACAAGATTAAGTTTTGGAGCAATATGAGCACAGCTTCCATCGTCTGGGCCCTTACTGCCCATTCTCAGTAGAACTACTTCTTGTTCAATTTCATGCTTTATTTAGGTTGAAGTAGCTCCCCTTTCTTTGGATATTTCTGAGCTTGGTTTGAGAAGCAATTACTTCAGATGTCATAAAATTTCTTTCCTTAAACTGTGCCCCAATGTTACATTTTACTAGCTAATATGAGGATAACTTAAATAATTTGATATGAGGAAGGACATACAACTTACTGTCAGGAGGTAACACCTCGGCATTAATTCTGTTTCCAAGAGTCAGTCACATTCACTGAGAGACTGAGACTGTGAGTGTGAAATGACTGCAGAAGCAAAGGAGAAAGCAGAGCAGTTGTTGCTTTCTATCTCTCTCTCATTTTTTAAAACTTTTTAAAAATTTATTTATTTATTTATTTGTAATTCATATTTCCTTGACTTTAAGCAATTCTTTTCAGATTCTCCAAATGGGACCAACACCAAGAGTGGGGGGCAGGGTGGAAGGTACTGTTCTCTTCCTTGTTGCCTTCCGCCTTCAAGGGCTGAACCAGAAGGCAAGGTAGAAGACTGTACGATTAGGATATGTTATAATGTTATAATGTTTTTCCCATCTAAAAGGATTACCTAAAAATAAATTTCTTTCTTCTCCCCTGAGATAAAATTCCTCCTTAAGGTGGACCAGGGAGGGGGTTGGGGAGGAAGAGCACCCAGCCAAAATTATTCCTAATGGATCAACTGCAGGATATAAGCAGTAGTTGTATAAATACAAAAGATAAAATGAAGCAATGTGTAAGAAGACAGCAAGTGTTGGTTCTCCTTTTAGCTGGAGGAATGTGTGCATATACTTGGATTTTTTTGGAAGATGTTCAAAGAGTTTCTCTGTTTTTAGAAATACACACATGTTGCTTCCCATTATCCAGGAATGTTTCTTTTCTTGGGCCAATTTCTTCTGTGCATGAAGAGAATATAAAAAAACCTTCAGGTAAGGTGTTTAAAGTAATGAAAGCATAAAACTTGAAACAATTTTTACAGTGGTTTCATATATTTTTCTACTGTTTTAATCTATTTAAGAACTAGTTTGAGTAAGAAACACTTAAAACATTTGCTTAAGACATCCTGCAAAAGATACATCATAATGTAAAATGTTGTTCTGGGATATTCCAAGATGGACAAGTAGAAAAGCTTTCTTGTAATACATTTACTTTTTTTTTTTTCCCATAAAGAATAAAAGTGACTCGCAAAAGCATAATTTTAGTGTAATTATATGCAATGCTTCTCCAGTACTTTTTTCTGAAGGTAGATAAAACTAACCAAACCTTATTTGACTGGCTTTTCTTTATGTAATTCAGCCATGGCTTTGTGTTTGCCTTTCCCTCTCCACACTTCTTCCTCTTCCTCTTCCTCTTCCTCTTCCTCTTCCCTTTTCTTTTCCTTTTATTCTGGTTCCTTTCCACTCAATTCACTCCACTTTCTCCTCCATTTTCTGCTTTTGCCTCTTTCTCACATGACAGTATCTAACCCAGAAAGACCAAAATTTTGCTTCCTATGTGCATCCATTCCTTATTTCTGTTTACTGCATTGGCTATGACAAACCAACTTCCCCTTCCAAAAGACACGCTATATTCCTTTTCTCAACTGCTGTTAAAAATTCTCCATGTGCGTAGTTAATTTGCTTAGTTGAGAAGCTCTCAATACATACAGAATCTTATGTATTTGCAATTATATGTTATTGCATATTTTGTAACTTATTTTCACATTGCATTTTCTCCATTCAGTACTCACACACAACTGTTGTTTGCTTGATCTTTCCAACTATTTCTAAAAGACCAATGAAGCCTTCACAAATTATATCCTCTTTCTTCTCTCATCTTTTCCTTATCGCTTTCTTCTTCTTAGTATTATCTCCATCTCTCCTGATAAACTTGTTTCTCTTTGTTTCCCAAGTTTCCTTGCTCACATTCCTGACTTTTGAATCAGATAGTGGGTGATTCATTTGACCTATTTCATATGTGTATAGCAAAGCAAGACAAATTGTAGCAACAGAATTGCCTGTTTCCTTTTATCATCATTACCTACAAAGCATTACTGGATGATTTGTTCAGATACAAATATCTACTAAGTCAGAGTATTCTCTATTTCACCCTTTTGACCAAATAAATCCAAAAAGCAGAGAAAACTCAATGTGTCAGATTCCCCTGTTTCAATCTAGCCTGACAGTTGAGGTGCTTAAAGAATTCATCCACTCTACCAAGTACAGGACTGGACTGCTTGGTGGGTGAAGCAATGCCAAGCTCTCAGCAAAGAAAGGCAAACACCTCACTGAGATGATAAAACATGGAAATGCCATGCCAAGATACACAAGTAAACCTTCTGTTCTATCAACATGCTCCAACTAATAACAAGAGCAAAATATCTAGCCTGGGCTACTTGGAAATATCAGCTATGAAGAGAAGTTGAACAACCTCGGAGTAATTTATCCTAAAGGAGAAACATCTGAACGGGGATATGACATTAGCCTTCAAATACATAAAAGATTGATGAAAAGTGGAGAGGCACAATCTGTTCTCCCTGTCCAAGGTGCACAGGAGAAGATAGAAAGAGCCTCGTTTGCGACAAGAAACATGATTTAGAGACATTTTTTCTATATTTCTGTAACTGTCGTCAGAATCAAAAATGTCTTACTCTGTGCATGTGTGTGCATGAACGTATGTATATATTTTAAAAGCCTTTCACGTGAAAGCCAGCTGGTAAGTGCTAAGCTGTAAAACTGTGGCTCAGGTTTCAACTGCCTAGGGAACAAGAAGAGCACTGTTTCTCTGATTCATAAAAGGGGTGCGTGCTTGTCACCACATCTCTTATCCTTTTGTCTGTAGAGAAACTGGGCACAGCTTGGGGCTATCAGCAAAGAAAACAAGCCTTTAAATCATAAGCTTCAGGCAGTTAAGCGAAAAGTATCAGTATTTGGCTTTTTTAGAGGACAGACTAGCACCTCCACCTTATTATTGTTTTCGGCCTTAATTTAATGTCATGAGCAACTCAGATATGAGTTTTTACATCTGATCAGTGTTGGAACACCTTCTTATCCATTTGTGGCCTCCACGTATCAGAGACATAAAAGCCCCACCGAAACATGAGCGGGGTGGATACTAGAGAAGTGAAAGTTTCGAAATGAGAAATGAACTTTTTCCCTTCCAACACCTTCAACAAGGTACAGGCAGAACTAGCAGGGGAGACATACTGAGGTGGATCAAAAGTGACAGAAAGACAGCTGTGCATATCTGGCACACATTTGCTGGAATAAACCAGCATCTGTATACAATAAGCCTTGCAAAATTTGGGTTTGGAAAGGGTTCACTTTTCCAAGTTTTGTTGTTTATTTCTCAGTGGTGGCTCTAACAAGCACTGTCTGGCAAATCAATGTGTTTCTGAAGTTGGCAGATGTCTTTAAAGCATATTTTTATCCTGGAGAGAACTGGACAAGGTCTTTATTTCATAAATATTATAGTCATTTTTTCTGCATCCTCCTCAGCCTAATTCAGTGAAGCATAAGTAAACAAGGCTGACAGTGTGGCACAACTCACCTTGAAATAAAGAAATGGGCATTTACTGACCACAGTAGGAAAAGTACTTGTTTTTTTAAATAATGGACATAAACAGTTGTATCCTTTGATGATGTCAATGGACAAAGCCCTGGTGATTCATATTGTTTAATTATCTGGTTGATATTACCAGCATAACATGGGAGGAGTATATTTTTTATACACTTTTCCAAAGAATGAAAAGTAAAACTGTAGAATCAAAATTATTATTTTTAAAGTAAGTTGTCCATTCATTATTTATTTACCATTGTTATTTATCATTTATTGCTCTCAGTACATTTTCAACTTGAGATGGGACTATATGTGCAAATTTTATGGATCCTCTAATGGTGGCAAGAGTTAATTTTTATGAGGAATGGTGAAAGGTATCAGCTATCCTTCGATTCCTTAAAAAACTAACTGGCTGACACATATACAGTTGTGTTCAGAATATACGTGAAAATGAATATATACCCATGCATATTTTTTCAGAACTTATGATCCTTTCCCAGAACTTCCCCCAGTATTATTATATTATTCATAGATGTAATCTTGCACCATGCTTACCACCACCTTGACTATAGTTATCCACTTACATTTAAGATGTAACACTATAATTCCTGTGTATTATATTTTTGCAAATAGAACATTTTGCAACTTAAACTGCTTGTTGCCCTGTTGCTACCAAAATTTTTCGTTTCAGAGTAAGAATAGAGATGCTAAGAAAAAAAAGAAAATAAATTAGAAATGGGTACTAAGAAGTAACAGAAGTTACATAAAATGTCATTCAAATTTCCCTTAGCTGATAATTGCGGTTTTTATTAAAAACATTCTTTTTTTCTTTATCTACTCCTATGAAATCAGTAATGGTTTATCTGTCTGTTGGCACAGGGAACCAAACAACTTTTTAATCAAATTGATTGTAATGTTATATGTGGTAGAACAAGAGGTTATAATTAAATTTTCCACAGTTTGGGATGTTTCTGAATGCTGTACATTTGCACATGCTGGGCTGCATGGAAGCTGAAGAATCATTAGGAAAGTTTGAGAAATCTGTTTATTAAAATGATGATGATAATGATGATGATTTTAAAGAGTCCATAAGGAACTGAACAGCATACTTAGGGGGAATCAGGACCCAGGCTGTTCCTTTTTAATATAAAAATGGAACACCTACTGATGAAATACCTGCAAGAAACTTTCACTATTTCATCACATGGCCTTGCTGATTATGGAAAAATGTGGTGTGAGTATGGGATTTTTCTTTGCTCCTATTTTCTTTTTCAAATGTGACTGCCACTGTCATTTATGCAAATGTTATTCCTACTCTTGTGGTAAATTCTGCCTTGGTCTAGAAAAATGCCCCATTAAATAATATTATTTAGAGGGATACAATGAGTACTCACATTCTGCCAGAGTTAGTATTCAGTATAAAAGCTGCTTTTCCAAAAATACATTTTTAAACTCAGAAATCTTAAGTGGAAAATATCACACGAGGAGTATTCATGTAATCAGGGAATGCTTTGCAGCATACTATTAAAATATTTGTAATGGGGGCTAATCACAAGACACAGAAGAGACTTGTAGACAATGTTAATTTCACACAGATGGCTTTGATGTAAGTTGTAAAAGGTTAAATTGTTACATAGGAGAAACATTTTGTGATGAACAATTTTAGCTGAGAGAGGAGAACAAAATTATCACAGTCCCATAGTGCCCTCCCACCTTCACCTGGTGAATGAATGCCAGTAAAGCTAGGAATTCCTTAGGTAAAAAGACTGCCAATGGGATAGTGACTAAAAAATCCAGATTTACTTTTTTATCCTTTTTTTTTCAATATCACGCAATATATTACATATTTATTACATCTTATATTAAATTTCCATGTAAACAGCACAGCAAACTTTGAAGAGAATAACACTCTTGTAGGTGTCTGTTCTGTTGTCAAAATACGTGTTCAGCAGCTTTCAGCAGCATGTTAACAACTCATCTGACATCGAAACCATGTTTGCTCTCATGTTGAACCTTTGTCTTGAATCTGCACTTTTAATGAAGAGCAGGGCAAGAGGATTTAAGAGTGGCTGGTTGCAGAGGTCAGTAGGTGGGTGAAACAACAGTCCTATAACTCACCTTCAGTCAATTTAACTGCAAGACAAACTCGGGATGATGAGAACTGTGCCAACCATGTATGTGTGCTGACATGCTGCAGAGTGTGTTTCATGATTCATCAGCCACACCATGATTGATTGGCCCAGCATCCTGGCAGAGCCTAGAATTTTTTTACTTGTCTCCAAATGTGTTCCATGATTCTTCAGGCAATCTCTGATTGATTGGCATGTGGGCTGAACCTAGATTTATTTTTTCCCCATGCACTGAAATATTTGTTTGATGATTCATCGTCCATACATACCTATTGACTGGCACATTGGCAGAGTCCAAAGTTTTTTTACAACATAAAATACTGTTTTATGATTTGTCAGGTAAATTGAGTGTTTCCTGCTGACACTTGTAGATAAATTCTGCTAGTGTGAACTGGAAAGAAGAATACAACTGTAGCTTACAGACTTAGGAGTGTGATAGATGATATGGTCACATCTTTTGGCAAGAGAGAACAGCTTCGTTTGCTTGAATGTATAGTCAGTCATTGCACTTTTTAAACAGCTGAAAAAGACCTTACTTTGAAGAGACCATGCTGCAAAATTCAAAATGATGGCATAACTTTTATATACTGAATCTTGTTAATATCAGTCTGGTAACTACGCTGAATAGGACAGCCAAGCATGACTAAAACAAAGGCCTTATCTAAGTCTGTAAAGAGACTAGATTTTAACAAAACTTTAAATCGTGCCATTTGCCTTGCATCACCAAATCACACCACCATTCTCTAACTGGCTTTTAACCATACACATATTACTTGAAAGCCAAAGGAGAGATTTTAAAAGCTGCCAACAACTTTCACATTGGCACTTCAAAATGGGAGTGACAAATCGGATTCTCTTCTGAATACTTGTAGACAATTATTCGTAAGTCATTCTTTCCTGCTCTCCCCCTGATGAATAACATTTATCCAGGGCGATGGAGTCTCAATTTGTAATTCAAAAAATGATTTATTTAGCAGTACATGTCATTGTGTAAGAATTGACTCAGTGACAAAAGTTTCTGGGAAGTTGATCTTTGCTTTTGTCCAGGAAGATGGATGCACTTTCTAATGTCGGGTTTCCTCCCACAGTTATTGAAACACAGAGACCATAACCTAAAATGTATCCCTTATGAACCAGGAAAATGACATCCCGTACATTTCTGCAAGGTCTGTGCATATTTCTCCATCTACAGAAAATATTTTATAGCCTGTTTGGAGTCATTGCAGAACCATTTTTTCCAGGCAAAATTAAGCCTGGATTGTAGTTGTCACTCTTGCTATTCCAAGAAATGAATATTAGTTTTCTACATTTTCAACTCTTCTGCTGCCATAATTAGCCTATTTTTATGTCTACTTTAGAAGCAAGGAAGAGCATAGATTGAGCAATGTATCACACAGATCAGTTCAAAAAATTGGTGCTCCAGGGGTAACCAATGGATAAGGAAGAAGAGGAAAAAAAATTAAAAGGAAGACAGAAAAACATAGGGCTTTTGTAATGTAGAGGAATGGACTTGACTCCCTTCTAAGTGGACCTTAAAATTTGGGCATTAAAACTAAAATTGTATTATGAGCTGAGAAATCATAGCACAGCAATAAAAATCATGGAAAAATTGGAAAGGATGTCTTTTGATGCAACTCACAACCTAGGCATTGTTAAGCTCTTTGCCAGGAATAAGAGACTATGGACAGAATTTCCTAACTAAGATGGCTTCCTAGATTAGTCCATGTGGTTCTCCTGGTTGAAGAAGAGCCCTTAACCTTCCTTCTTCTTTTCTCCCTTCCTCCTCTTTCAGTGCAGGATTTCCTTCGCTGGGCTCGCCTCCAGGCACGTCTGTCACTAGAAAGGGCTACCACATTCTGCAGCTTAAATTGCAAAGGGATCAGCCAGTGAGTGAAGGTCTCCTTCCCTCCCTCCCTTTCTCCCTTCCAGTCTCCCTCCTGGCCCCCCTCCCTCCCACTGCATGTCTGCATTTGCACTCTTTGTGACTTTATGCAGCTGAGGCATCATATGTGTCATGACTTCTGCAGGTCTCTGACATTATTGTAGGGTGCCACTTTTAGTTCTTTGATAGTTCTTCCCTCAATTTAGAAAGAATAGGTATCAATACCAAGCCAAATGTTTATCTTCTAACCTTGTCTGCATCAAAGAAATCTACCCAGGTTTATTAAGAAAGAGGATTAGAAAAATCACTGTTTTCTCCTCAACTGATGTACTTCTCTTTGGATTTTGGCTTACAATGACTAAACTTTCACTGACTCCTTCACTCTAAGAAAGACTCCTTAAATCTTAAATTCCACTGCACAAGAGATTTCATCAACTTATTTACAATTGGTTTTAAAAGTATTAGCTAAACGGGAACTGCAACTACTTCTTTTAAACTTTTTTTTTCTTGTAGGAAATATCTTAAATGGTGTAAGACTGCTTTCCTTCCTTCTTGGCTTGTTTGAATATGTAGAAATGAATTGACAAGAAATAATTAATATAATCCACATGAGAGAGAAGTTGATGGGAATGAAAGCAAAGAAGTCAGTTGTGCATTTTTTAAATAACTGGATTTCAGTTTATTGCAAGCTATCATTTTTTTTTACCACATTAGGAGCTAAAGCCTGGGATGCTATTTATGTAGAAACTGAAAAAAAAGCTAGCTAGTGTTGGGGCCCCAGGACGTGCTCATGTTGCCTACAGACTGGTCTAAAAAGACAATGTGTAATATGTAATGTGCACTGATTTGCATCTTGTGAAGTCACTTACGCACTTGCCAAGAGCAAAGTACTGGTATGGTGTGTAAACACTTTAATTTTACTTGGTATGTTTTTCTGTCATCTTGTAAATTTTGTGGGCATTTATGACTGTTTGAACAGTGGAAAATTGTTCTCATAAAACCACAGAAGATTTTGAAGCAGGACTATCGCAAAAGCCAAAGTCAATAAAATTGGGTTCAATTGAAACAGTTTAAAGACACTCTTTGCTAATAGAAGACTTAGACAAATATATCACTAAAGCCTTCTCTGAATCAGACTGACAGATGTCAGCACTGAAACACTGTATTGTACACACTATTTCCTGGTATAGTTTATTAATTTTGTAATCTATTTTTGTAGTTTTTCTCCTCAAATGGGTTAAACAGCATAAAAAAATTAGAAAGCATTTATATTCTCATTAAACAATACTTGATACCTTTCTAAACTTCTGCGTTTTAACATAAAAGCAGAGTATACTATGGAAACACATACCAAAGAGACAGTTGTATTCAAAACCAAAACCAATGACAAGCCCCCAATTTATGCATGACTTGTCCTGTGTACCTTCTGCTTAAAAATGGGAAAATAATATAAGAAAAGGTAAATGGAGGTGAATTAATTGATTTTGGGGCTTTACTTATTTCTGGTGTTGCAGTGGAAGAATGTTTCTTGGTTCTAATGTACTTTCCCATCAATTGAAGAGATGGCTGTAACCCACCATTCATGAGAAGCAGCAATGGGCCCTTCACCTGCCACTTGTAAGGAAGGGACATCACAGAGACCTCTCACATCCAGTTTTTTGCAGTTACAGTTGAGAAGAAGAGCAAGCAGACACTCCTTCTCCAGGCATTTCTCCACTTGCTCCTGCACCTCTTGATCTCAAAGAACTGTAAGGTGTCTGTGGTGTGATTACAGGCAGATAAGGAATAACAAGCAGGACAGCTGATAATCCGCAGGTCATTAATTTTCTCTTCCAGTGAAATCCAGATAAAATCATTGGTTAATTTTCAGATTCTTATAGGTATGTATTACTTGCAGCTCATTTATCCCTGGTCATTGTAAAAAAATACTACTCTACAATGAATAAATCTGTCCACTGCAACGTGAAATAAAATCAGCTTATTTTTATATGATAAAATGTGTCCTGACATTATGACTTGATAGCTATTGAAGAAGGGTCAGACAATACTATTTTTTGAGAGAGTCTCAGCTGTATAACACTTGGCATGCTTTGTGTTGTATGACCGCCCATGATTGATAGTCTGAGCAGTAGTGCTGGTTCTTGGTTGTGTATTCACAGGCATAAGGAAAGTACAGGCCTGGAGTACTCCTCCCTTTCCTGAACCATGGATACTGTCAGGTGCATTTGTGGCTTTGTGTACCTAGAACCAGCCGTTTCTGCCTCCTGGGCCCTCACACCGGAGTTCCTCTGCTAATAACATTCCCAAATAATTATTACTGCATTATCACAGGACCCCTGACTCCAGCCCTGCATCACGCTGCGCCTTCATTGAATGCAGTCTGTAATTCAAAGGTTAGGGTTTTATGAGGAAAAAAACAGCTCTATCTGCGATCCCAGAGAGAAAATACTTCAAAATAACAAACAAAGTAGTATTTCCGTAAGGGTACCCGGTGGCACTAAGGGCAACACTTCCCAGGCTGAACACAGCAGTACATGTAGCACTTCCA